>JBBGZY010000382.1:2735000-3047214 GCA_037952925.1 Lithobates clamitans | reverse complement strand
GGAGCCAACCCCGGCGCCGGGGCGGCGCAGGCAGCCACGATGGCCATTGCTAAGGGGGAAAGGGGAGCAGACCAATCAAAGGGACAACATTTGCATAATTGTACAAGAATAACAACATACAAAAAAAGTAAATATAAATGTAAACGTATTATCCTATATTGATACATACAAACTTGGCAGAAATGATTTTCATATGAGACATCCATATATACAGGGCAGATTCACATATCAAGGTATATAGAGGTAACATAGGGTAAAGGACACATTCTGGAGCAGAAAAAGAAAAAAGAATCAATAAAGGGGAACAAAATTGCATATACACTGCACATCGAAAAATGTGCACACAGTAAAATAAATACATAGGTAATCATAAGTATTCCTGAACTATAAGAAGGGAGATGGGAAAAAAGGGGGAAGGGAGGAGGGGGGGGGAGGGGAAAGGAGGGAAGAGACAAGGTGGAAAAAGGGGAAGGAAGGGGGGAAGGAGGGAAAAGGAGGGGGGAAGGGAGGGGGGGGGGGGGGGAAGGGGAAGGGGAGGAAAAGGGAGGAGAAGGGGGGGTGGAGAAAAGGGGGGGAGAGGGAGGGAAAAACGTGGGAACCAATAGGGCAGGGGAGCCCCCTAAGGGGCACCAATATTTGCTGAGGTTAAAAAAGGGGCAGAGAGACCTTATTGGGTCTTACCCGAAACAAACCCTTTTAGGAACGGGGCAAAGGATATGGCATCATTAAGTCCTGGGAACGAGGTGGCATTTAATTGAAATATCCACTTTTGTTCGTGTTGCAACAGGATTTTGTTCCAATCACCGCCTCGATTTGGTATATGTACTCTATCGAGAGCGGTGAAGGATACTTTAGGCATTTTATAATTGTGCACTGACATCACGTGTCGGCCCAATGGTAGGTAGTAGTTGCCAATTTGCATATGATAGATATGCTTGGACATGCGACGATGGAATTTCTGTTTGGTCTTACCAACGTAATAGGCCCCACATTCGCAGGACATAAGGTAGACGATCCCTCGAGTTTGGCAATTCGTGAAGTGTTTAGGCTTGAACAGTGCCCCATTTGGGAGATAGAAAATTTTCTCCCGTCTAATGTATTGGCAGGTAGAGCAGTGTCCACACGGGAAGGACCCCAAGGTTACACAGTGTTTGAGTCTTTTTATTTCATCCTTGAACTCGCTTTGAACTAGTCTGTCTCGTAAAGAGGTAGCACGCTTATAAGTAATAGATGGTTTGTTGGAGATAAAGTTACGAACTCTTGGGTCATTTAACAATTCAGGCCAATGTCTTTGGATCACGTTGTTGACCATCTGATGTTGTCTAGAGAACCGCAAGATGATCCTAGTGGGGCCAATGTTGGTACCATCACTTGGCTTTTTGTTGTATTGAGATAAAGAGTTCAGACCGGGATTGTGCAATTGCTCTGTTATATCCCCTTCGTAGACAAGAGCGACTATAGCCACGTGCCAGCAAACGGGTTTGTAGCTTATAGGCTTCCTCTTTGAAGAGGGTATCACTTGAGCAGTTCCTGCGTAGACGCAGGTACTGACCATATGGTATCGACCTCTTCAGGACTGTAGGGTGAAAGCTTTCGGCGTGCAACACTGTGTTGCCGGCCGTGCTTTTACGAAAAAGAGTGCTTGAGATCTTATTGTCGGGGGTACGTATCAATTTTACATCCAAAAATGTCATTTGATCAGGATCATAGGTCATAGTAAACTTCAGATTGTGTTTGTTAAGATTAATGTGATTCAAAAATTGAAGCAACATTGCCTCCGAACCCCCCCAGACGATGAGGACATCGCCAATGTACCGTAGCCACAATAAAATGTGGCTCGTGTATACCGCGAGGTCCCCATCGTCTCGGAGGGCCCTCTCCCACTCCCCCAGGTACAGATTGGCGTAAGCCGGGGCACAACAAGTGCCCATGGCCACGCCCTGCACCTGGAGGTAGTGGGAGTTGTTGAAACAAAAAAAGTTATGGTGTAGAATGTAATCAAGACCGTCCACAATGAAACCGTTCAGTGCCTCATCATATTTTTGGCTTCGATGTAGAACCGCCCGTACAGCAGCGATCCCCTGACTGTGGGGGATCGAGCTATACAGGGCCTCGACGTCGATAGCTACCAGAAGAGAATTCACTGGAAGAGTAAATTCTTCAATTTTTTGTAACAGGTCTATTGTGTCCTTCAAGAAGGAGGGCATACCAAGGACAAAGGGTTGCAGGAAGGAGTCGATGAATCGGCTCAGATTTTCCGAAATACCCCCATTGCCCGAGACGATGGGTCGTCCAGGGGGATCTGTCTGGCTCTTATGTATCTTGGGCAAACTATAAAAAGTTGCAACCCTTGGATATTTAATACAAATGAATTCGTATTGGTCCTTGGTAATAACTCCCCTTTCAAATGCTGATTGGATCAATTTATAAAAATCAGTGTAGGAGGCCTGTATGAGTCTAATGGGGACGGTCCTATACCACTCCTCATTGTCAAGGATATTTTGGCACATAGATACGTAGTCTTCATTATTCATCAAGACCACGTTGCCGCCCTTATCGGATGGCTTGATTGTGATTTTGGTATTTTTGCATAAGGAGTCTAAAGCTTGAGACTCCTCTTTGGTTAGATTTTCGGGGCGTACGTTCTTAATGTGTTGGAGCTTTAAGAGATCTCTTAGTGTTTGTTTAACAAAGATCTCAATACTTGGATTCAAACTGAGGGGAGGAAATTTTGCAGATGGTTTCTTAAACCGTGTTATAGGATGCTGAGTAGGCTCGTTGGCAGTGGAGAGTAAAGTCTCCAAATCAATTTGATCAATAAGGTCCAAATTGTTGCTTTCCTGAAATAGAAGAGTCAAGTCCCGTAGGGCCTTAAACTCTCTCATATTAAAACTAGGCCAGTCCATTGTATCATCATTTACATCCACTTTTGCATGGAGGCTCTTGAGGAGTAGCCGGCGTGCAAAGAGATGCAAATCAGTGATCACTTCAAAGATGTCGAGGTCATTCTGTGGGCAAAAGGTTAAACCACGTGATAGTACACTACTTTCTGCTGCAGAGAGGGAATGAGATGACAGGTTAATTACGCTGAGGGATTCTGTTGTCCCCTTGTGACAAAAGCGTCCAAATTTCCTGTTCCCCTGTTTGTCTGGGATAGGGGAGATCCCCGTGTCGGGTTTAAAGGACTCTGAGGTCCAGTTTTCGGGCGCCCTGATGTTTGATTTGTATGAATAGTATTTGTGGGGATATTTTGAGGTGGAGGATCCATTTCGCTCGTTCCAATCATTGGACCGTAAGGACCGTTACCTTTTCATTTCGCTGCCTAAAAACCCCAAGTGGGGAATTTGTCTCTTTCTTTTTTGGCTTCAATCATCAGGGGTGAGCAGCATTTTTCCTTCTTCCCTGTGTCCCCTCTCCTTCTTTTGATCAATTTGGGTGGTTAAACACCCCTTTCCCCGTTGACACACGGGAAGAAAAATATGAGCTCCAGGGTGCAGGGTTATTCATATGTTTTTTTCTTTGGTATTTAAGAGGCTTTCCGTATTTTTCTAAAATGAGTTACTATCAAGGAGAGGAATGGGCTAAACTAATGTTGGGATATGAGACAGATTTTGAACAAGGTGATCGCATGAAAACCTTGATCTCATCCTTAGTTCATAAGCTAAACAAAATCTTGGAGAAAAAATCAGCACTTTTCTGGCACGTTAAATCCTTAAATAGGTACATTGAAGAAAAAATTAACCCTCTGGGATTACGTATCCAGGTTTTTCCCAACCTGGATCAAATTAGTGTCGACCTTAAAAACGAATGGGAGGCCAATCTTGATGCATGCTCTCGGCAGATGATGGTCATCCTCACCCGAGAGTACAATAAACAAATAGCATCATTAGATGAAGAAATCAATCATATAGAAAAAGCGTTAAAACCTTTTACGCAACATGCCCTCTTTTTGGAACTACAGGGGAACCTTCGGGATAACCTGTCGGCCCATAATAAAGGCATCCTACAGAAAAAAGAATCAAAATTCTGGAGGGATAAATCCGCATTCACAGATGGGCGGGCGTATAAATGGAATACCCAGATTTCACGTAATCTAAGGAACAAACAACATACAGCACAACAACAATCCAAGAATATTAATAATAAAAAGAATACAAACAACGTATCCAAACCCCATGACAAATCCGACTCCAACTTAACTAAAAAGGGACTCCCTAAAGGTCCTGGGAAATTTAAAAGAAATCGAAATAATAGGGGTTCACCTGAACAGGAAAGGAAAAAACGTATTGTGGAGAACAATGGGGAAAGTGCACATGATTCCTCCACCAATGAACAATCTATACCTTCCAATCTTGGACCTTACGGTCCAATGATTGGAACGAGCGAAATGGATCCTCCACCTCAAAATATCCCCACAAATACTATTCATACAAATCAAACATCAGGGCGCCCGAAAACTGGACCTCAGAGTCCTTTAAACCCGACACGGGGATCTCCCCTATCCCAGACAAACAGGGGAACAGGAAATTTGGACGCTTTTGTCACAAGGGGACAACAGAATCCCTCAGCGTAATTAACCTGTCATCTCATTCCCTCTCTGCAGCAGAAAGTAGTGTACTATCACGTGGTTTAACCTTTTGCCCACAGAATGACCTCGACATCTTTGAAGTGATCACTGATTTGCATCTCTTTGCACGCCGGCTACTCCTCAAGAGCCTCCATGCAAAAGTGGATGTAAATGATGATACAATGGACTGGCCTAGTTTTAATATGAGAGAGTTTAAGGCCCTACGGGACTTGACTCTTCTATTTCAGGAAAGCAACAATTTGGACCTTATTGATCAAATTGATTTGGAGACTTTACTCTCCACTGCCAACGAGCCTACTCAGCATCCTATAACACGGTTTAAGAAACCATCTGCAAAATTTCCTCCCCTCAGTTTGAATCCAAGTATTGAGATCTTTGTTAAACAAACACTAAGAGATCTCTTAAAGCTCCAACACATTAAGAACGTACGCCCCGAAAATCTAACCAAAGAGGAGTCTCAAGCTTTAGACTCCTTATGCAAAAATACCAAAATCACAATCAAGCCATCCGATAAGGGCGGCAACGTGGTCTTGATGAATAATGAAGACTACGTATCTATGTGCCAAAATATCCTTGACAATGAGGAGTGGTATAGGACCGTCCCCATTAGACTCATACAGGCCTCCTACACTGATTTTTATAAATTGATCCAATCAGCATTTGAAAGGGGAGTTATTACCAAGGACCAATACGAATTCATTTGTATTAAATATCCAAGGGTTGCAACTTTTTATAGTTTGCCCAAGATACATAAGAGCCAGACAGATCCCCCTGGACGACCCATCGTCTCGGGCAATGGGGGTATTTCGGAAAATCTGAGCCGATTCATCGACTCCTTCCTGCAACCCTTTGTCCTTGGTATGCCCTCCTTCTTGAAGGACACAATAGACCTGTTACAAAAAATTGAAGAATTTACTCTTCCAGTGAATTCTCTTCTGGTAGCTATCGACGTCGAGGCCCTGTATAGCTCGATCCCCCACAGTCAGGGGATCGCTGCTGTACGGGCGGTTCTACATCGAAGCCAAAAATATGATGAGGCACTGAACGGTTTCATTGTGGACGGTCTTGATTACATTCTACACCATAACTTTTTTTGTTTCAACAACTCCCACTACCTCCAGGTGCAGGGCGTGGCCATGGGCACTTGTTGTGCCCCGGCTTACGCCAATCTGTACCTGGGGGAGTGGGAGAGGGCCCTCCGAGACGATGGGGACCTCGCGGTATACACGAGCCACATTTTATTGTGGCTACGGTACATTGGCGATGTCCTCATCGTCTGGGGGGGTTCGGAGGCAATGTTGCTTCAATTTTTGAATCACATTAATCTTAACAAACACAATCTGAAGTTTACTATGACCTATGATCCTGATCAAATGACATTTTTGGATGTAAAATTGATACGTACCCCCGACAATAAGATCTCAAGCACTCTTTTTCGTAAAAGCACGGCCGGCAACACAGTGTTGCACGCCGAAAGCTTTCACCCTACAGTCCTGAAGAGGTCGATACCATATGGTCAGTACCTGCGTCTACGCAGGAACTGCTCAAGTGATACCCTCTTCAAAGAGGAAGCCTATAAGCTACAAACCCGTTTGCTGGCACGTGGCTATAGTCGCTCTTGTCTACGAAGGGGATATAACAGAGCAATTGCACAATCCCGGTCTGAACTCTTATCTCAATACAACAAAAAGCCAAGTGATGGTACCAACATTGGCCCCACTAGGATCATCTTGCGGTTCTCTAGACAACATCAGATGGTCAACAACGTGATCCAAAGACATTGGCCTATATTGTTAAATGACCCAAGAGTTCGTAACTTTATCTCCAACAAACCATCTATTACTTATAAGCGTGCTACCTCTTTACGAGACAGACTAGTTCAAAGCGAGTTCAAGGATGAAATAAAAAGACTCAAACACTGTGTAACCTTGGGGTCCTTCCCGTGTGGACACTGCTCTACCTGCCAATACATTAGATGGGAGAAAATTTTCTATCTCCCAAATGGGGCACTGTTCAAGCCTAAACACTTCACGAATTGCCAAACTCGAGGGATCGTCTACCTTATGTCCTGCGAATGTGGGGCCTATTACGTTGGTAAGACCAAACAGGAATTCCATCGTCGCATGTCCAAGCATATCTATCATATGCAAATTGGCAACTACTACCTACCATTGGGCCGACACGTGATGTCAGTGCACAATTATAAAATGCCTAAAGTATCCTTCACCGCTCTCGATAGAGTACATATACCAAATCGAGGCGGTGATTGGAACAAAATCCTGTTGCAACACGAACAAAAGTGGATATTTCAATTAAATGCCACCTCGTTCCCAGGACTTAATGATGCCATATCCTTTGCCCCGTTCCTAAAAGGGTTTGTTTCGGGTAAGACCCAATAAGGTCTCTCTGCCCCTTTTTTAACCTCAGCAAATATTGGTGCCCCTTAGGGGGCTCCCCTGCCCTATTGGTTCCCACGTTTTTCCCTCCCTCTCCCCCCCTTTTCTCCACCCCCCTTCTCCTCCCTTTTTCCTCCCCTTTCCCCTTCCCCCCCCCCCCCCTCCCTTCCCCCCTCCTTTTCCCTCCTTCCCCCCTTCCTTCCCCTTTTTCCACCTTGTCTCTTCCCTCCTTTCCCCTCCCCCCCCCTCCTCCCTTCCCCCTTTTTTCCCATCTCCCTTCTTATAGTTCAGGAATACTTATGATTACCTATGTATTTATTTTACTGTGTGCACATTTTTCGATGTGCAGTGTATATGCAATTTTGTTCCCCTTTATTGATTCTTTTTCTTTTTCTGCTCCAGAATGTGTCCTTTACCCTATGTTACCTCTATATACCTTGATATGTGAATCTGCCCTGTATATATGGATGTCTCATATGAAAATCATTTCTGCCAAGTTTGTATGTATCAATATAGGATAATACGTTTACATTTATATTTACTTTTTTTGTATGTTGTTATTCTTGTACAATTATGCAAATGTTGTCCCTTTGATTGGTCTGCTCCCCTTTCCCCCTTAGCAATGGCCATCGTGGCTGCCTGCGCCGCCCCGGCGCCGGGGTTGGCTCCCCGGGATGTGTCTTCCCGGCAAGGTAAGGCGGGGAGGCGGGACCCTTTCTCTTGGTTCCCCCTCACGCCGTTCCCCATTGGACACCCGGGTTGCACCCGGGCGCCAGATCGGGGATTCCCCCTTGCCGGCGGCGTTCAGGGCCATCCCCGGACGTCTCCGCTCACTGCGCATCCGCGGGACCCCGCGCGCGCCACGTGATGCGGATACGTCACGCACTTGCGACGGCGATGACGTCAGTGGACGGTGCGCTTGCTCGCCCTGAACGCCGAGGAGGTCACACGTGGCCGCTCTGCGGCCGCCATGCCCCCATGCTGGGTCCCCCCGGAGCGGTCCCATTGGGGGAACATTGACACCTGCTACCAATCTACCCATACTGGAGCTCCGCCCTAACATTTAAGGGCTTATATATATTTCCTCATCCCCTCTTCATCACTCTGCACACTTCCTGTCCAGCTGATGGTCTTTGCTACGGCTTCACCTCGTGAGTACACTTTTTGGTCACATCATTGCACTCTTGCTGCCCTTTAATATAATCTTTGGTCTATCACAACGACCATATATATATATACATCTAATACTTAAATGTATACAATATTTTTTATTTATTTTACAATTTCAGACTTGCCAAATGGTAACCTGGACAGGCGCTTTCAGCCAGTCCTAGGCAGTGACCTATCCCGGGTCAGGTCACACCTAAGAGCAAGTAATATTGGGCAACACAGTGTGATCCTTGCACTACTTTTTACCTTGCTTCTAAGGTAACTCACTTGCCTTACTTGACACATATCTTTTCCCTCACTAGTGGGCACCGTTCACTTGGTTGTCACATTCACTTTTTGTAATGTTTTTGTCGTTCACTTTTCCTTTGTGTGCGTTCACTTTTTACACTCCCTTGTTCACACTAGTGGATTCTCGTCCCAGGTCTTTACACTCTTTTCACTTTTCCTCCGTCACCTGCCATCAATTATATTCTTTTAGGGTTGAGGTATTAATCTTATTGTTTCACTACCTCCTTCTTTATTTAGATACATATATTTTTCACTTTTTTACTTTAGTATGCACTCCGCCATATTTCTCTTATCTAAATGGGTATTTTTAAACTACATTTACATATATGCATGTGTGCATGTACGTACATACATGTCTGTGCGGACTTCTGCACGCACAGACACATACACCCAGTACGTACGGGCCATGGCCCACGTTGTGGGTGGCTGTAGGCAGTCTTGGTTTTTACAACTAAGCTGATAATAATATATACATATCCCTTGTACCCATTGGATCTTATGTTGGAGTGCACACCAATACATACAAGTACACTGTTCTCACTTCTATTAACTCCTTTGTCCCTGGGTTGTTATTGCAGGTGCCTTCCCCATCTGACCGACCGGGTGGCCTGCGTATTTAGGGGGTGCTTCACAGTGTGACCTCTTGTAAGTCACATCCCTTTGGGATTTCCTCCCCTGGTGGCGGGGGCTGTGGCGGTGATGCCACGAGACCTCCGGGGGAAGGCGAGCAGACAATCTTCTGATTTTAAAGGGATCTACCCAACAAGAAGCTCCTGGGCCTAGAACACTCATTACTGGGTAAATATGCTGTATTGATATGTTATGTATTTGCTTCTAATGATCACTGACTTTTTCTGACACATGCATCTTTTGATATAATTTTAGCAAATTGACCTTTGAAGAAGACCTCGAACAGGTCGAAACGCGTCAGGTCCACTATATTATTGCCTAGTCAACGCATATGTCATGTTGTCATAAACATTATAGACAGTGTATGTGTTGAGTGTTATGCATTTTTATACACCCTATGGGAGCTCATTCTTTTTAACCAGTGTGTTAAGTTTTTTGTATAATAAAGATACATTTTTATGAATTGGCCTTTTACCTTTTCATCTCGCTGCCTAAAAACCCCAAGTGGGGAATTTGTCTCTTTCTTTTTTGGCTTCAATCATCAGGGGTGAGCAGCATTTTTCCTTCTTCCCTGTGTCCCCTCTCCTTCTTGCAAACAAACTGAAAAATCTCGAAAAAAAACCATCAACTGCAGCCTCACTGTGCCATCATTTGCAGCCACTGTGCCCATAAAATGCAGCCACTGTGTCCCATAAAATGCAGCCACTGTGCTCATCAAATGCAGCCACTGTGCCCATCAAATGCAGCCACTGTGCCCATCATATGCAACCACTGTGCTCATAAAATGCAGCCACTGTGCCCATAAAATGCAGCCATTGTGCCCATAAAATGCAGTCTCTGTGCCCATCATATGCAGCCTCTGTGCCCATCATATGCAGCCTGTGCCCATCTTATACAGCCATTGCGCCCATAAAATGCAGCCTCTGTGCCCATCATATGCAGCCTTTGTGCCCAAAAAATGTAGCTTCTGTGCCCATCATATGCAGCCACTGTGACCCCCCCGCTCGCCCGCGCGCCGTCTGACTGGCAGTTACCCCATCCTTGTGGCGGGTCAGGCAGCGGGTGATGGCAGCGAGCTGTGGGACATGCAGAGGCTCAGGCGACAGGTCCTGCATCCTCCATGCTTCTCTGTCCTCCCGTGCATTACTTCTTCTGTTCTGTTTCAATCGAAGTGCCTATGCCTTTAGCCAATCAGGTGATGGGTATTAGACACTGCTTTACTTACAGAGACAGCGTGAACAGAAAAAATAGGTGTGAGCCATCAGGAGCTGAGCCTGTCCCTGCTTTAATTGAAGAGTCTGAGGGGGTAGAATGGGGAAATTTAGTGCAAGCCATCAGGGGCTGAGCCTGTCACTGCTTAAGTTCAAGAGACTGAGGGGGTGGAACAGGGGAACTGGTGTAAATCATCAGGTAAGGAAAGGTAAAGAAAGGTGTTCTGACTCAACTACAAGGCAATAACTTTATCTTCAGCTTCACATAGAGCTTACATGACCTGGTGATCTATTTATCCCTTACATCAATTCAGATAGCTTAACTCAATGAATAACTCACTGACAGACGATGAATCCTCTCGAATGTTCCGTTTAATGATGGGTATTCATAGGTAGAAAAACGTTGAAGTTGTAAGCCACATGTAAAGGTGTTACAGCAATGAGGTATACTGTGCACAATGAATCAGAGAGAGGAAGGGGAGGAGAATATACAGAACTACGGTGAGAGAAAGAGTTCAGATAGACAGAGGGAACAAATCTTAAAGACACAGAGCATTATAAATCACATAGTGTAACACAACAAAAGGTATTTTTACATGAATATGTGGAAAAGTATTTAATGCTCATGAGAGTTGCTCTTGAATGTTGCATCAAAGAATTCAAGGTTTGGTTATCAAAAGCCTATGGCCCATTGAGCCTGGGTACCATTAGGGAAGAAGCGATAATGATCACATGCTGACAGATGATCTGCTATGATACCAACAGGAGAGAGTAATTCTGCACTTCTGTCTGGCAGTTTTGTAAGGTGTCAGTCAAAAGTGAAAGGGCTGTACAAGGAGAAAAGATGTCACAGAGAGAAGAGCTAAATGTTAGGAGCCGTTGTCATACAAAGAGACTGACAAATGGCTGTGATCTCGTTTGGTTAACAATTGAGGGCAGCAAAGACACCGTTTAGGATGTGACACCTTTCAGCTGGATGACTAAAGATTAGTGTGCAGTGTGCTTCATCTGTCTGTAAATATAAAGCAAGCCTAAATGTAGAATGTACATAAAATAATAGAACAGGCCCTTTAAGTTGGAAAGAATATCTTTTAGTAGGAGGTGAGGTGCTTATTTTCAAAGGCAAACGTTGGTTTTGCAGCCTCTCTGAAACAATATCTGTTCCTATAATAAAGACTATGGGGGTTATTTACGAAAGGCAAATCCACTTTGCACTCCAAGTGCACTGCAGGTGCACTTAGAAGTGCAGTCGCTGTAGATCTGAGGGGAAGATCTGAAATGAGGGGAAGCTCTGCTGATTTTATCATCCAGTCATGTGCAAGCTAAAATTATGTTTTTTATTTTCCTTGCATGTCCCCCACAGATCTACAGCGACTGCACTTCCAAGTGCAAAGTGGATTTGCCTTTCGTAAATAACCCCCTATGTTTAATAGAACTCATTTGCACTCATGTTACTTTCCCTCATTCTGTAGCAGTGAAACAGAAGGCCAAGCAACATCAAAAAAGTAAAGCTAAATGTAACCTATATCTTCTGCTGTAATGATATATTTATACCTACTCTAAATGACGTAATTTGTATACTGCATTAGTTTAGCTATTCTTAAAAACATTCAGTAGATGTGTTGTAGTAACCAACCATGAATGGGTTTAAATTTGAATAAACATCACTTGTGACCAGGCTTTTCAAACCATCATACTAAAAAGTACATACAGCACGCTTAATTAGGATGATCATACAGGAGAGGCTGATTAGCCAAAGCTTGATCTAAATAGAATAGCAGACTCCTTGGTTGCATGCACTAACATGCAAAGGCCCAAATGTCACGTCTACCCCAACGCAGGTGGTCAGACACTATAGCTAGCTACTGTGTGCTTCACCTATAGCAAAATGAAAATATTTGCCAGCACACTATGGAACGGCATAGATAGCGTCCAAACGTGTAATTTGGCAAATATTTTCATTTTGACTTGAACCAGTATCCAGCTGGTTGTTGCTGCAGCACCCATATTTCGTGAGCTCATCCAGAAAAGTGTGCGATGGGAATATGAAGTATTGCTTCACCTATAGCAGCCCCCTTTCCCTTAAGGCAAGCAGGTCTACCGGTACCTGGTTGTCCCCAGGACTTATACACAATGCTATAGTGCCTGGCGACCACACCAGGGCAGATGCGAATGGAGCAAAACTAAAACATACTTGCAGTTAGAAAACAGGTAGCGTGGTTCTATGACAGTCCAGGTAAAAGGCAGTCAGGGTTCAAGGAGTAGTCCAATAATCTGGTCCGAAGTCATACACAGGGAAATCCAAACTAGTAAAGCAGGGCAGTTAGACAGGGAGCTCGATCAGGAACAACACAGGTATCACTCACTATCAGAAGTGAAGAACTGAGCATTTGGCTTGCTTATAACAGGTGACTGACCACATCAATCACCTTGCAGGTGGACACAGACAGGGAGAATGCAATAGCCAAAACCCAGATACTGGAATGAGGAGCAGGAGCACTTAAGTGATCCTGTCAACAACCTGGTTCTTAATATAAATTAATTTATCTAAATAGCTGTCTGCACCTCTAAAAATGTAATAATTAATAGATCCAGTACCTTGCATACATAGTTATTAAACCTAATGCAAATGTTTGGTTGCAAGGAGGAATTTACCTAGAGAAAAAAACATGTTAGCTATATATTAAAATACAGGAGAGCAATAATTAGGGTATCCCTGAACTAATATCAATTTTGATAAGCTTGCTTATTCCCTAAGCATGAAGAAAGAAAGAAAGAAAGAAAGAAAGAAAGAAAGAAAGAAAGAAAGAAAGAAAGAAAGAAAGAAAGAAAGAAAGAAAGAAAGAAGGAAAGAAAGAAGGAAAGAAAGAAGGAAAGAAAGAAAGAAAGAAAGAAAGAAAGAAAGAAAGAAAGAAAGAAAGAAAGAAAGAAAGAAAGACATGAATGCAGTGAATAATCTAATCAGATATGTAATATCAGAGCTGTACCTCAAAGGCTGGTGTAGTTATGAGTCCTTAAAGATTTAGCCAAATCAAAACCTGTATAGGTACGTCCAGCATGTAACTGTGATGATAATTAGGTCTGCAATATCCCAAACTGAGTGGGGAAATGACAGTGGCACTGTCATTTCTCTGAACTGAATAGCATTAGATTTAAATCTTATGTCTGTAGTGGACAGAGACGGTGATATATTTCATTAACATCTCAGTTTAGGACATAAAGTGGAGAAAGTTAAATGGAAAGCAGAACCATAATGAATCTCATTAAAACAGTCTAGGCTAAAAGCAGAGCAGGATGTCATAAAATTGGCATGTTGTAAACAGTCTAACCAAGCAGTTTCAAAACAATACACGGTCTGAGTCTGTTTGTTTTAACTTCCAAAGCAAAGAATCCATTTCAGTTCCATATTTTCTGCTATGATGGAGTTAAATGGTTTCACCAATATATATAAATGTTGACAATCAGTTAGAAAGAAAACACATCTATATTATCAGGTTCATCAGGCGAATGGAGCACATTATTTATTTATAACAAATTTCCTAAGCCATATATGCAATTGATTCCTACTGTATTTTATCTCTATTAAATTGTAATTTCATCCTGTTCAATAGTATGTTGGTTGTCGGAGTGTTAGACCTTGAAAACACCTGGAAATATAGATATGAATTAGGCATTAGGCCCCCTGATAGAAACATCTCAGGGTCACACCTCTCCTAAGCATTCCTTAGACGCTTCAGTTAGTCCTCGAGGAACAATTGGCTGATGTGTGGCGTGTGCTTCTGAGACGCATTGACTATTTTTTCATCTAATAATCTGACCTTCCACATGTCCAGGATGCCTATATTGTCACCTGTATCTTATCAGACCATGCCACGGTGGTGCTGTCTCTATCCTTATCAACCAACCCTCAAAGGTTTTGGCAATGGAAGCTCAACGATTCCCTCATTAAAGACACAGAGGTAAGGATGAGGGTAGCAAACAAAAGGGGAAATCTCATGGCTCAATGGTCAAAACACAAAAACAACTTTCTGAACATGTGGCCACATAAAATAAGCACTTTCGAAACGAGTCACAAATGACTCTAAGCCAGAGCAACACGCACAGAACTTCAGGCCTGTAGGGAGAAGCTTAGAGCTTTACTTTAATCCAAGATCAAACCTTAGTTCACTAACTTTTACAAATGTGGGAACAAACCAGGGAAAATGCTAGCCAGTGTGTTTAGAGAAACAAGACTCCTGACTAGGGATGAGCCGAACACCCCCCGGTTCGGTTCGCACCAGAACCCGCGAACGGACCGCAAGTTCGCACGAACGTTAGAACCCCATTGACGTCTATGGGACTCGAACGTTCGAAATCAAAAGTGCTCATTTTAAAGGCTAATTTGCATGGTATTGTCCTAAAAAGGGTTTGGGGACCCGGGTCCTACCCCAGGGGACATGTATCAATGCAAAAAAAACTTTTAAAAACGGCCGTTTTTTCGGGAGCAGTGATTTTAATGATGCTTAAAGTAAAAAAAAAAAAGTGAAATATTCCTTTAAATATCGTACCTGGGGGGTGTCTATAGTATGCCTGTAAAGTGACGCGTGTTTCCCATGTTTAGAACAGTCCCTGCACCAAATGTCATTTTTAAAGGAAAAAATCTCATTTAAAACTGCTTGCGGGTTTAATGTCATGTCGGGTCATGGCAATATGGATGAAAATCAGTGAGACAAACGGCATGGGTACCCCCCAGTCCATTACCAGGCCCTTTGGGTCTTGTATGGATATTAAGGGGAACCCCGCACCCAAATTAAAATAAGGAAAGGTCCCTATATACTCTGAACAGCAGTATTCAGGCGGTGCAAACAAGACAGGGACTGTAGGTTTGTTGTTAAGTAGAATCTGTTTGTAATTTTGAACATTTTTAATGTGTTTAGCTCCAGCCAAAAAATCTTTTCTAAGCTTTTTGGAAAACATAGGGAAGGGTTATCACCCCTGTGACATTTGTTTTGCGTCTTTCCTCCTCTTCAGAAGATTTCACCTCACTTTTTTGTCCCAATGAAAAATGTTTTTGGAAAATTTGGGTTTTTTTGTGGAACAAGGATTGGAAAGCATCAGTGGAAAGGAGAAATTGTTTTCCCATATTAACTCTTACAGGAGAGAATTTCCCTTCCTTAGGGGTAGATTTCATCTCACTTCCTGTTGTCTCCTTCCGTTTGCAAGTAGGAGTCGTTTGTAAGTTAGATGTTTGAAAGTAGGGTCCTGCCCTATATACTCAGCAGAAATTTGGGCCTTAGGTGTTGCTGTGGCCAAAACACTGTAAGCCCTCACAGGGCCCTGCTGTGAAATATTAGATCAAGAATTGTAATTACATGCCCCTGTTGAACAGGAGCTGAAAAATTAGGCCTTAGGCACTGGTGCTGGTGCCACAACACTGCAACCCCTCACAGACACTCTAGTTGGAACGCAGGAACGAGCCCTGCTGCAAAGTATTGCATCAAAAATTGTAATTACACGCCCCTGTTAGACAGGGGCAGAAAAATTGGGTCTTAGGCACTGGTGCTGGTGCCACAACACTGCAACCCCTCACAGACACTCTAGTTGAAACGCAGGAACAAGCCCTGCTGCAAAGTATTGCATCAAAAATTGTAATTACACGCCCCTGTTAGACAGGGGCTGAAAAATTGGGTCTTAGGCACTGGTGCTGGTGCCACAACACTGCAACCCCTCACAGACACTCTAGTTGGAATGCAGGAACGAGCCCTGCTGCAAAGTATTACATCAAAAATTGTAATTACACGCCCCTGTTAAACAGGGGCTGAAAAATTGTGCCTTAGGCACTGGTGGTGGCGCCCAGAACCAAAAATGTTCTTACAAGCTATCAGCGTGATGATTGAGGAGGAAGAGGATAATTACTCAGGGATAGTCACTCAGCATCAGCATAGGCAGTCTTTGAAGGGATCTGAGATTTCAAAAAAAATTATTCGGTTACATCTGCATCAGGTGCTTGGTAGCTGGTGGTGATCCAAGACTGATTCATTTTTATGAAGGTCAGCCGATCGACCGAGTCGGTGGACAGACGCACCCTGTGATCGGTTACCACGCCTCCAGCAGCACTGAATGTGCGTTCCGAAAGAACGCTGGATGCAGGACAGGCCAGTAGCTCAATTGCATACTGTGCAAGCTCTGGCCAGTGATCCATCCTCAAGACCCAGTAACCCAGAGGATTTTCGGTGGGAAAGGTGTCCAAGTCTGATCTTGCCCCTAGGTATTCCTGCACCATGTAAAACAGACGCTGGCGATGGTTGCTGGAACCGATCATACCTTGGGGCTGCGGACCAAAAAATTGTCTGAACGCATCGGTCAGACGGCCACCTTCTCCACCGCTCCTTCTTTGACTGACCGAAGCCTCAGCAACACGTTGTCCAGAAACAGGAGTTTGTAACCTCCCAGTCTCTGGGAACGCGTTGCACAGACCTTTCTGCAAGGCCTCCCGAAGATGTTTCATCCTCTGCTCCCTCTGCAATGGCAAGATAAGGTCCGCAACCTTACCCTTGTAACGTGGATCAAGGAGGGTTGCCAGCCAGTATTGGTCCTTCTCCTTGATACCACGAATACGAGGATCCTTACGCAGGCTTTGCAGGATCAGGGAGGCCATGCAGCGTAGGTTTGCTGAGGCATTCGGTCCGGAGTCCTCTGGGTCACTAAGGACAACAACGTCCGCAGCCACCTCCTCCCAGCCACGTACAAGTCCATGTGTTCCTTGGGACTGATCCCTTAAAGACTGCTGATGCTGAGTGCCAGGCTCCACCTCCATACTGACACAATCTTCCTCCTCCTCCTCCTCCTCCTCCTCGTCCTCTTCCTGTGTGATCGGCGGGCACGCAGGAACACTGTCTGGATAAAGGGGGCCTTGAGAGCTAAGGAAGTCCTCCTCTTCCTGCCTCTGTTCTGCCTCAAGTGCCCTGTCCATTATTCCACGCAGCGTGTGCTCCAACAGGTGGACAAGGGGGACAGTGTCACTGATGCATGCACTGTCAGTGCTCACCATCCTCGTGGCCTCCTCGAATGGTGACAGGACAGTGCATGCATCCCTGATCATGGCCCACTGGCGTGGGGAAAAAAAACCAAGGTCCCCTGACCCTGTCCTGGTGCCATAGTCGCACAGGTACTCATTGATGGCCCTCTGCTGCGTGTGCAGCCGCTGCAGCATGGCCAACGTCGAGTTCCACCTGGTGGGCATGTCACAGATTAGGCGGTTCTTGGGCAGGTTAAACTCCTTTTGGAGGTCCGTCAGCCGAGCACTGGCATTATATGACCGGCGGAAATGCACAGAGACTTTCCTGGCCTGCCTCAGGACATCCTGTAAGCCCGGGTACCTGCCCAAGAACCGCTGCACCACCAAGTTAAGGACGTGAGCCAAACAGGGCACATGGGTCAGTTGTCCCTGTCGGAGGGCAGAGAGGAGGTTGGTGCCATTGTCGCAAACCACCATTCCTGCCTTAAGTTGGCGTGGCGTCAACCACCTCTGAACCTGCCCCTGCAGAGCTGACAGAACCTCTGCCCCAGTGTGGCTCCTGTCCCCCAAGCACACCAGCTCAAGCACCGCATGGCATCTTTTGGCCTGCGTACTTGCGTAGCCCCTTGAACGCCTACGGAGCACCGCTGGTTCCGAGGAAGAGGCCATGGAGGAAGAAGAAGAGGAGGGGGTGGAGGAGAGAGGTGTGTCACAATCAGCATTTTGGAGGCGTGGTGGCGGAACAACCTCCAACACTACTGCACCTTGTCCTGCATCCTTCCCAGCTGCCAGCAGAGTCACCCAATGCGCCGTGAAACTTAAGTAACGTCCCTGTCCATGCCTGCTGGACCATGAGTCAGCGGTAATATGCACCTTACCGCTGACCGCCCTGTCCAGCGAGGCATGGACATTGCCTTCCACATGCCGGTAGAGAGCCGGAATCGCCTTCCGTGAGAAAAAGTGGCGTTTGGGTACCTGCCACTGAGGAACCGCACATTCCACAAACTCACGGAAGGGGGCAGAGTCTACCAACTGAAAAGGCAGCAGTTGAAGTGCTAGCAATTTTGCCAAGCTAGCATTCAACCGCTGGGCATGTGGATGGCTGGGAGCAAACTTCTTTCGGCGGTGCAGCAGCTGGGGCAGGGAAATTTGCCTGGTACAATCTGACGTCGGTGTACCAAAAGCAGATTGCCCACAAGTACTTGGCTGTGACACACCTAATTCTACACCTTCATTCCTCTCACTGCAGGTCGCAGAGAGGACTGAAGGTCTAGTGGGGTTGGAAATCTCAGCTGATGAGGAGCAAGGAGAGATCGTCTTTGTTCTTTGGTGTGGGTCTTTTAGATACGCTTGCCAACGAACTGCATGGCAGGTCAACATATGTCTGGTCAAGCATGTGGTACCCAAGCGGGAGATGTTTTGGCCACGCGAGATACGCTTGAGACATATGTTGCAAATAGCAGCGGTGCGATCTGATGCACTCGTCTCAAAAAAGGCCCACACCAAAGAACTTTTTGAATAACGCGCAGAGACTGCAGCGCCCTGCACATGTGGAGCTTTGGGGTGTGATGCAGTCAATGTGCTGCCCTTAGGCTGGCCCCTGGAGGGCATCCTGCCTCGTTGGTAATATGCCGCCTCCTCCTCCTCCTCCTCCTCCTCCTCTCTCCTATCAGGCACCCACGTTGAGTCAGTGACCTCATCATCCCCTCCCTCCTCATCACTGGAGCAAACCTGGCAGTATGCTGCAGCAGGGGGAGCATGACTGCCAGATTGCTGTCCTTCTTGGGCACCCCCTCTGTCCGTGCTCATGTTACTGCCTTCATCGAGCTCAGTATCATCATCAGAGCCTTCCAAACGCTGGGCATCCTCCTGGAGCATGTACCCAACACTGTGGTCAAACAACACTGTGGTCAAACAGTTCGAGGGAATCCTCATGAGGACATGGTGGAGCTAGGGAAGGAGTCACTGATGACATTGAGCTGAGGGAAGAGGCCGCTGCTTTGCCAGACAAAGCACCCTGGGCATGGGTGAGAGAGGATGAGGAGGATGAGGACGGCTTGGTCATCCACTCGACCAAGTCTTCCGCATGTTGCGGCTCAACACGGCCAGCTGCCGAAAAAAAGGCCAAGCGTGTCCCATGGCCACGTGCTGATGAGGATGCACCGTCTCCACGACCAGCACTAGACACAGAGCCTGCTTGCCCTCTCTTATTGGCTTGTGACTGTCTGCCTCTCCTTCTTGGCCTTCCAGACATACTAATGGCCTGTAGCTGCACTAAGCTGGGATAGAACACCTGTAATTTTCTTCAGGTAGCTTTATATACTGTAACCAGACAAGCCTGCCTGTCAGTAGGAAGATAACAGGAACGGATCTAGCTGAACACTGTGAGCAGGACGTACTGCACTAAATGTATATAGCAGGAACGGATCTAGCTGAACACTGTGAGCAGGACGCACTGCACTGAATGTAAATACCAGGAACGGATCTAGCTGAACACTGTGAGCAGGACGCACTGCACTGAATGTAAATAGCAAGAACGGATCTAGCTGAACACTGTGAGCAGGACGCACTGCACTGAATGTAAATAGTCTAGCTGCCTGACCGTGGTACTAATAGGATCAAAAAGAACACCTGTAATTTTCTTAAGGTAGCTTTATATACTGTAACCAGACAAGCCTGCCTGTCAGTAGGAAGATAACAGGAACGGATCTAGCTGAACACTGTGAGCAGGACACACTGTACTAAATGTAAATAGTCTAGCTGCCTGACCGTGGTACTAATAGGATCAAAAAGAACACCTGTAATTTTCTTCAGGTAGCTTTATATACTGTAACCAGACAAGCCTGCCTGTCAGTAGGAAGATAACAGGAACGGATCTAGCTGAACACTGTGAGCAGGACACACTGTACTAAATGTAAATAGTCTAGCTGCCTGACCGTGGTACTAATAGGATCAAAAAGAACACCTGTAATTTTCTTAAGGTAGCTTTATATACTGTAACCAGACAAGCCTGCCTGTCAGTAGGAAGATAACAGGAACGGATCTAGCTGAACACTGTGAGCAGGACACACTGTACTAAATGTAAATAGTCTAGCTGCCTGACCGTGGTACTAATAGGATCAAAAAGAACACCTGTAATTTTCTTCAGGTAGCTTTATATACTGTAACCAGACAAGCCTGCCTGTCAGTAGGAAGATAACAGGAACGGATCTAGCTGAACACTGTGAGCAGGACACACTGTACTAAATGTAAATAGTCTAGCTGCCTGACCGTGGTACTAATAGGATCAAAAAGAACACCTGTAATTTTCTTCAGGTAGCTTTATATACTGTAACCAGACAAGCCTGCCTGTCAGTAGGAAGATAACAGGAACGGATCTAGCTGAACACTGTGAGCAGGACGTACTGCACTAAATGTATATAGCAGGAACGGATCTAGCTGAACACTGTGAGCAGGACGCACTGCACTGAATGTAAATAGCAGGAACGGATCTAGCTGAACACTGTGAGCAGGACGCACTGCACTGAATGTAAATAGCAGGAACGGATCTAGCTGAACACTGTGAGCAGGACGCACTGCACTGAATGTAAATAGCAGGAACGGATCTAGCTGAACACTGTGAGCAGGACGCACTGCACTGAATGTAAATAGCAGGAACGGATCTAGCTGAACACTGTGAGCAGGACGCACTGCACTGAATGTAAACAGCAGGAACGGATGTAGCTGAACACTGTGAGCAGGACGCACTGCACTGAATGTAAATAGCAGGAACGGATCTAGCTGAACACTGTGAGCAGGACGCACTGCACTGAATGTAAATAGCAGGAACGGATGTAGCTGAACACTGTGAGCAGGACGCACTGCACTAAATGTAAATACCAGGAACGGATCTAGCTGAACACTGTGAGCAGGACGCACTGCACTGAATGTAAATAGCAGGAACGGATCTAGCTGAACACTGTGAGCAGGACGCACTGCACTGAATGTAAATAGCAGGAACGGATCTAGCTGAACACTGTGAGCAGGACGCACTTCACTGAATGTAAATAGCAGGAACGGATCTAGCTGAACACTGTGAGCAGGACGCACTGCACTGAATGTAAATAGCAGGAACGGATCTAGCTGAACACTGTGAGCAGGACGCACTGCACTGAATGTAAATAGCAGGAACGGATCTAGCTGAACACTGTGAGCAGGACGCACTGCACTGAATGTAAATAGCAGGAACGGATCTAGCTGAACACTGTGAGCAGGACGCACTGCACTGAATGTAAATAGCAGGAACGGATCTAGCTGAACACTGTGAGCAGGACGCACTGCACTGAATGTAAATAGCAGGAACGGATCTAGCTGAACACTGTGAGCAGGACGCACTGCACTGAATGTAAATAGCAGGAACGGATCTAGCTGAACACTGTGAGCAGGACACACTGCACTAAATGTAAATAGTCTAGATAGAAGATAACAGGAACGGATCTAGCTAAACTGAATACAGTGTATATATATATATGCAACACCTGGGATGCATATATATACACAATACACTGTAAGTGCAGCTAACTGACTGACTGTTCTGCCTAATCTATCTAACTCAAATCAAATGACACTGTCTCTCTCTCTCTCTATCTCTCAGCACACCGGAACACACACTACACAGGGCCGCCGTGCAGGCGGCCTTATATAGTGTGGGGTGTGTACTAAATCCCCTGAGCCATAATTGGCCAAAGCCACCCTGGCTTTGGCCAATTACAGCTCTCTCTACTGACGGCGCTGTGATTGGCCAAGCATGCGGGTCATAGTGCATGCTTGGCCAATCATCAGCCAGCAATGCACTGCGATGCCGCAGTAAATTATGGGCCGTGACGCGCCACACGAATTTGGCGCGAACGGCCCATATCGTTCGCAATTCGACGGACGGTCGAACAGCCGATGTTCGAGTCGAACATGGGTTCGACTCGAACACGAAGCTCATCCCTACTCCTGACACATGTGTCCCATGTTGAGTCAGAAGATGGAAAATCTTTATATTCTTCCCAGGCTATCACCAATCGTTTTTATGAAATTCTATAGAACCTTATGCAACTCAATGCCCTCCAGTGCCACATCCCCAGGAGGGAAGAAAATTACCTCAATATGCCAATCTCTAACAGACTGTGGACTGCCTCATCTTTCACCAAAGAAGAGTCAGACCCTAGATGCTCCCTTGATATTTGAAAGAACTACTTACAGTCCTGAAAGATTTGAAACCACTGAAGGCCCTGGTCCAGATGGGCTTTCCGTTCTCTACAACAACTTTTGCCAAAATCCTCATGCTCCACTTCCTTCAGGTTTTTAACACTGTCAGAGATGGGTATTGTCTCTCTTCAGATACTTTATAACTATCATTCCTAAAGAGGAAAAAGACAGAACCTAGTGTGTGAATTATCACCCTATTGCCTTAATCAACGTGGCCCTAAATCTTTTCAATAAAATCCTAGCTAACAGGCTTAAGCTTTACATCCAAAGACGGATCCATCCGGATCAGGTGGGTTTTGTACCTAGTAGAGAGGCTAAAGACATCACCATCAGGACATTGAATGAAACTTATTTGGCGCATGTCACCAATACCCCAATGCTTCAATTATCTACAGATGATGAAAAAGCATTTGACCAGGTGGATTGATCTTTTATGAAGGTCATTCTCCAACAACTGGCCTTAGCAACTCACCTAAGATGCTGGATAGATGAGATCAATTTGTGTCCATCAGTCAAAGTGAAAATCAATGATCTATTACCTCATGAGTTCTGAACATCAATTTCTCCCTGACTACTATGAATGCATTGAAACTCTATTTTACAGGCTCCACGCCACTTTCGATATCTAGGGACCCACCTAACTTCCTCCTGTAAGGATATCTTTGCAGCAATTTTTTCTCTGTTCTTCACTAAGATTTGACGTGACCGTAGGAATTTTTCTATAAGGTGTTTCTCGTGGTTTGTGAGGAAGTGTCCTTAGAATGAATGTCCTCCTAATACAAACTTTCCCAATAAGAATCACTAAATTCTTTCCCAAGCAAATTAGAGGTTTTTTTTTTCATGGCCCCAAAAGTCCCACAAACTATCTCATACTCTGTTGTCATGGTCCAAACAATACAGGGGGTTGGGTTTTCTGAAACTTTTGAGATACCATAAAGCGGTTCATTTGGCACAAATTTTGAATTAGTGCACCCACAATGACAATAAATGCTGGATTCAGCTGGCGCAAGCCACCTTGGATGTTCCACTAAGTGATATCCCCTGGTTGAAAGAGGGATATCCCTAGTTATCCCCTAGTTAAATCTCATCCTCTGGTTGGCTACACAGCCTGACCCTTTCCTAATGAAAGGAGGGAAATACTCTTGGCATCTCTGATTTCGCATACTGTATGACTCCGATCAGAGGCCACCCTAAATTTCTCCCTGGGATCACTGACCAGACATTGCAAGCCATGGTCCAATAGAATCCTTTTCACCCTGAGGCCTTCCTTACTCCCCTGGGATACAAAACTTTTGCAGAAATCCAAATGATGACTGATCCCCCACTGTCATTCTGGAGGGCACTTTATTTTAGCACTTCAGCACTTTCCGGGGAGTTTTGAAAAAGTTATGCACCACTGCTTGTCTCTGGCTTTAAAGCTTCTTTCCCACCCATCAGACTAACATGATCTGTCCTACCTTGCTAGATGGGAATCTGTCCTTGGCATCAGTTGCTCAGACCAGCAAAAAGAGTGCATTTTGCAATTCACTCACTCTGCATCTCTGTCCAGCACCATTCGAAAAACTGGCTTTAAAATTTTAGCATGATGGTACAGGGTCCCACTGGCCCTTCACAAATTGTGTACTCAATTGTATACAAATTGTATACTCAAACCCCATCTACTTGTTGGTGCTGTCTCACAGAATATCAACACATGTTTTGGTGCTATCCGGTTCTGAAACCCTTTTGGTCATGGGTATGTAAACTCACAGATGTCCAACTGGGAGATGACACCCCAAACGATCATTCAAAACGTATCTATTTAATGCAGCCAAAGCATGCATTCTTCTATACTGGAAACAGCCTAAATCACCACCTACAGTATTTGTGTCCGGGTACACAAAATCAACAAAATCTATACAATACAAGTTATATAGTATTTGCCTCCTCCAACCAAGAGGTGGAACAATTTCACAAAGTCTGGTTTCCTTGGACTGACTACATCTACTCTTCCAATTACCCGACTGACCTTGCCATGTAAGAGCTGCAAAGACCTATCTCTGGCCCTGGGGTTTGATCTCAGTAGAACTTAGCTCTTGAATAATAAACTATAGCCACCTTGAGCCATTGACCAGATTGATGCAGTTGACATTTGACTGTAGGTGGCCTCTCCCAATAGAATGCACTTAAACTGTCCAATCCTTCTTCCCATCTCTATTCCTAACTTTCCTGGTTCCTCTCCTTTCCCCCAACCTTTTTTTCCCTTTTTCTCATAATGGCCTCAACAATGGTTAAACAAATAGGGTCCTAATTATGTGTCAGACAATCCAGCACATGTTCACCTTTTGCTTTGATTTTGTTTATGGTCTGAGGATGGAACTGAGGGTTTTATCCACTTTAGTTGGAAATACTTAAGTCTGAAACATATTATGGATATGGTCCTTTCAAGGATGTAAAACCTCAAATAAAGAATTAACAAAAATGTAAATATAGATATAGTTTAAATAATTGTCATTAAAGGTGTGTCTGCCGAACCTTATAAAACATTTCAAAACCCCTTCAACACACCCCTCAGAGGATTTGATTGGTTGTGTTATGTCGGTAGATGCCCTCTGCAGGGACCAAAAAACATGGCTGCTTTTGCAGCTCGGTAGCTCTTCTCTCCATTTAGGTAAATAATGCTAAGGGTTATTTAGGAAAGCCAGTGACTCTGATATATCAGATTAAAGTACTCTGTATTTGAATTTAACTCTGCACCAAACAAAGAACCAGGTGAACGTTGCTAAATATTTTTTGTAGCACCTCTGTTCTTTTCAATAAAAAGACATTTTCAAAATAATTAAGCTGAATCTTTTTGAAAAATTTGGAATGTTCCAAATTCAGAAGTGAGGGCTACCCTATTCTTGTCTGAGCATGGCAGAGAGTGTTACTGATAATTCTTTAACAACTTCAGTACCTGACAGTTTTACCCCTTCCTGCCAATTTTCAGCTTTCATTGCTGTCCCACTTTGAATTACAATTACGCAGTCGTGCAATAAATAAATGAAAGAAAAAAGACTGAACATTTTGAAAAAAATAACCATTTTCTTTGTTCCTGCTATAAAATGTTGCCAATAAAAAAATCTTTCATTAGTAATTTATGCCAAAATGTATACTACCACATTTACTGCTACATATCTTTGGCAAAAATAACCCAAATCAGTATATAATATTTAGTCTGTGTGAAAGTTATAGAGTCCACAAACTATGGTATATATATATATATTTGAAAATCGATCAGTCCCCGACGTACTAACTATATAATTTCTTGAGGCCCTAAAATGCCAGGGCCGTGCAAATACCCCCCCCCCCCCCCACACCAAAATGACCCCTTTTTGGAAAATAGACAGTCCAATACTAAGGGGAATGGCTAGTTTTTTTAAGTTGTAATTCTTGTCACATTTAAAAAAAAAAAAAGTTTTTTCTCAATTTTGTTTTTTGTACAGCATCATCATATAATTGGTGCGGCATTAATCAGGGACACTGACAGTATGTAAAAAAGATTAATCATTTTTTAAAACATTTTTAAACATTTTTTTTCTTTTGTATTATATATTTTTATCTTTTTTTACAATTTTTTTTTTACATACTGTGACCAGAGCAGTACAGTGTTACCATAGTGACACTGTACTACTCTGGGGAGATCGCGATTTTTTTTTGCATACTGTGATTGCTTATAACAGTGATATTAACTGTTATAAGCAATTCTTTTTATGCGTGCATCCATTCATCCACTGTTTACTATTGTGAAGACGTGATTGGCCACAGCTATCACATGGTACAGATGCACTGTGGTCCAGTCTGTACCATGTGATCACTGCCACCAATCACAGAGATCAACACAATAGTACACAATGAATGCCTATGAATGGAGGCTATTCATTGTGTAAAATTGCCATGTGATCTGCTGTGATTGGTCACATGGTACCGGCAGCAGCCCGGTACACTGATTTGTCATATGTCGTGTCAGCTGTGTCAGCTGTGTCTACAGCAAAGCCCCGGCTATGTTTACAATGCGCGATCCTGGTCGAATGTCATATGGCATCCACCTTTGATGGCAGCGCTCCCGCTTGACCGTCATATTACTATAGGCTGGACGGAAAGCGGTTAGAGTCAGAATTGCCATAGCAGATATTTTGAATGGGGTGTGTTTCTGTTGGAACTGCAGTGACATCTACCGTTTGTGTGTGTAAAGGGTTGACTGTGGAGTTAAGTAGCTCTAGTGACAATCACTCTCAGTCTGCTGGCACCTAGATCATTGTCCCATGAGCTGGAAAATCTATGCACAGGGCGAGGCTTAAAGTGTAATATGTCACAGTAATGGCCAGCCTCTCACTTATCATTGGCAAAAGGGGTTGGTACTTTTGATCTTAGACAGTATATACATGAGTTGCGAAATCCAACTGTGGTTTATTTATTGGGGTCCAATAGCTGATTATAGTGAAGAATTGTCATTAGCACACCAAGGATTCCTCAAAAAGGGTCCAAAGCTTTATTTTCATGGTCATATGATAAACATACAGCAATGTTTCAGAGCCACGCAGGGCCCCTTCATAGGCAGAAGACCTGATAGCTGATTAGGGATCCACATGTTTTACCTAGCCCTTGGAGTGGAAGAACTAATTTGATAAATTTTTATTTAAAAAAAAAATTCTCATGTCTTACCTAGTAACTTTCTGTATTTTGCTTTGCATATACTGTATGCACTGAACACCTTTTGATTTTGCCTAAGTGCGCATGGATCTGAAGAGAAAGTAAACCTATTTATATATTTGCACTTAAGCGTAAAATGTCTAACTTTAACTGCTAGAAAATGCAGTGTGTGATCTGGTTCAGATGGGGCTACGCAACTTCCTTGTGATATGCGTTGACGTCATTAACGTCACATGACGCCTTCTGCATCATGGGAGCCATGATGAGTTAGCAGCGCCATGGCTTACTTGAAAAACAGCTAGCACAATGCTGAGGACAGCTTAACAGACTTATTGTACAACACAGTGGGAATGCGGGAACTAGTGATGTACCCAGGAATGTGGTAAAGTATAAGCTGGCACTTACACTTATTTTGGAAGCAGAGAGCTTCATATAGCATATTAGGATATCGCTATCTACAAATGAGTTGAGCACAGGACTAGAAATACTTGTTACAAAGGTGGATCACCATGCTCATGGCTATGATGGTTTTTCTTGACAAGCTTTATGCAGAACCATCTCAAGCTGAATGAACTGTCAGGATTGACATGCTGTGTCTACCTGTGTCTACCTATCGCTGCTATCCTGATGCAACTGTCTGCTTTGCTCTGCTTTTTTTCATCCCACTAGCCAGCATCTCACTGTTCAATGAAAATAGCTCCAGGCTACCTGTCAAGCTGTATAGTTGCAGAAATTCAAATTTGCAAGGAACCTCCACCATGCTTCACTATTGCTTGCAGACACTCATTATTGTACCGCTCTCCAGTTCTTCGGTGAACAAACTGCATCCTGCTACAGCCAAATATTTAAAATTTTGACTCATCAGTCCAGATCATCGGCTGTCATTTTTCTGTACCCCAGTTCTATGTTTTTGTGCATAGGACGTGGAAACAAGCCTGAGAGACGATTTACAATATTAAGACAGACAGTACAGTAACAATACAATTCAGTACAAAGTTGTAAGGAGGGCCCTTCTCCTGAGAGCTTGGCATTTTCCCAGAGCAGTAGCCAAAACCCATCAAATAAAATTCTTCCTTGTATTCATCCCTTACAATCTCTATGTTGTGATTTTCTTAGCCCACAGGAAACTGTCCTTACAATGAAAGGGATAGACGACTGTGTTTGCCTCTTAGGCCAAGAGTTCCCAGTCCTCCCTGTGTAGAAACCTGTGGATTTGTGTGTGTTTTGTGAAATTGTTGGTCTGGGCAGGGAGATTTTGGGTTGTCTGCATGCTGGCAATTTTCTGATGACATGAAAGGTATGATGATGCCTTTTCCCTTTGTCTCTCTCTCTTTCTTATTGCCCCACCCCTCCCTGTCTATAAAAGTTGTATTACCTTCAATTTAAAGATGGATGTGCCTCTTTGTCTAAACTTCTTCTGGTAAGCAAAACATTTTATATGGCAATGTAATAATACTTAGTATGGCATAGTTATTGTAGAAAACAAATATGTGAATTTTATCATATGGCAAGGTAAATATTCATGTATTGTGAAAGTTTGTCAGTGGTTCCAGAGTTGCACTGTAACACAGCGTGGATATAGAAGAATGTTTCCAGTTGTCAGTATTTTGGCTCCTGCCTTCACCAAGGAAGTGCTTTTTCTTTAGATATCAGCAGTAAAGTTCTCAACAAATAAACAATGTTCAGTTTCCTGGGGAATCAGTTCCTTGATATCACAGCATAGTTCTCAATGGCCTTCTGTTCCATCCTCTTACCAGTGTGGTTTCACAAGAAGAAACAGATTATTTTAATGCCCCAGGATGCCAGGAAATTTTCATTTTGCTTCTTCAGATCTCTTGGATAAAAGTAGGACAGCGTAGAAAAGAATTCCCCTTGCTGTCTTATATTTCGGTTCTTTAAGAAAATATGTTATGTTTTCTAAGATCTGATATCCAGTCATTTATTTTTAGCTGCATAACAGTATTATTTTACAATTTAAAAAAAAAAAAACTGTTGTTACTTGCCCCTTGCTGTCTCATGTATATGTTTGATTTGTCAGCCAAATTATCAGTAATGACTTTCACACTGTTCGGCTACATCGACTACCTTTGTGTAATACCGTATTTCCTGTCCTGAGAAAGTTATTGGATTCCACTTTTGTAAGTATTTGAACTACAACATTGCATTAAATTAGTAAGCTTGTTTTCTGTCAAAATATGCAACTGTGATGTCTTACTGAGAATTAAACAGTGAATAAAATGTAACATAATAAAATTGTGACTACTAGACTTGCTCAGTCATTGTTTTATATACTATAAAGGTCTGCACATATAATTTTTTTATTTCAAGTTTTCTTTTTTTAAAGGGTTACAGTTTCTTGTTTTAGGCTCCATTCACACTTGTGCGACTCTAAAGTCATGCAATTTCCATTGCTACTTTACATTGCAACTGTAACATTGATGCAAGTTTGGATGGGTGCTACTTGGATGTAACTTTGGCTGTTGACTTTGGCTTTTATGCGACTTTTGATGTTTACATTGCAGTCTATGGCACTTGAGTCGGATGAAAGTCACATTAAAGTTATGCATGAACCTTTTAAAAGTCGCTGCAACTTCAAGTCCCATAGATTTGAATGGCTTCCATTGAAATACATGGGCTGCATATGTGAATGGTGCCTTAGGGTTTAGTGTTTTGGGGTTCGTGTTTAGTGTTTTAGGATATTTTTTGAAGGCAGCATATTTTTTGTATTATAGTTTTGCTATGTTTCTTTTTTTTATATTTTGAGGTCAGCAGGGGGAAAGAGTGCATTAGCAGCACTTGCAGCCAAGTGACTTGTAGGAAGGGTACAGCAGGGTGCTGCAACAGTAATTCACAGAGTCAGGTGCAATGGAAAGCTTGTATTGAAATAGCACAGCAACAGTCTGCAAAAAACCTGGTGGGAAGGCTGACCAACCGAGTGCACTCATGGTTTCAGTAATGAGAAGAGAGTGGGTATCAGCCAAATTGACAGTGTCTGTAAAAATATCAGTGCGGCCTGGCCAAGCAGGAGGATGTTCAAGGAGTTGCGACCCTATGCTTTCTCTCCTCATCAGGATCCTTTCCCTTACTATTAGTACAGTCCCTACCCTACCAACTCGCATAATGCACATCAAACCAGGGAGCCAGGGCCTTAAATAGGCTCTGCCAGACCCAAGATGGCTGCTAGGGTCACATGGGGTGGAGGTATCCAATAGAATAGCTTCCCTATTAACCCAGGAAACCATAGAGGGACCTTGTTCCTCCTGACTTCCTCCCCAACAATGGTGCCACTGCGGAAGAGCACCAACTGCAGTGGAGAAAGTAGATTGCACCTGCCTACAGGCTATTATGCACCTGGGAACTTAAAAAAAGAAAATGGTTTGTGGGCCACATTACTACCTCATGTGCCATTCCCCACTGGTGCAGTGAAAAAGAAGCCAGAGTCTCTCCATGTGGGACCTACAAAGGAAAATGTCAGGAAGGGTGGACAGCCTATGACTATAGAATTCATAGATTTTTTCCTGCTGCCTACCTTCCCTACTGGTAGGGATGGGCGAACAGTTCAGCCCGAGCATAAGTTCAGGCTGAACTTTGGTTGTTCGGATGTTCTGTGAACACCGAACAATATGCGGTGTTCAGGGCAAATTCGAAAGCCGCCGGAACACCGTTAAAGTCTATGGGACACTAACATGAAAAATCAAAAGTGCTCATTTTAAAGGCTTATATGAAAGCTATTGTCATAAAAAGTGTTTGGGGACCTCGGTCCCGCCCAAAGGGGGCATGTATCAATGCAATTTTTTTTTTTTAAACAGCTGCGTAGGGTGTAGGGGCCCCCCCCAAAATCCATACCAGACCCTTATCCGAGCATGCAACCTGGCAGGCCACAGGAAAAGAGAGGGGGATGAGAGAACGCCCCCTCCTGAACCGTACCAGGTCACATGTCCTCAACATGGGGAGGGTGCTTTGGGGCCTCATCCCCGCAACCCTTGCCCGATGGTTGTGGGGGTCTGCGGAAGGGGCTTATCGAAATCTGGAAGCCCCCTTTAACAACACTTTAAAAATGTAAATTCATGCCGCCCAATGGACCGAAAAAGAAAAAAAAAAAACGTTCCGCCTCCATGGGAGACACTCTCCGCGTGACACTTCTTCTGGGTGACAGTTCTTATATAGCTAAAGGCGGGGCCACCCGGTGATGTAAACAGGTGACCCCGCCCCCTCTGACGCCACGGTAACTTCCCCGTGGCTTCCCCGTGGCGTCAGCAGGGGGCGGGGTCACCAGTTTATGTCACGGGTGGCCCTGCCCCCAGCTATATAAGAACTGTCACCCTGAAGAAGCGTCACTTGGCAGGAGCCTCCCATGGTTGTGGCTTTTTTTTTCGGTCCATCGGGCGGTGTGAATTTATATCGCTGAACATTTTTATTTTTTTATTTTTTAATAAAGGACTTGTCCCAAGCTGTCTCTTGTCTTTTTTACAATTTTTGACACTTTTTTTGTGAAATGGTAGGGGTACAATGTACCCTGTTATCAATTCACATAGGGGGGCCGTGATCTGGGGGACCCCTTGTTAAAGTGGGCTTCCAGATTCCGATAAGCCCCCCGCCCGCATACCCCCACAACCACCGAGCAAAGGTTGTGGGGATGAGGCCCTTGTCGCGATCAACATGGGGACAAGGTGCTTTGGGGGGCTATTCCAAAGCACCCTCTCCATGTTGAGGGCATGTGGCCTGGGATGGTTCAGGAGGGGGGCCGCCCCCTCATCCCCCCTCTTTTCCTGCGGCTTGCCAGGTTGCGTGCTCGGATAAGGGTCTGGTATGGATTTTGGGGGGCCCCTACGCCATTTTTTTTATTTTGGCCCAGGGTTCCCCTTAAAATCCATACCAGACCTGAAGGGTCTGGTATGGATTTTGGGGGGACCCCTACGCCATTTTTTAAAAATTTGGTGCAGGGTTCCCCTTAATTTACATATCAGACCCGAAGGGCCTGGTATGGATTTTAGGGGGATCCCCATTTAATTATTTTTAAAATTTTGGTTCGGGACTCCCATTAATATTCATACCAGACCCAAAGGGCCTGGTAATGGACTGGGGGGAACCCATGCTCTTTTTTTAAAATGAGTTTTACCTATATTGCCGAGACCCGACAATTCATTACAGCCGCAATCAGTTTTAAATTTTTCCTTTAGAAATGTCATTTTGCTGTGGTACTGTTCTAAACACGGGAAAAATGCACCACTTTACAGGCATACTATAGACACCCCCCAGGCATGGTATTTAAAGGAATATTTCATTTTTAAATATGAAAATGTTTAATATTTCATTTTTATTGTTTCACTTTAAGCATTAAAAAAATCACTGCTCCCAAAAAAACGTCAGTTTTTAAAAAAAAATGTTTGCATTGACAAATGTCCCCTGGGGCAGGACCCGGGTCCCCAAACACTTTTTATGACAATAACTTGCATATAAGCCTTTAAAAATTAGCACTTTTGATTTTTCATGTTTGTGTCCCATAGACTTTAATGGTGTTCGTGTTTTCTTCCGAATTTTTTGCATGTTCGGTATGTTCTTGTTCAAACTGAACCGCGGGGGTGTTCGGCTCATTTCTACCTCCTAGCTGTAGAATTTTCCCCTTAATTTTTGGTAGCCTGCTTTCAGCCTTGTGTTGTGGAACAGCTGCTGAACTAGCTGAATTTTGATCAGTGTATGGCCAACTTAAGTTTTACCCACGTCTATAGTACTGCACCGTTTCATAGTATAAAAATGTCATTAGTGATTGCTGGTGTCATTCATAAATACAGTATATCTCAATAATATTGCTGTTGCTTGGACTGGGCCTGCAGCTAATGCAAAGAATAATGGTTCTATATTGCAGTCCACATGCTAGAGTATGGACCAATGATATCCTCTCTGACCCTATTTACATTGCAAATGTTACAAGGCAGGTTTGCTCCATCCCTGCTCCATTATGTATAAGTGATGTAACACCTTGCTATTGCTATCTGGAAAAACCCTGATATGCAAGGTATTTCAGTGAAGGCATGGGAATATAATACATAAATTTATGCAGAGAATCGCCTGCTATATATTACTAACTTGATGGTGACTATACCTAATCTTTTAAGAGCTGGACAGACTTGGGTTACTTAGTAACTTTACAGTTAACTACAATAAAACTGAGGTCCCTAAGACCTAAGTTTGCAGGGGACCTCACCCTTCCAGATTTCACTATCTACTTATAAGCATCTTCCCTCGCTAGAATTGTAGACTGGTTTTATAATGCGACTTCTAACCAATGAGTAACTTTAGAGGAGGACATCACATACCTCAAATTGTGGTCTCTACCTTTGAATATGTCCCTATCTATGCACTCGAAATGATGACTTAGCGTTTTTTAACTTCCTCCACCCTGAAAGTATGGGATGCCTTGTTAGATAAGCAGATGTTATCTACTTACATTGGTCCAGTGACCCCTCTCTGTTTTCCAACCCAGACTTCCCACTGGCATTCAGAGCCCAGTCTTTTCTCTTGTGGAAATTTGCGCATAACACTAGATTCGTCCAGACTTTGGTTAACGTTGATATTCCCTCTGCATGTTCCATTACTCACCTTCTAACCTCAGAACAGGTGGGTCTGGTTACATTCTGTAGACACCAGCTCAATACCTTTATTCAAGCTCCTAAATGCATTTCTCCTTTGAATAGATCTTTCTACTGACTTCAAGGGTTTGTTGTTACAGGAGCAGAGACTAACATGTATATTGTCCATGATTTCTAAATTATTACTTTCCCCATTTTTGTCAGGAACTCTTTCTTTTTTGGCCAGATGGGAATATGACCTGGGGCCCCATTTCGTCCTGGGATTTACCACAATTACAAAATTTTTTCTCATTGATATGAATGCCCTACAGAATTTCATGCGATGGATCTCAAAAACACCTATAAATGGTGGCCGATCCTGGCATCCCCTGGGACAATGATCCATTTATGGGCCAGTTATCCTTGGTGGCACCCTTCTGGTCAAAAATGTTTTGGATTTATGATAAGATTATGGGCATGTCATTGTAACCAGATATACATGTCTCCCTTCTGTCGATATCCCTGGGATTTTTCAAATCTATTCAGGAAGATGTCATATGCTTACTGCGGCCAAAACCATGATTGCATGGAACTAGTGTAAATCGATCAACCCTTCTATGATAGAATGGGTCTGTGAAATGAGCGAAATCCTAACCAATAATTTTTTTCCCCTCTACCTTTCTTTTCTTCTTTTCCTCCTTTTCATGCTATCTCTCTCCTGTTCATAATTTATTACAATTTTATGCAGACTTTCTACTCTGACTTCATAACATTGATAAAAGTCATACACCCTTCTTTGAATATATGTTCATGTTTACCAGATTCTTTTGGAGTTCATATCACAGATCCTGTAAGGTTAACAAATTACATAGTGAGGCTTTTCTTCCATTTATATTGAGATCTTTTACACATTTTCTCAAATGTTGAACGACCTGTTATCTCTGTGCATTGAATCTTATTTCTGAACCACAGTCTGTTATGTCTTGCACTGTTTTTGACATGTGACAACCCATCTGTTGTACGGTTTTGAAGGTGGAGAACTGGAGCGTCTACAGTGGGCAGAGCCCACTTAGCAATAAGGGAACAACTCCACCGCATTTTCAGGAGGAACCCAGGATCCTACAGGCTGCTGACAGTCTTTAGAGGGGAATGGTTCAAATACCAGGTATATAAACCAGATGTATTGAGAAGGTCTTTGCAATCATAGAAGCTTTAAAACACTCTAGTCCTGGAACAGCAGGCTGATCCTCTAAAGGTATGCACAATCTGTCCTATCTTGGGGAAGGGAGAGCACAGTTTATGACAGTTTAATAATAAAAGAGCCCGGAAATTTTACTACTTTTACAATGCTATGTTCCAACATACACTGCCTCACCAGGCAAAAAATATGAGCAACTATAAAGTATGATTTTTGGGTTAAAATAGAAGTCCAGTCAAGAACTAAATCTAAACTTGAACCTGCTCCCAACCCAATTCGAAATCCCTATACTAACTACCCTGTAGAGGAAAGATGTTTTTACTGATGAATCATGATGAATAGCACCTGCAGCTCTGCTGAGAGAAAAAGACAGCCAACACGTTTAATTCCATCACTTACTCGCCACAAAGGACAGACTTCCAGATTCCAATAAACCCCCTGCCTGCAGACCCCACAACTATTATGTTAGGGTTGTAAGGATTGTATAGGGGGAGGGAGTTTGCGTGCACATCCCCTTCTTTTCTGGTCTGCCAGGCTGCATGCTTGAACGAGGGTCTGGAATTGGATTGATGCAGTGAATGTTTGATAAATATCAGATGCAATGGTTTATAAATATGCAACATTAATAATGCAACACAGTTTTTGCTGTAAATTCAGGTGTCTGACAAACGGTCGATGTTTAGGCCAAACTTTTGCTCCACCCAAACCGTTTGCCAAACTCTAATTAAAGTCAAGGTTTCTGCTAAAAGCAGTTTGAGAATAGCTTCGGCGGATATTTCTAAGAAACCAGTGGCTGTTTGTTGTCTAGTAAATAAATCCAAACGGGCAAATACTTTTGAAAACTTTTAAAACTAGGGTCATTGTTTCGAATACCAACCACAACACTACCAACACTTCCTCTGGATACTCAATTTCCTCCCACCTTCCAAAGACATGCTGTTAGGTTAATTGGCTACTGTCCAAAATTGGCCCTAGTATGTGTATGTATGAATGTGAGCTAGAGACCTTATATTGTAAGCTCATTGAGGGCAGGGACTGATTTAAATGTACAATATACATGTGTAAAGCGCTGTGTAAAAATTGATGGTGCTATATAAGTAGAAAAAACAAAATTAAAAGCTGCGCTCAAGGTTACAATCAAATAAAATAAAATGTGTAGTGAAACCAAAGCAGCCTGCAAATCTCATCATAGAAAATAATAAAAAAGATGCGGCGCTAAAACATAATTGAACAAACACTAAATAAATTAATGAATGTGAGGTGGATAAACGTAGGGATATATGCAAAATTATATACTAATATCCAATAAAAACCAATATAAGGTGAGTAAACGTAGGATATATGCAAAATCATACATCAATATCCAAAAATCAGTAATAATTACCAAATGTGAATAAATATATGCAAATGAGTGAAAAACATCCCAATAATAATAAGTTAGGCCTCTTTCACACGGATGATCCGTATGTCCGTTTTTCATCCTTCCGTTTTCGGATGAAAAACGGACATACATTCATCCCTATGGAGCGTCGGATGTCAGCGGTGACATGTCCGCTGACATCCGACCCGCTCCGATCCGAAAAGTGTAACGGAGGAAAAACCTACTTTTCCATCCGTTTTCGGATCGGATCGGATGACGACGGACACTACGGACCGTCATCATCCGATCCCCCCATAGGGGAGAGCGGCGCTCTGACAGGTCCGTCGCTGCACAGCGTGCAGCGATGCACCTGTCATCTTCCTGCTCAGCGGGGATCGGCGGAGCTATCCCCGCTGAGCAAGCGGATGTTCATGGGGCGGATCATGACTGATCTGCCCCGTGTGAAAGAGGCCTTAAAGTTCAAAAAACAAAAACAAAAAGTCCGTGATGGAAAAGAAAAGTGCCAAAAAGTGTGAAAAAGAAGATAAAGATGCAGATGGGGGAATCTTCTATGACTCTTCACACCCAAGGTGGAATATCAGATGCGCTTACCAGATCCCGGTGACTGCTATTACGGCAGTCATAAACAGCACAGGGAATTTAGGTCTCCCCACAACCTCAGCATAAGGAACCCGTAAGCGGCAGATGATATCTTAGGAATGAAAAACAAGAGGACAATCCATAGCGTAATGAAGTCTGCACAATCGATTTATTAAAAGGAATTGCACTTACAAGAAATCGGTGAATAAACGGCATAAACCGCAATATCAACAAGAATCTCCGTCTCCGTCTGCTGCCTCCGCTTCCCATGTTTGTGTACAGCCCAACACGAGAACAGACGTGGTGACGTTGTAGGCTCCTCCCTACGCGTTTCGTCACGATAGGACGTCGTCTGGGGATTGGCCAAGCTTGGCCAATCCCCAGACGATGTCCTATCGTGACGAAATGCGTAGGGAGGAGCCTACGACATCACCGCTTACGGGTTCCTTATGCTGAGGTTGTGGGGAGACCTAAATTCCCTGTGCTGTTTATGACTGCCGTAATAGCAGTCACCGGGATCTGGTAAGCGCATCTGATATTCCACCTTGGGTGTGAAGAGTCATAGAAGATTCCCCCATCTGCATCTTTATCTTCTTTTTGGCACTTTTTGGCACTTTTCTTTTCCATCACGGACTTTTTGTTTTTGGTTTTTGAACTTTAACTTATTATTATTGGGATGTTTTTCACTCATTTGCATATATTTATTCACATTTGGTGCTATATAAGTACCTGTAATAAATTAATAAATAAACACCATTTTTTTAAAAATTAAAATCAGGTGCTTTGACATATATTTGACATAACCAGGTTTTTAAATATTAAAGCGTAACTACACTTTTGTTAAGAAAAAAAAAATTCCCCTCTGGGTAATCTATGTACATTGCAAGGATTATAGCCATCTTTGTTGCCTTTTGTTATTTTGAAGAAATCCCTGTATGTTCCTCTATGCCTCTGTGATGAGTGGGTCTAATGGGAGTGGTTTCATAATTATCTATCAGGTGTGCACCTGCACAGCACCAATGAGGAAATCTGATGGGCCTGCATCCCTTTAGATGTGTTCTTATAGGGAGTATCTCACTAAAAATGACAGTTTTGTTTCAGGGGGTACCTGAAATCTGACTTAAGAAGACTTCTAGGAAAATTTTTAAGCCAATCGCACAAGCAGGAAATTATGTTTCTGGGGGTGGTCAGTACACTCTGTGTAGAGAACAACTCCAGGTAGCCATATTGCATTGCATTTACAGCAAATGACAGAGGCTGCAGATTGAAAAGGAAAGGTCATTTTTAATAATATTCAATTACAATATGACTTGTGTCGCAATTGTATACACTATATTAGTTTTTCTTTATTTACTATTTTTTCCCCATGAAAGTGGAGTTACCCTTTAAGTATTTAACAAATACATTATATTTCATCAGTATTCAATCATACAATATCTTTGTATAACGTAAAATTATTTTTGTAACAAATATGTTAAATAAACCATTCATTAAACACCATTATGAAAATAGCACAATGATCTTCCAAGTAGTATCAGGATACAGGTAGTCAAAGTCGCAAATGCATGCCTACTCTGCATTCCTTTTAAAGAATGAGTTATGCAAACAAGCCAAAAACTTTGAAATAGAAATTACTGCTAACCATTAGACCCAATAATTTTTTCTGTGGACACTATGTTGGCGGTATGTTTTGTACTTTTATTGCAGTTCAGAGAGAAAGGTGATCACATTTGGTGCAGGTGATACCATTCTCTAACACTTCTTTAAGTATCAGACGCGTAGAGTGAAAACACGTTTATGCTTTAAATGCCATCCCGGCTCACTGCCACTTCTAAGAGAATGCTTTTAGGTTTTAGTACTATGCTGCTCCCCTACATTAAATTACTTCCACATTTCATTGCACAGTGTTTTTTTTCCCATCTTGGAAAGCAGGTGAAATAGGATTTTATCAATGAAAAGGTGTGGCATGTAAGGCCAAGCAGAAGTTAGCTATTAACCTGCCATGATATGTTTTAATTGTAAAACATCATTTTAAAGCTAGTGCACAATGACAGACTCTTTTTCTCCCAAATGTCATTTATAGCATGTGTTAATTTGGCAGCTATAAGAATTGAGTAATGTTGTATTATGAGGGAAAATATCACTTTAACATGTTCAGTGTTTGTCTTGACACACTTTTTTTTCTTACTTTTTTATCTGTTTATTTTTGTTCTTCGATTTTTATTCTGCACTTTATGAAACAGCCTTCTTTCTGTACTAAACCATGCAACTAACACATTACTTAATCTTACTGGCACATTGTAAAATTTTACACATGCGCTCATCCAGATAATTACACAATTAATTTTCACTTAGTACAGCTGAAACAGGGATAATGAAATTTCCACTGGTGTACTGTTACGTCCTAGGGGTCACAGGTCAGTTTCCTGTTTGGATAAGAGCAAGTTTAAAGAGGATTTCTGACAGTCTCCTTGCTTTAACCAAGCCTGAAAACATTGCAAAAGAATTTCAATTTACAGCTCAGTTCAGTGAAAGGAGCAGATGTTGGAAGTGTGCCGCTGACATTCTGGAAGTACACTGAGCACAGGTGTACTTAGCAGACACCCCCTCCCATATGCACACACACACTCAAGTTATTGCAAGTATCAATCTGGCCTAATTAAAACTTTCCTCTGTTTACAGAACTGAAGAGGGTGCTATGTCTCACAAATTAAAAATCCTGTCATTACAAAGGGGATTTGTAAGTACTAATCTGTAACGCAGACGCAAATGCCTTATAATTGTCCAACAAAGACTTTTCTGTGTATAGAGAATGTATCATATAATTTGTAACATCTATTCACTTTGATTCAGATTTAGTCATTGAACATGAGTGGTTATTTTTTAATAAAGGGAGTCCTACCTTGTCTCAAACCTTAAAAAAAAAGAAGCAAAAAAAATTGAATTTACCAAGCTTATTAGGTATGTTAGGGAAATACACGATTTTGAGATTGCCGGGTGTAATGATTCTATCCCTGACTTGAATAGTTGAAGCCTAAAGTTAGTACTTACTTTTAAATTAATTTAGTGTTTGAATTCAGCTTCCTCGTATGTATTTTGGATGCATTGGTAAAAGGATTATAGGACTGTAGTAGCCTCATATTGGGCTCCTTAAAAACTAAAGGTGTATTAGATGGTTAAAGATTGACCACAAGAGATTTTGGACTCTCATGATTGCTTGTGTCAAGTCATATACACAATGCAGCTAATTTACTAAAGAGAGTTGATTTATCAAATGGGTAGAGACTTAAGTTTTCAAAGAAAATATTCACTAGTATGGTGAAGACCTGCTCACTTAAATCATCAAATCTTACACAAGAAAAAAAAAATGTTTTTTTTGTTCCCTATACACTTGCTTGGCAATTCAAAATGAATGCAACTTTACTTCCTCGCTAATCTTAATGAACATTCCACTGCACAAAGTGAGCAGTCTCTTCTAAGCTCAGTGCACATTCACTTAGCTTAGTGAAACTTTTTTTTGGTTAAGGTTACTTTGTAGGTTTCTTTTGCAAGCTGATAGTGGTAAATGCTGGGGAACTGTTATATATTGCATGCAATGTTGAGCTCCCACCCAAGCTTCAGATAGAATGTTAAAATGTCTGACAATTAAGCACATTTCCCTCACATCCTGTCTTGGTGGCCACATAGGAAGTGTAGCAAACCCTCTTATCAGGGACACAGATAGCCATAAAAACCTGACAGAGGCTGTAACCCTCCCCCCACCATATTTAAAGCTAAATATCATGCCATAGACTTGGGTATGACATTCTCTTTGTAGGGCTTTTCTTAAAAGTTTTGTATGTTGTAAATATACTTATTTTAGTAAGTTCCCAAAACTAAATAGGAATATTAAATGCAACTAATTGGTTGGATCACAAAACAGTCTGTAGAAAAGGTCACTGACTGTACTTACCGATTCTGCCGGAAAATTTTCTGCACATTGATTTTTTTATTGAAATTATTATATCTGCATATATTAGGTAAATTAAAAATATAAAGGATAAGCTTTTTTACCAAAAAAAGTTATTATGGATTAAGATATGAAAGTGTGGCTGAAATACGGGTAGATTGTTGTACAAAACAAATTTTCAAAGCAAAAATAGCTTGCTGACACTGTATAATACCTAGCACAACAATCATTTTTGTTCCCATACTATAGTATGTATCTTAGAAGTTTACATGTTATGATAGTTTATAAACACAACGATTTAGACATATGATTGTGGTTTTACTAGTAAGATCTCTCATTTATGGTTTTTCCTTTACTAGAAAAAGAACGTGAAAATACAGGATGAGCTTCATGGTACAGATGCAAAAATAAAATCCAAAATACAGAACGTGTTGAATACGTTAAAGATGCAAAAATAAAATCTAAAACACAGAATGTGGTAAACATGTTAAAAATGCAAAAATAAAATCCAAAATATAGAATGTGTACATTTTTTTGAGTGACCTCTATACAGCAAAACTATACAAAAGATATATTAATATAACTGCAATAGAGTGCTCTCAATCTTATTCAGCGGAAGACGTAAGCATACAGCCTGTATTAAATATGTCAGAATGGTAATCCTTTTTCTTTTTTATTACTAATAATTTATGCCACTTTAATGTAGTTTAATAAGGCCATAACATTTTAGTTGTGGTATGCCATAATACTTTTTATAAAGTCAGTTTACAGTCCGCTCTTTGTTCTGAAGTTCAAAGTGACAAACACATTGCACACAAGTCACCTAGAAGCTTACAGACTAGAGCCCAACCAGCTCAGAACATATTAGACTGTGCTCCAGATTTGTAATTGAGGGCTATGTTCCTGGACTATAGATACGCCAGACTTGATATTACTCAATTTAATAGGAGAAAAAGAAAGCAGCGAAACAACTCATTTGTATGTTATTACTTTTTTTCTTCCTTTTTTTCAAACAAATTGAAAAGTGTTTGCAACACTCGTTTAAGTTCTACGTCCAACAATATCTTTTAGGCTTGTTACAATGCTGGCATTATACTGTCCCTTGTCAGCTTTCAATTACTTCATGCACCTAGCTGATCACCAACTTATTTCCTGGCTTAGGTAAATAGGGGTTTTTGGTGCACTTCCCAAAAGTCATTTCAGAGAAGATAAATTAAATAATGATTGCAATTTAATACAGTGATAGTGCTAAAATATTTCCTTCAAGTTTCAAGTTTGACCACAAGTTTCCAATAATACACTTATTTAACTTGCTAGTTCAAACCTGAGCTTTTATTAAATTCTACAGCTGCAGTCAATATTTATGTATTCATCAACATGGTTGGACATTTTAAATATCATGGAGACTCGGGTGTGTTATAAGCACATAGAAGGAACACTTGCGTTTCATTTTAGGTGGGAAATTTCATTTGATGGTATAGCTCTGCTAAAAAAAACACACGACATTAATGTTTAAAGTAATATAATTTCATGCCTATTTTAGAAGAAACATAACACTCACATATGTGTGCTTGTATAAACTAAACACACGGGCACACATTTTCTTCTGTAGTGGATTCATAATATATATATATATATATATATATATATATATATATATATATATATATATATATATATATATATATATATATATATATTCACTTATACATGCCTGATTAAATCCAATACCAAGTATGCTGTATATACATGCAAGCCATTTTCCATGTGTGATTGCTTAATCCCTTTAAATCCAGCCACTTATCATTAAGTAGTAAATGGATGACCTTGGTCATTCCAGACCTGGCTGGATCAGTGAGATCTGTGTGGTCTATCCTGCTGTCCCCATGAGAATCACAAAAGAATTTTATCTTGCTCTTCCCAGCATCCCTAACCTTTTAAATATTTCTATTCTACTGTATTTTATATGAAATATACTTCTGATCATGTCTAACATTCAACCATTTAGTAGTATATTTCCTGTTTTCCAACATTGCATTACTAAATAGCAGCGATGTTCCATGTTGACAAAATAGTATTCACATCCCTGATTGCATGTACATCTATATTACCTAGTGAATCTATAATCTGTTCAAAGTATACCATTTATTTTTGTACTTGATTGTACAATATTTAACATATTAAACTTAAATCATAGATGGAGAGGTAAAGCAGAAATGTAAATCTGAACATGCCTATGTCATATACTCTGTAAAGCTTTACTGGTGTTCTAAGGCTGACCACTCTTTGCCTTCAAAACAGCATCAATTCTTCAATTCTTCTAGGTACACTTGCACACAGTTTTTGAAGGAACTCAGCAGGTAGATTGTTCCAAACATCTTGGAGAACTAACCACAGATCTTCTGTGGATGCAGGCTGCCTCAAATCCTTCTGTCTCTTAATGTAATCCCAGACAGACTTAACGATGTTGAGATCAGAGTACTGTGGGGGCCAAACCATCACTTCTAGGACTCCTTGTTCTCTTTTATACTGACGGTAGTTCTTAATCTCTTACGTTCCGGACGATTTTACCCCCTTCATGACCAGGCCATTTTTCCTATTCAGCACTGTGCTACTGGCTATTGTGTGGTCATGCAACGCTGTACCCAAATGAAATTTATATAATTTTTTCAAACAAATAGAGCTGTCTTTTGGTTGTATTTGATCACCACTGTTTTTTTTATTTTATTCACTATTAATAAAAAAAAATTTTTGAAAAAAAAAAAACAATATATTTTACTTTGTTATAAAACATATCCAATAAAAAAAAACAAATTTCTTCAAAAATTTAGGCCAAAATATATTCTGCTACATTTCTTTGGTGAAAAAAATCCCAATAAGTGTATATTAATTGGTTTGCATGAAAGTTATAGCATCTAAAAATTATGGTATATACAGTGCCTTCAAAAAAGTATTCATACCCCTCGAAAGTTTCCACATTTTGTCATGTTGCAACCAAAAACATAAATGTATTTTATTGGGATTTTATGTGATAGACCAACACAAAGTGGCACATAATTGTGAAGTGGAAGGAAAATGATAAATGGTTTTCAAAATTCTTTACAAATAAATATGTGAAAAGTGTGGCGTGCATTTGTATTAAGCTCCCTTTACTAAAATCTAGTGGAATCAATTGCCTTCAGAAGTCACCTAATTAATAAATATAGTCCACCTGTGTGTAATTTGATCTCAGTATAAAAATACAGCTGTTCTGTGAAGCCCTCAGAAGTTTGTTAGAGAACCTTAGTGAACAAACAGCATCATGAAGGCCAAGGAACACACCAGACAGGTCAGGGATAAAGTTGTGGAGAAGTTTAAAGCAGGGTTAGGTTATAAAAAAATTCCAAGCTTTAAACATCACATGGAGCACTGTTCAATCCATCATTCAAAACTGAAAAGAGTATGGCACAACTGCAAACCTACCAAGACATGGCCGTCCACCTAAACTGACAAGCCGAGCAAGTAGCGCATTAATCAGAATTAAGGGGAACTCCATGCCAAAATTTAAAAAAAAAAACAGCATGGGGCCCCCCAAAATCCATACCAGACTCTTATCTGAGCAAGCAGCCTGGCAGGCCAAGAAAGGGGGGATGAGCAAGCGCCCTCCCCATTCTGAACCATACCAGGCCACTTGGCCTCAACATGGAGAGGGTGCTTTGGGGTCCCCCCCAAAGCATGGACATCGCGGGACGCTTTTTTTTTCATTTTTAATAAAGGTGGTTTTTACTTTTTGACACTTTTTTTGGGTGAATGGGTAGGGGTACAATGTACCTCAAAGCACCATTCCCATGTTGAGGGCAAGCGGCTCGCCTGGTATGGTTTAGTAGGGGGGTTACCACTTGCTCGTCCCCCCGTTTTCCTGGCTTGCCAGGTTGCTTGCTTGGATAAGTCTCTGGTATGGATTTTGGGTGGAACCCACTGCAATTTTTCTTTTTAATTTGGCGTGGAGTTCCCCTTAAAATTGATTTCCCTGCAAGCTTTCTTTAATTGGACAAGCTGAAAATTTGATGTTGGGCATGTGGGTGGCAGAAAGTGTATTTTTTTTTTTTATGCAGCAACTGGAGCAGAGAAATGTGCCTGCTATACTCTACAGCTGGTAGTGTGCTGCTTGCAGACGTGCTTGCAGAACCTGTGACACCCTTTGCTATACAATCATCCCTGTCAGTGGAGGCTGCTGAGAGGTCATGAGATATAACAGGGGTAGACATGAAAGGTAAGGAGTGAGAAGGAAAATAATTGTGTGCCTTGTGTGTGGCTTTCAGGTGCTCTTGCCAATGGGCAATGAGCAATGAGTGGTGGGAGGTTAAATGCCTTTGCAAGCATGTGGTACCCAAATAGCTGGTGTTTTTGCCACTCTTGATCTGCTTGCAGCAGAGATTGCAAATTGCAACAGTGCGATCGGCTGCACGTGCTAAAAAAGTCCCACACAGCTGAGATGTGGGAAGTGGGCCAGGAGATAACATCTCCACAATCTAATGGAATAGGGTGCTCTCTACTCTTTCATGATAGCTGCCTCTGGAGAACATCCTGTCTCGTTGGAGTTGTTTCTTGCCCTCACTTTCCTCCTCTGCTCTATCCGGAACCCAAGTCACATCAGTGACCTCATCATAATCATCATCTCCATCGTTATTATCACTGGAGCCAACTTTGCAATACGCTGCAGCTGAGGGAACATGACTGCTAATTTGTTGTTTATCAGTGTTCTCCCCTCTCTGTAGGCTCTTGTTACTCCCTTACTCTACCTCAGAACCAACATCAGAATCAAGAAAGCAAGTGGCTGACGCTGTGTTCAGATAATTCAGCTGACTCTTCCATGCATGATGCTGGGGCTATGACAGGAGTAGCTGTGGACAAGGAGGCAGAATAAGCCACTCTTGCAGCTGCTGTGGACTGCGCACTAGTGTCAGCTGGAGTCATAGAGGATGAGGAGGATGAGGATCGTTTAATAAGCCAGTCCACCTCCTCCTCTGCATGCTGTGGCTAGATAGCACGGGCAACATCACTAAACAGAGATAAATGTCTCTCTGGGGACAGACCACGTCCACCTTTGCCTGTGGACACGGAAGCTGTTGGCTCCCTCACAGTGACATGGGAATGTCTGCCTCTCCTTGTTGGCCTCCCAGACATGATTGGGGGGGTGTTATTACCCAGATTTATTAGAAACTGAGAAAATGTGTGATTGGATGCACTTTTTGTGGTGTTTGGTGCACTTTAAATTGAGGACTGACACTAACAGAAATGTAATAACTATAAAAAAAATGGAACACCAGCGTTGCAGTCAGAAAAACTGCAGCTGACAATTTAAAAAAAAGGGGGAAGACAAGGGACAAAAACAGACAAGACAAAAAATCAACAACACCCCCCCCCCCCGAAGACACCACACAGCAACCAAAAAAAAAGGGGAGGTATACAGCACTAAATGTTATGTAATGCTGTGTTAAACACTGCACTCCACTAACATGCTTTACTAACACTCTACACTCAGAGTCACAATGAGTAAACACCCTAACTCTCTAGTAGCAAACTGAGCCCTGCTTTATCTATTTTCACTCCAACACACTGCAAATGCTTTGGGAAGGAATCTTTTATAGTGTGGGTTGGGACTATGAGCACTGAGCCATGATAGGAGAAAGTCATCAGTCATCATCACTTTCCCATCAGGGCTCTGACAGTGCTCTGTGTGACAGTCTCCTTGCTGTGGCCGTCTGCCATACTGGGAGCCTGGGAGACAGTAGTTGTTTGTAGGGATGCGCCAAACACCCCCAGATCCTGCCCCCCCATGTGAATTGGTATCGGGTACATTGTACCCCTACCCATTCACCAAATTCAACAATTCCTTTATTAAAAAAGAAAAAATTATGTACATCCATGGTCAATCATGCTGTCTGACAGACCTGAAAAAACAAAAACTCTGCCTCCATGGCAGGCCTCCCAGTGACTGCTGTCTCTTGGCTGTGACAGCTGTTATATAGGCAATGGAGGCGCCACCCGATGATGTAACCGAGTGACCCCACCCCTCTCTGACATCACATGACCTCACATGATGTCAGACGGAGGCGGTGGGGTCACTTGGTTCTGTCAGGCGGCGTGATTGAAGATGGATGGACATTGCGGGGCACTTTTTTTATTTTATTAAATGAATTGTCAAATACTGTCTGTTGTGGTTTTTACTTTTTGACACTTTTTTACAATGTACCCGATACCCATTCACATAGGGGGGATCTGGGGGCCCCCTTGTTAAAGGGGGCTTCTAGATTCTGATACACCCCCCGCCTGCAGACCCCAACAACAAATGGCCAGGGTTGTCAGGAATAGGCTCTTGTCCCCATCAACATGGGGACAAGGTGCTTTGCAGGGACCCCAAAGCACCCTCCCCATGTTAAGGGCAAGTGGCCTCGTATGGTTCAGGAGGGGGGCGCTCACTCGTCCCCCTCTTTCCTGGCCTGCCAGTCTGTTTATTTAAATAAGGGTCTGGTATGGATTTTGGGGAGGAACCCCACGCCAATTTTGTTTTCATTTTGCAGTGGAGTTCCCCTTAAAATCTATACTAGAACCAAAGGGCCTGGTATGGATTTTGGGGGGAATCCCACGCTGTTTTTTAAAAAAAATGTTGGCATGGAGTTTCCTTTAAAATCTATACCAGACCCAAAAGGCCTGGTATGGATTTTTTGGGGGGACCACATTCCGTTTTTTTTCTCAATTCTGTCATAGGGTTCCCCTTAACTACTTCAATACACTGTATTATATACTCTGCACTGTACTTTATACCCTGCACTGTATTATATACTGTACATCGACTGCACTGTATTATATACTGTATAACACCGACTGCACTGTATTATTTTTTTTTTTTAAATCTTTATTTATTTTTCAGAATCCAAAAAAACAAAAAAAAAAATCATACATACTCATAAATACAAAGAGGGAGGGGACACCCCACCAGCAAAGAGGGTCTTCATATCCCCCCTCAATGCCTTCTGGGGCTACCTCTCCCCCTACACCCCCCCCACCCCCTCCACCTTCCCCCCCACCCCCCGCAGACACGTACCCTCCTCTCTCCTCCTTAATATCCCCACCCCACTCCCCAGCACTATCTTGACACTACCTCCACATATTTCTCTGTTTTTTTAAAGATCCCCCATGAGTACCATTTCCCTTGATCTCTCTCTTGACTCCCCTCTAGGGCCTCTTTTTTCTCTATATACTCTAATCTATAGATTTCATCTACCTTATTGATCCAGTCTTTTATCGTTGGGGGTTCTGTTTCTTGCCATTTCTTTGGGATAACATTTTTGGCTGCATTGAGTAAAATTGGTGTCAGAGAGGAATTATATCTCCTCTTCCCTCCCTCCTGACCATGGAACAAACAAGTCCAAGGGTCCCTTTTAATATTTTTCCCTATTATTCCTTCTATCAATCCTATCACTTCCTGCCAGTAGATTTGGATTTTAGGGCAGTCCCACCAGATGTGTGCCATTGTGCCCAGGCCTCCGCACCCTCTCCAGCAGCTAGAGGATTTATCTAGGGAGAATTTACTCACCCTAGCTGGGGTCATGTACCACCGGGCTAGGCATTTATAGTTACTTTCCCTTGACTTCATATCTACTGCTGTTGTATGCGTGGCCTCCAAAATGCTTTTTTCAGTGTCCTCATCGCATAGTGATCCCAGATCCTCCTCCCATTTTCTAATGAACGGGGGCGTGTCCTGTCCGCTCCTACCCATCAGAATTTTGTACACCTTCGAAACCGTCCCCTTTAATTCTTCTCTAAGTGCCATTTTCTCTAGTCCCCTATATTTCTCCTCCTCCCTTAAGGGGCTGGGGAGACTACCAATAAAGTGTTTTAATTGATTATGCCTCCACCCATTTACTATTAATCTCTCCCTTTGTGCTTTTAATTCTTCCAATGATTTTAATTCCCCCCTACTTATTATGTGCCTTATTTGTGTTTCCTTCTCAAGAATCCAATTTCCACCTATTTTCCCCATTCCTGGGGGGAAAAATGGGTTATTCTTTAAATAAATTAATGGTGAGTTGTAGCCCCACTTATTTAATTGGTGAATCTGGTCCCAAACTTTAAGTGTGTGACGTGTAATATAGTGTGTTTCTATACCTAACTCCCTATACTGTGGTGGGTTCCAGATTATCTGGTTCAAACATACCTTGCTTAACCCTATTTCTAAGTTCACCCATTTTTTTGTATTGAAACTTTTACCCCACTCCAGTGCCCGTGCTATTACAATCGCTCTATAGTAATTTCTAAAGTCAGGGAGGGCTAACCCCCCACGTGTTTTCTCTCTACATAACACCCCGTGCGCTATTCTCGGTTTCTTGTGGCCCCAAACATATTTGTTTATAATCTCTGACAGTACCCTAAAAAATTCTCGGGGAACTGGGATAGGGAGCATTTGCATTTTGTACAATACTTAAGGTGCGAGCACCATTTTTACTATATTTATTCGCCCCATCCAAGAGGCTGTACCATGAGCTATTCTTTTTATTTCCGTTTTTATTTCATTTAGGAGGGGTATATAATTTATCTTATACAGGTCCCCCCTGGAACCCGTTAATCTCACTCCTAAGTACTTTATGTTATCCCTCCATGGAAAGCGGAAGACCTCGGCTAATCTACTGGCCTCCAGTTTGTTTATGTTGATCTTTAGAGCTTCAGATTTTTCTATGTTGATTTTGAAGTTTGATAGTGCGCTATACCGCCCCATAGTTGCTAGGAGATTAGGGATTGATATTCTGGGCTTTGAAATATAAAATAAAATATCATCGGCGAATGCCGCTAGTTTGTGCTCTTCCTCCCCTACTACACATCCACTAATGTCAGGGTGTTTTCTAATTATATTAAGGAGAGGTTCCAGGGCCAGGACAAAGAGGAGTGGGGACAACGGGCAGCCCTGTCTAGTGCCATTCTGCATAGTAAAGCTGGAGGAGGGGATGTTGTTCACTCTAACAAAGGCCGCTGGATGGTTGTATAAAATTTTTATTCTTCTTAGCATTGCTGGCCCGACTCCCATTTCCTCCAGTGCACTAAACATAAATCCCCAGTCTACCCTGTCGAACGCTTTTTCGGCGTCAATCGACAGGAGTAGCCCTGGGGATCTGCCTGCTTTAAGTGCCTCCAGTACCAGTAGGGACCGCACCCCATTGTCCCTTCCCTCTCTTCCGGGTACAAATCCCACCTGGTCCGGATTTACCAGGTGGGGCATTTTCCCTCTCAGTTGGAGAGCCAGGACTTTCGCGTACAGTTTAGTATCTTCGTTTAATAACGCGATCGGCCGATAACTTGAGCATAGTGTGCGGTCCCTCCCTTCCTTGGGAATCAATGTCACTGCCGCCAGCAACGCATCCCTGCACATTTCCTGGTCTCCCAGGCCATTCCACATCTGGCAAAGCCTAGGTACCAGGGTTGACTTAAATTTTTTATAAAAATTAGTCGTGAAGCCGTCCGGACCGGGGCTCTTACCCCCTGGGGATTGCTTCAAGGCTCTAAAGACCTCCTCCTCTGATATTGGCTTTTCCAGCTCCAGTGAGTCTGTTTGTGACAGAGTGGGCAGGGCAGCTTCTTTTAGAAATTCCTTTATCATTTTTTCTCTTTTCCCCTCCTGCTCTTCTTTTCGTTCAACCGCATAAAGGGAGGAAAAATATTTTTGGAATTCTTCTGCTATTTCTTTTGTTGAGTGTCTCATCTCCCCTTTTTTGTCCTTCACCTTCTCTATGTAGTTTTCCAATCTTTTCTTCCTGGTAGTTGCCGCTAAATGTTTCCCTATTTTATTCCCCTGTATATGGAAGTTCCTACTGCTTTTATATTTCCTTTTGAGGGCTTCTGTCTCTAGTAGATCTCTCAACTCATCTCTTTTTACTGTTAGTTCCCTTAATACCTCTCTGCTCGCCTCCTTGCTCGTTTTATGGGTTTGTTCTAGTTTGTATATTTGTTCTATCAATTCTTTTTGTTTTCTCGCTCTTTCCCTCTTCTCCCCTGCACCAATTGAGATTAGTATCCCTCTAATGTAGGCCTTAAAGGTTTCCCAAACAATAGTTGTCGGGACCTTATTGGTCTCATTTGTGCGGAAGAAGCCCTCGATCTCTCTTTGGACCCTTTCAACAACCTGTTTTTTATTTAAAAGGAATTCGTTCAGGCGCCAGGTGTATGGGATCCTGTGAAGGCCTTTAAACAATAATGTCATAACTACTGGGGCATGGTCTGACAGGGTCATAACCTCAATCTTTGTTCCTCTCACTGAGTCCAACAAACTGTGCTCAACCAAAAAATAATCCAGCCTTGCATAGGTCTCATGCACCTGTGAGTAGAATGTATAGTCCCTCTCTTTGGGATGCAACACTCCCCACACATCAATCAGCTGCTGGGCTTGTAGTTTCTTCCCTATTCTGGCACATGCCCTTTTATCCTCCCAGTGGGAGTCTGCTGACCTATCCAAGGCTGGGTCTATACAAAAATTCAGGTCTCCTGCTAAGATCACCTCCCCTTCTTTGTATTCCTCCAATCCAGTCAGGATTCGGCCTAGGTACCCCATCGGATCTCTATTTGGGCAGTATATATTTGCCAGTGTATACATTTTTTCGTTGATTTTCACTTTCACAAACAAAAATCGTCCTTCTGGGTCCACTCTCTTATCTAACAAATTAAATTTTATCCGTTTCGAGAATCCGATGGCCACCCCCTTTGTCCTTTTGGATGGGGAATCCCCATATATCCATAGTGGAAGGCTTTTTGATGTTAATTTAATACCCTCCTCATATACTAGATGTGTTTCCTGCAAGAAAACTATATCAATGTCCAATCTCTGTAATTCCTGAACCAGTTTCCCCCTTTTCCCTGGTGAGTTGAGGCCCTTCACATTATACGATAAGCATCTGACTTCCATTGCCATTCACTCCTTATCTCTGCCCTCCCATCCCTTTTGGAAGCCTTTTATTTTACTCTGGGTAGGTCCTCCTCCTTTACACCGGGTAATATAAAAGTTGTAACCATAGAACCTAGGCAAACCAAACCTGAAGGGAAGATAAATGCCTCTAAACTGTTTCCCATGTCTATAGAAACGGGGAAATAGGTGAATAGGAACACATAGGATAGATCTCTCGGGTTGTACTCTAGGTCTGCAGTTACCCACCCTCCCCCTCCTCCCCCCTCCCCCCCAATCCCCCCCCACCCACATCCTCCCCCTTCCCCCCCACCCCCCACCCCCCCTCTCCCCCCACCATTTCCCAACCTGGGGGTCGTGGCATCTCTCATGTTACCTTCCCGCCAACGCCCCCCCGTGTGCAGGGTGTTGCTCCCGCAGTGGGGGTTCGGAGGACTAAAACCTTTTCATATTGAAAGTATCCTTTCTAAATATCACGTTTTGACCCTAATGCCTTATGGCCTCCCCCTCCCCCCCCCCCCAATCTCATCCCCCCCCCTCAAAAGGACCTGCCCTCCATATCCTGAGGAACTCTAATGTTTAAATTTATGCAAAAGTCCTGTAGGTCTTCCATCTGTTTTAATCTGAAGCTCCTCCCCTCTCTTATCACCAGTAGTGCAAATGGGTGGCCCCAACTATATTTCAGGTTAGCGTCCCTTAGAGTGTCCAATAATGGTTTTAGTTGTCTTCTCCTTGCGAGGGTCCTAGCTGAGAGGTCTGTAAAGATTTGAATGTCCTGGTTGTTATATTTCAGTGATCGAACCCCTCTCAGGTTTTTCCAAATCCTCTCCTTTTCCTCATAATGATGAAACCTCGCGATCACGTCCCTAGGGGCGTCTTCTCTGGCGCTTGCGGGCTTTTTTATTCTATGAACACGTTCTATCTTGAGCTCCTCCTCCTTATTTCTTCCTAATACCGGGTTAAAAATTTCCCTCATAACGGCAAACAGATCTTCCCCCCCTTGCTCTGGGATGGCTCTAATTCTGAGATTTTGCCTTCTATTTTGGTTTTCTTGCTCTTCAAGTTTAAGGAGCATTTCCCTATGGTCCGATTTCAGGTTTTTAACCTGTTTCTTCAAATCCTCAATCGTCGTTGCATGCTGCTCCGTTAAATCCTCCACTTTTTCCACTCTTTTTAGTAAGTGTCCCAAATCTTCTCTAACATTCAAAATCTCTGCTTTCAATACGTTCTCTAATTTAATGAACATGTCCTGCATATCTGTTTTTGTGGGGAAAGTATCCATATCTGACTCTACATTAATTCCTATTTCAGGCTCTGGTGAAGTTGGTACTCTGGAGCCATTTCCCGTTGCACCTTTATTTTTATTGGAGTCCTTCTTTTTCTCTTTTGCACTTTGTTGTTTGTTTTCCATGCTTGGGCTTCTAGTTTGTGTTTCTGTCATATATCTTTGAATAGTGCTTGTATTTAAACTGTCTCTGGGTTTTTTTACTTCTGCAGCTTTAGTAGAGCGCCCTTTCATACTCAGCTTCTCCCCCCTTCCACTCTCCTTGAATGGTTTCTCAGACCTCTATGTTCCTCTCTGTGCCCCTTGACTTTGTTTGTCTCATACACCTGCACCAGGCCTTTGCATGTTTCTAGTATGTGCAAATTTATTTCAAAGATGTCCTACCTGGTGCTGTCTTGTAGCTGGGGGCACAGGGGACAACGAGCCGGACTTCCTTCTCTTGCAGGGCAAACTAGGATGATTCTCTTTGAGAGCTGCGAACTCCGGAGTCCACAGGTCACTTTCCGGGAGGTTATCTTCCAATGTGGCAAAAAGGGATCCTTCCTGACTCCCCTTTCCCCTGTAAACGGGGGTTAGGGATGAGGGGGTATAAAAAAGGCTGAAGGGGAGGGGTGTCTCAGGTCCTTCCTCCGATCTCTTCCAGGGGGGGGGGGAGGGGGGGCGACGGGGCAGGCGGAGGCGCCTCGAGCGTCTACGGACACACCAGCTCCGGGCCAGATTCAGCTCCTAGGGATGCGAGGCATCTGGGCGGATCTTTCCTCGTAGTGAACGAACAGCCGTCACTATCTCCGGCTTAAGCTCCGGTTCAACTCGCTCCCTATTGCCTGGTGTCTCACTGCTGTCGACCGTTGCTGCTTCCTTGCTATAAGGGCTCCTGTCCAGCGAGGCCGCTCGGCTCTCACCTCACGCTGTCTTGTTCACCATGTTCCCCTCCTCCGTCCTCCACCGCCCCACTGCGTGGCTCCTCCCCTACTCCTCACACGTCATCTCCCCTCGGCAGCCTCAATGTCTACCAAGCCAGTTTCATGCTCCCTGTATTATATACTGTACACTGCCTGCACTTGTATACTGTACACGGACTGCACTGTATTATATATTGTACACTGACTGCACTGTATATATGTATAAATAAATATATATATATATATATATATATATATATATATATATATATATATATACTGTATGTGTATATATATATATATATATATATATATATATATATATGCTAGACTACCTGCACTGTATGTATATAGTCTACACTTATTGCACTGTATATGTATTCTACACTGCCTGCACTGTATATATAGTCTACACTGACTACACTATAATATATATACTAAGCTGCATGCACGCCACTAACTAACCTGCCTAATCTAGCTCACGTTCTCAATCTCCATGTTATAACACTATATGCAGCTGCCGTGTAAGCAGCCTTATATAGTGTGGGGCGTGGACTTAGCCCCTGAGCCATTATTTTTGCCAATCGTGGCTCTCACAGCAGATCGCGCTGTAATTGGCCAAAGCATGCAGGTCAGGTGCATGCTTTGGCCAATCAACAGCCGTCAATGCACTGCCATCTCACAGTGCATAATGGGGCACTCCGCGGTGCTCGAATTTGCCGCAAACACCCCATATGTTTGTTTGCAGAACAAACCAACAAAGGATGTCCTAGTCGAACTTACGTTCAACTTGAACATCAAGACCATCCCTAGTTGTTTGCCTGCTCGGGTAAAAGTCTGACATTGTACACACAAAGAGAAGGATTTGTCTGGGAATATTTGGTGGTATTTGTATTTGTGAACTTACAATGGTGTGTATGTGTTTGCTCCTCTAGATTACCACATTGACACATGCCTAAACTGACTATCTAACCAAGTTGTTTTTTCTGGTTGGGCAACTGGTCAAATCCTTCTGTTTAAATTAGACGCTGTTTCTTTCCTCTAATGGTGATCCCTTTAGGTAAGAATTTGAAATCGGGTGTATTAAGTAATGGATTTGGTTGATACAGTTTCTCTGTGGCATATTGATATGGCATATCGAGAAGTCTATAATTGATCCCTTTTTGTTTGCCCATTAGATTATCACAGTGATGTATGCTTGCACTGACTATCCACTTGAAATCTGACCAACCGAGCTGCTTTCCATCAGTGGGGCAAACTGGCTTATCTTCAGTAGCTTCAACTACTCTTGGGAGTTTCTGTTTGCTGTTTATTTCAAATGGTGGATTTTCAATATCCCTTTTGAGAAACAGTAGTGTTTTGCCCCATTTAGTGACTTTATATGTTACTTTGGTGCTCCACTTCCCTTTGATACAGTATCTCACAAAAGTGAGTGTAGCCATGATATTGCAGCAAGTAACAAACAATCCGTCAAATCACCCCACTGCCAGACTTCCTACATCACTTCCAGAGACAATGAACAGTCTTTTGTGAGTTTTGTTTTTGTTGTTTTATTGGGGGGTACAACTTGGATAGGGATTGGAATAAGGGATGCCCTTAGGATAAGTCATTGCCATCATATTTTGTTTTACTATTTTAGTACACTTTGATAAAATTAGAGCCAAAAGATTGAATATGCAAATTGAATTAGGTACGAATCTCCTCCTGCATCTCCATGCAGACTGTTGCTCCTCCTCTGCTCAACCTCAACAGACTATTACATCTAAGAGTTCTCTTACCATCACTGTGTGCAGGACAGAGACATCACTGTTGACCATGTAAAAATGATGGTCTTAGATTTCTTTCACCTCTTGCCCGAAACTTATTTCCTCCTGTACAGACTTAGCTCCTCCTGCACAAAACTTGTGTTTACTAATTCAAAGACATGTCACATCCTCTTCTTTTAAGTGGTAGGGGCCCACTCTGAATAAACCTCTAGACCAGCTCTGGTTGCTCGCTGCTACTAGGCCTGAGGCCTGCAGTAACTCTCCCCATAGGCCTAGTAGGTTAAAAGCAGTCTTTAGGATAATGGACTACTGTTCCCAGCCAGCCCAACTTGCAAATCTTGTGCCAGGAGGCCACATCAACTTGACACAGATCCCCACAGTCTCTTCTCTGATTCAGGACCCCCCATCATCCACCGTGTGTTTGATGAAGGCTCTGCTAATGACCATGTAAAAGCAGAGTTCCCTCACAGACTCCTTGGCAACTCCAGCCTTCCACTGTGGTAACACTCACCGACCTTCCAACAGCCCTGAGTCCTTGATGAGGAACTTGACTGGACCATGCATACCGACAGCTTCACCTGACCTTCTGCTCCAGGAGTTCCCTGCCACCGACCGTGTGGTGACAGAGACATTGCCAATGACCGTGTAGAGGTCATTGGCATTGGTAGATGTTCCCTCACAGCTCTCCCTGGGCCTTCTCCTGCGATCGGCGCACCCCCCCAGATGGGGATGGCCTTCTGCTGCTATCTAACTTGTCATTCCTCACTTCACTCAGCATACTTCTCCCCCCAGTGGCATATCACTTCAACTTATATATGAGGCCTGCCTCCTGCCAATAACAATTGGGGATTGGTCAGGGCTCACACACAAGCTGCCTGCCACTCCAGTTCCAGGCCCAGCCCCTCTTCCAGAATATTCTCCCTGGAAGCAGGCGAGGTGCCTCAGAACTGAAGTGCAGGTGGTCACACCCACTGCTACTCTGACCACTCCCAGCCCCCAGATAAAAACAGACAGGTCTAGATTGCAGCATAGGCCTGCCTAAATTTGAGCTATGAGTAAGCACTTAATGTAAGTGTGAAACGCGTCAGCTGTTCTGTACCACCCATAGTGGTGCCCTGTGTACCCCATGATCCTGTTTTAAGAATAAAGACAAACATTATTCATTCGGTGTGTGGCTGTCCAGATCTCTTCGTTCCTCTATACCTGCATTAGCAAATGCCAGCACCTGGGGCTCACTTTTCCCTGGAGGTGGGGGACACATACATCTTGGTTTGGATCGTCCTGAGCGGTGGTAAATATATTGCCTCATAAAAATAAACCTTACTAGCACCTACCTATTGGTAGAGGGGTAGAGGGTGCTACATGAGTACACCACTCACATTTTTGTAAATATTTTATTATATCTTTTCATGTGAGAAATACAGTTTTCTACAATGTAAAGTAGTGAATGTACAGCATGTATAACAGTGTAATTTTGCTGTCACCTCAAAATAACTCAACACAGCCATTAATGTCTAAACCACTGGCAACAAAACTGAGTACCCCCTAAGTGAAAATGTCCAAATTGGGCCCAATTAGCCATTTTCCCTCTCCAGTGTCATGTGACTCGTTAGTGTTACAAGGTCTCAGGTGTGAATGGGGAGCAGGTGTGTTAATTTTGGTGTTATCACTCTCACTCTCCCATACTGATCATTGGAAGTTTAACATGGCACCTCATGGTAAAGAACTCTAAGGATCTGAAAAAAAGAGTTGTTGCTCTACATAAAGATGGCCTAGGCTATAGGAAGATTGCCAAGACCCTAAAACTGAGCTGCAGCTTGGTGGCCAAGACCATGCTCAGAACAGGCCTCACCATGGTTAACCAAAGAAGTTGAGAGCATGTGCCCAGCATCATACGCAGAGGTTGTCTTTGGGAAATAGACGTATGAGTGCTGCCAGCATTGCTGCAGAGGTTGAAGGGGTGGGAGGTCAGCCTGTCAGTGCTCAGACCATATGCTGCACACTGCATCAAATTGGTCTGCATGGCTGTCATCCCAGAAGGAAGCCTCTTCTAAAGATGATGCACAAGAAAGCCCGCAAACAGTTTGCTAAAAACAAGCAGACTAAGGACATGGATTACTGGAACCATGTCCTGTGGTCTGATGAGACCAAGATAAATGTATTTGGTTCAGATAGTGTCAAGCATGTGGGGGGTGTGGGGCAGCAACCAGGTGAGGAGTACAAACACAAGTGTGTCTTGCATACAGGTGGTGGGAATGTCATGGTCTGGGACTGAATGAGTGCTGCCGGCACTGGGGAGCTACAGTTCATTCAGGGAACCATGAATGCCAACATGTACTGTGACATACTGAAGCAGAGCATGATCCCCTTCCTTCGGAGACTGGTTTGCAGGGCAGTATTCCAACATAACGACCCCAAACACACCTCCAAGATGACCACGGAAACTGAGGGTAAAGGTGATGGACTGGCCAAGCATGTCTCCAGACCTAAACCCTATTGAGCATCCGTGGGGCATCCTCAAACGGAAGGTGGAGGAGCGCAAGGTCTCTAACATCCACCAGCTCCATGATGTCGTCATGGAGGAGTGGAAGAGGACTCCAGTGGCAACCTGTAAAGCTCTGGTGAACTCCATGCCAAAGAGGGTTAAGGCAGTGCTGGAAAAAATTGGTGGCCACACAAACAATTTACACTTTGGGCCCAGTTTGGACATTTTTACTTAGGGGTGTACTCACTTTTGTTGCCAGCGGTTTAGACATTAATGGCTGTGTGTTGAGTTATTTTGAGGGGACAGCAAATTTACACTCACCTTTGTTATACAAAGGTGTACACTCACTACTTTACATTATAGCAAAGTGTAATTGTCACATGAAAAGATATAATAAAATATTTACAAAAATGTGAGGGGTGTACTCACTTTTGTGAGATACTCTATGTACACAAAGGCCGATTATGTGAAAAAATAGAAAAAAATTACATAAAAAAACTAAACCAAAATTGGGTAATCATAAATATATAAAACCTATATAAATCCTATAAAAATCTAATATCTATACATATATAGTACATCTTGAACCCCAAGACCCCAGTCTGTTTTGAAATCTTTGCCTGAGAGAGACCTTGCTGATGCAGTATAATTACCTTGTGTCTTGTTGCTGTGCTCAGCCCTGCTATGGTGTATGGCCTGTGACATGAACATTTCTTCTACAACCTGTCAGGGCTGGGTTCCTGTTACCTTACGAGCAGATCTTTTTATTCAGTTCTCAAAAACTGCTCAGCTGGTGGTTAATTACCAGCCAGTCGTTACCACAGTGACTCACTTGGTTACCATTAACCTGCCTCATTAGTACAGCCTACAGTCAGCCCATTTTTGCTATTCAAGCAGTTTAGCTCATTTGCTCCTTGCCCTTGCGTGGTCTGTGATCTCTACGTGCGTTCCTTCCTGTGTATGACTTGGCCTGGCTGACTTCCCTTCTGATTCCTGTTCCTGATTTTTGCTCCTGACTATGCTGACTTCTGGTTTCCTGCCCCCAGCTCATCTGATCACCTGCTCTGGCATCCAAACCCTGGCTTCTGCTTTTTGACTATGTTCCTAAACTGTGTTATTTTTGCCATTTCACTAAAGGTGTGATCCTAACTACATTTTCTGTCTCTGTCTGATTTGTGGTTCCTGACACAACCTCACCTTAGTAGCAGAGTTTGGCTACTCCTGACCCAGTTTTAAGCCTTCTACACAGCTGTTTATGTTTTATTTAATGATTGTGTTTCAACCTACTTATGGAATTGACAATATTTAGCACCAGCTTGATATAATTGATTAATCATACATCTGACTCTAATCCTACAAAATCCCTGTGCTAATATACAAAGTGTGCAAGTGTAAGAATTGATTCTGGTTTGAAGCCAAAGGGTAGTCTCAACAAATATTGATTTGATTTAGATTTTTCTTTTGTTTGCTCACTTTGCATTTTGTAAATTGATAAAAATAAACAATTAAAATATATATTTTTGAAAACATTCTTACTTTACAGCATTTTTTCACACCTACCTAAAACTTTTACACAGTACTGTACGTAACAACATAAAAAAACTCCTGTGGGGGGGCGTGGCCTGGACATGGCTGAATGAAGACGCGTTCTCTGTGAGCTCCCGGCCTCCCCTCGCTTGTCCCGACGAAACCAACCGTATGCTGCCTCTACTAACGGTATGCTAACCGCAAAACGCTACCGCACAAGATCGTCGACTCAGGGACGTCGCCCTCGCAACTCTCAGGGTGAGATACACCACTTTTTTCGGAACGCTATTCATACATCCCCAGGCGCCATAGTTGCAGCTCCACGCGGCACAGACCTAAATAGACGGTCACTGGCAGAGACAACTCCCTCTCCCAGCCACGTTCCGAGCATAGCCTCCATCTCAGAGATCCCCGCTACACTCGGCTCAGCAATGTCAGTGCCAATGGATCCTCTCCCCCGGCACGATGCCCCCCACATCGATGGAGAGCTTAGAGCAATCCTGCAGGCCTTACCCACGAAGCAGGACATTGAAGCACTGATACTAAAACTAGAGGAATCTCATCGTAGAGTAATGCAGGAAGTGAGAACAGAGATACACTCCTTAGCTGATAGAGTGGATAATGGAGAAGCTTCCATCTCCACAATAGAAGCCAGATTGGGTGCCTTAGAACGATCACAAGCTGAACAGGCAGAGTCAACGATCGCAATTCAGCTACACACGGAAGATTTAGAGGACAGAAGCCGCAGGAACAACCTGCGACTTCGCGGCATCCCGGAAGCTACGGGCGCTGAAAACCTCTCAGACACAGTGACAGCCATCTTCCGGCAAGTTCTAGACTCACCACAGACCGTCATTGAGATAGACAGAGTCCATAGATCCCTGGGGCCGAAATCTTCAGATCCCAGTCGCCCTAGAGACGTAATATGTCGCCTCCACAAATATACCTTGAAAGATATGATATCCCGGAAAGCCTGGGAACATGGAGAGGTAGACTTTGATGGGGCGGTTGTTAAGATCCTTCCGGATCTATCCAGAGCTACCTTGCAGCGCCGTGCCCGACTCCGCCCTCTTCTGGATCTAGCGAGAGAAAAGGGATGCACATACCGATGGGGATATCCACTCTCGGTCACTTTTAAAAAAGAATCTGCGTTCTTCACCCTGCGTACACCTGCCGACTTACCAGACCTGTTCTCTTTCCTTGGGGCGGCTCCCATCCAGGTACCTAATTGGCTCCAACTCCTGCCAAACCCTGGAAATCGTCCAGGCCCGGCAGGATCCAGAGGCTTCCTTTCAGCACGACCGCAAAGATCACGAAGGCGACAGCGGACCACATCTGGAGAAAGATCTCGGGAATCGTAAGTGAACTGTGTTCACCACCGAAAGATCGATCACCATCACAGGTTATTTTATGTTGTTTTTCTTCAACCTTTTGCTCACCTAATGAAAGCGGACGTTCTGAGTAGTCCCCGCTACTGGCTGTACTCTGAGGGTGTTGGGGTTAATTAGATATCAGTAGAGGTTCTCCTAGATCTACCACCTGAACACGCACCAAGGAAATAGAGCTGCTGTGTCACAGATGCTCTTATAAGTGGTACTACTCCAACAATGGTAAGGAGAATATCTGAGACACCCCTTCTACTGTCACATGGGATGTATATGACACTATACCCACAATGGTTCCTGTGACTAACCTACAGAAATGTTTATTCAATACAGTTACACTTCTATTGGTTAAAATTCAAGGCTCCATGGAAATACCTACGTTCATAGGTCGAATGCTTGTCTTTTCTCTCTCTAGCAATGGAGCTGTTTGTGAACTACTGTTTACATATATATTGCCAGATAGGTTAGACGGTAATACATATCTACAGCTGTTATGATATATGCTATATTTTAAAGTCTAAGGGTTTGCATAAGATATTTCAGCTCTATTGATCCTTTGTAACATACTCTCCCGAGCAACACCCACCCCCGTCCTCTTTTACATGAAGATTACTAATTAGCTCATATCAACTCCCTCCTCCTCCCAACCCATCCCTATCAATAAAACCATTCATCAGACACACTCTTCAAGGGATCTATGATAGTCTGGCGACACCCCCCTATAGGAGAGGGTTACAGCATACAGAATCCTCAGTAACTACTTAAAAAGATCCCTCCATTTAGTGACACGAGGAGGAGAAATAGGGAGACGGGGGGTATTGGTATTGGTGTTGGTATTGATATTGACAATTAATGCTTATACTACTATGTGAACGTTCTTCACTTATAGTTCTGTTTTAAGCTACAAATTACAGATTGCATGTTTATCTGCCTTATATACCTGTGTTTACATATAACCGTTCTCAAGTTTGAGATGTTAATAGCATACTTGTCATATATTTGTTTATTACTCAATAAGGTCGGGGCAGGGAGGGATGGCCGGAGCTCTCTCTCCGGCTGTGTCTTACCGCTCCCCTACATAGGCCTACGCTCAACAGTCAGAGTGAATCTGACGAGCGTTCTAGCATATTTGCTATTTCTTAGTGTCTTTCTATCTATTCTTGTTTTTTTTTTTGTTTTTTTTTCTATTCCTCTATCCTTTGCCACTACTTCCATCGTCACCCCAGTTCTAACCTTTCTCTATACCCCACCCCACCTCCCCTCATTTCCCTTCCCCTCCCCGCCATTTTGTTGTTAACATGGAGGTTCTTAATGTGACATCATTGAATACTAAAGGATTAAACATCCCAGGAAAAAGGCGTATGTTGTTACAAGACCTTCACCGCATGAGAGCAGATATTGCACTCCTGCAAGAGACTCACTTCAGAAGTGACAAATTGCCTATACTTAGAAATCGATCATTCCCCTTAGCCTACCACTCACCGAATCCAGAAGCGAAATCGAAAGGAGTATCTATTTTGATCTCCAGTAAGGTACCATGGACTTGCTTGGATACGATGGTGGATCCAACAGGGCGTTTTTTATTTTTAAAAGGCAGGATTGGAGATGTTAAGGTGACCTTGGCCAATCTATACGTCCCTAATTCCCACCAGGACATCTTTATCGAGAGGACTATTGAGAAATTAATGAACTTTTCTGAAGGACAGCTGATTATAGGAGGAGACCTAAATGTTCCCCTGATTCCTTCGGAAGACTCCTCATCGAAACACCCGACAATTCCTCCTGGCTCTCGTAAACGCATCGACCGGGCCTTACACCAGGCCCAATTGATAGACGTGTGGCGCATAAATCACCCTACAGAAAGAGATTACACCTTTTACTCAACACCTCACAAGGTATACTCTCGCATAGACTACTTCCTCATACCACACTCACAGCTGCACTCAGTCAGAACAGCCACAATAGGCTCTATCACGTGGTCTGACCACGCACCAATCTCTCTCTCATATGCACTCACTGACACTCTAACTTCAAAGACTAAAGGGTGGAGACTAAATGAAAGCCTCTTACAAGATAAAGAAGCATTATCAGAAATCACTAGAGAGCTCCAGTTCTATTTCCAGACCAATGATACGACAGATTGTAACCCCGGTATTATCTGGGAAGCACATAAAGCAGTCATAAGGGGTATACTTATAAAACATGGATCGAGAATTAAAAAACAATGGACCCAACAACTTAACTCATTATTAGAAGACCTGAAACTATTAGAGACGAGACATAAACAATCACCATCCCCTTCCATAGAGAAAGACCTTCTTACCCGTAGATCGCAAATTAACGACCTTCTACAATTTAAAGCTAAAGCTTCAATGCAGATATGTAGGAAAATGTCCTATGAATCAGGTAACAAATGCGGTAAGATGCTAGCGAAATCTCTAAGAGCTCAGAAACTAGCAACATACATCCCTCATTTATTATCATCCAAGGGGACTAAAATTTCCAAGCCACATGATATTGCCCATGAATTTCAGAAATTCTACTCAAACCTATACAACATAGATAAAACCCCCCCCCACACAAGAAAACATACAGGAATACTTAACCTCCTCGCAGATGTCAAAATTAACAGAGATAGATAGAGAAGCTCTAGAGAACCCTATTACAATTGAAGAAATACAGGGAGCGATAGCATCATCTAAACAGGGGAAGGCCCCGGGACCAGATGGACTTACCATCCTATACTACAAAACATTTATGCCATTGCTGAGTCCATACATGGTCAAATTATTTAATTCACTAAACCCTACATCACCCTTGGCTGTGGAGACACTGCAAGCCCATATTGCGGTAATTCCAAAGGAAGGGAAAGATCCCTCCGCCTGCGGAAACTATAGACCGATCTCCCTGCTTAATATCGACCTTAAGCTATTTACGAAAGTCCTAGCAAATAGACTCCAACAACATCTGCCACATCTAATCCATCTGGACCAAGTAGGTTTTGTCCCTACTAGAGAGGCCAGAGACAATACCACCAAGGTGCTTAACTTACTACAAAGGGTAAATACGTCTCGAACTCTATGTGTACTTCTGGGAACGGACGCGGAGAAGGCCTTTGACAGGGTGAATTGGAACTTTATGCTCGAAGTACTTAGATACATTGGGGTTGGAGACCATATGACTCAATGGATATCATCAATATACTCTAAACCCTCAGCTCGTGTCCGAGCAAATGGGATCCTGTCAGACCCCTTTCAAATTTCAAACGGAACACGACAAGGATGTCCGTTGTCTCCTCTCCTCTTCGCCCTGTCATTGGAACCCCTTCTTTGTGCTGTACGCAAGAACCCAGATATTGTCGGCATAACAATAGGGAATACCCAACATAAAATATCGGCTTATGCCGATGATATGTTATTTTCCATTACTAATCCTGTGATATCGCTCCCCAATCTATTTAAAGAAATCAATTCATACGGAACCCTCTCTAATCTTAAAATCAATTTCCAAAAATCAGAGGCAATGGGCATTAATCTTTCTCAGTCACTTAAGAGACAACTGAAGACAAATTTTAAACTAAAATGGAACGACACGGCTTTGACATATCTGGGTACTATTATCCCGACTCACATTTCTAAGGTATACGAGTTAAATTTTCCCCCACTCCTCTCTAAGGTGAGGACATTACTAAAAAATTGGGCATCAGGCCTACATTCGTGGTTCGGCCGCTGTAATATACTGAAAATGAGTATACTGCCCAAATTTATATATCTCCTACAAGCTCTCCCTATACATATCCCCTCCACATATTTTCGACATATACGACAAACGTTTTTTGAATTTATATGGGCTCACAAACCCCCCCGTTTAAAGAGATCACAACTCACTCTACCTAAACAATATGGAGGTCTGGCAGTCCCAGACGTTCATAAATACTATCAAGCAGTCCATCTCGGTAGGTTGGTTGACTGGAACAGAAACGGAGCTCTAAAACTATGGACTCAGATTGAACAGAATCTGAGCTCCATCCCCTTAGCGAGAGCACCTTGGTGTTATGACTCCCTACCTAAAGATTTGAAATACCACCCCATCATCGGTCATACGACGAAGGTATGCTCTCTCTTGTTCAAAAAAGGGTCCATTTCGACCGAAAACTCGCCACTCTTCCCAATCTTGGGAAATCCTTGTTTTACTCCGGGATATCAAGAAGATCAATTTAAACAACTAATATCTACGGGCAACATCCAGGCTTCACATTTTCTTGTACAAGAAAGATGGCCATTACTACAAGAACTTACAAACCCGACGGGTACATTTAAACTAAAGTTCTGGAATGCCCTGCAAATCACACATTTCTTTAAGTCCCTCCCTCCACCGAACAAATTTGCTCGACCCCTTACAACCTTAGAAGAAATATGCTCCACAGAAGGAACATTCTCTCACACACTCTCATACATGTATAACCTTTTAATTACTCCTCCAGACACCTACTCACTAAAACACATTGCTGACTGGGAACGAGACCTGAATTACACCTTTAGTCCAAAACAGAAACAACGGATTATTCAGCTTACATACAAATCCTCTATCTGCACGAAAACACAAGAAACTAATTTTAAAATCTTGACCAGGTGGTACAGGACGCCTGAGAAACTACACAAAATATTTCCTGCATCATCAGATAGATGCTGGAGATGCCAGGAGGAACGAGGTACATTACTTCATGTGTTCTGGTCATGCCCGAAAATTAAACGATTCTGGCTAGAAGTCAAAAACATTACACAGAAATTTACAGAACAGCAAATACCAGATGACCCAGCCTTTTTTCTCCTCCATGTTTCAGATAGGTCAGTGAAAGCCTATAAAAAATCCATTATTTGTCATCTCCTCAACTCCGCCAAATCCTGCATCCCGCTTATGTGGAAATCCTCACAATCTCCGACGGTTGGGATGTGGCTTAGAAAGGTATCAGAAATCAATAAATTCGAAGACCTTATCCTTTCGGCTCGGAACCAACAAGAGAAATACTCTAAGACGTGGTCACTCTGGAACATGTTCGAATACTCAGACGAAGGCCAGACCTTACTCAGCTCCCCAGATGCAGATCAAGGTTAAACATGGTAGGAGCCTAAAAGAAGTATAATCTCCCACCCTAGAGGTATAATATATATATACTCCCAATACTAAACAAGAAGAGATAGGTTCAGATGTCACATTACCCTCCCCCCCTTCCCTAATTCTTTCCTCTTCCCCACTATTACCCACTTACGTACTCTGCTGTTTATGTTTTGTTTCTCAGCTTTTTCTCTATACTAGTTTCCTCTACTTCTACCTTGTGCTGTATTCACACAGCGACAAGGATGCTTTTTGATTAAAATAAATGATAAGGGATGTCTATATGGATTATTTAACTAGACATTGTACTCCTCTTTGACGTTTGACAGATTGCTATATACTGATACATCATTTAACTTACTTGAACTATGCTGAACACATGTTTGTAAATGTATTCTGGGTCCATGGACCTCTCCCTTTGAATAAAAAAAAAAAAAAAAAAAAAAAAAAAAAAATTTGTAAAAAAAAAAAAAAAACTCCTGTACTTAGGCTTTTTGAGTTTCTGGTAATACTGCATTTTGCTGCAGGCAGCCTGTAGTGGGTGGACTTGCTGGCTCTTACACCAGCTATGTGCAGAACAGTTATGAGGTCAACATTTACTACTTAACCACTACTTTTAGAAGGAACTATCTAGATTTGCAAAAGTGTGATGCACACAATGGGGATGTATTTCCTTAGCGGCTATTGAGGGATATATTTAAACAAACGTTTTTATGCCAAGACAAAAACTTTACTTGAGAAAGTCATGTGATGCTGTGATGAAACTTGTGGGGGTGGAACCTATGACGCCATCATGCAAACCCGGAGGTAGGTGTTAGAACTGTACACTCAAGTTGCCAATCTGAAATCCCTGTAAGGTGGCAATGTCCAGATGTACAGTATACTGCCGTGCACCAGAACATATCAGAACTTGGGGGCTTTGATTTAGTTAAGTTGCCAGTAGGAAAATTAGTACAATGATGTTTAGCCATTGCTGAATTATCAGTATATGGTCAACTGACCTTTTAACTAATAAACCAACATAGTGGAAGCAATTTTATTTTTACTGGCCTGCATCTACATATGTATTTCTTTTCTTTTTTTTTTTTTTTTCCTTTTTTAATCAACTAATTTATTTTTACTTAAGAACTTACGCATGGAACATTTAACTTTATTATCAGCCACAGTTTGCTTTTATAACGAATGTCGATGTTTTCACAGTACATAAAGAATCAAAAACATCCTTTCCTTGCCAGAGTATATGGTTAGATGCAAATGTCTTCCTCTTAAACATCCTCTTTTTCTTGTGCTGAAGGAAAAATGTGCTTGTAGAATGGGCTGATCATAATATTCTCTTTGTGAAGCAGTGTGAGAATCCTGTACTCCATAGCATTTCATTTTGGAATAGAGGCATTGAACCACATTGACATACAAGAGATATGTGGAAAACCTTGCAGTGGTGCTTGAAAAATCTTGTTTACACATCTCCAGACACAAGTCATTCTTAGAAATGAACCTGGGACTGGCTAAGGATAACGCTGTAACAAGTAAGGCACAGCTTATGTGCTGCTTGTTTTAATAATCCACACTGGTCATTTTTCAAACTTAAAGTAGTAATAAACAGCATGGGTCACCCAGCGTGCCACATCCCCTTAAGAAAAAAATGCTAATTCTTCCAAAGGTCGTAGGATGGTTGTGCCTATGTGATGTAAGCTTTCACTTGTCCTTCTAAACATGAGAGAAACAAGCTTAAAATAAAAAACAAAGAATGTTTTATTTGACTTTTACAAATGAATGGGTATATATTTAGATTTCAAAATATATAATTTGAAAAGTAGTACAAGTTAAAAAGCAAATATGGTATACATTTATGAAAGATGGATACATATTAAGTGTCAGAGGAGACCTAAAATAGAACTGAAGGCAAACTTTTTTTTCATTTTGGATATAGTAGGTGAGGGTTAAAACCCCTGACAGTTTTTTTTGCCATTTGTGTCCCATTGGGGAAGGTTTCCCTCCACTTCCTGTCCCATAGGCTAAACAAGAATGAGAGGAAATCCCTCCAAAGTGAGGGAATACCTGATTGTCACTAGGATCACCAGAGCTAGCGTCCCCATTGGAATATTTCCCCTCTATGCTTGTTCTGGCAAAAACCCAAAATTGTCACTAGGGGGGTATATTGGTTGCTGGGGAGCTCTATTGCTGCTGGTGTTTGGATATATTGTTTCTGGGGGTCAATTGCTGGGAGAGATCTACTGTTGAGGGAAGGGTCCATTGTTGCTGGCTGCTGGAGAGTCTATTGATGCTGGATTCTGGGAGATCTCTTGTTGCTGGGGTGGATCTATTGTTGCTGGGGGTATTTTTGTGGTGGATCTATTGTTACGGGGGATCTATTGTTGCCAGGGAGATTTATTGTTGCTGAGGGATCTATTTTTTGCTGTGAGGGATCTATTGTTGCTGGCTGCAGGGGGCCTATTTTACTGCCTTTCGTTAGCAAATTCAATACAAACTACTTTGCACCAAAAAATGATACTTTCCTGTATTCTCTAGGTAAATGGTGGAATCAAAGGATGGTGCTCGGAGGTCGGTAGGGGGTAGAGAAAAAAAAGTTTTGCCTTTAGTTATACTTTACCACTGGCCGACCACCCGCCGTCGATTGACGGCGGCAGAATGGCACTCCTGTGCAAATCGCCGTAGCTGTACGGCGGTCACCTCAAGGAGTATAGGGGGCACGCGCCGTGGCCGGCAGCAGCGATGGCCGCCGGCTACCCGCAATGGCCGCTGGCTACCCGCGATTGCTCCTGAGAAGGAGTCTGGGGTGAGGAACAACAATCGGTCACCTCCCCCAGGCAATCCCGTCCCCTTACAGTTGGAAACACTCCCTAGGTAACACATTTAACCCCTTGATCGCTCCCTAGTGTTAACCCCTTCCCTGCCAGTGACATTTACACAGTAATCAGTGGCTATTTTTAGCTCTAATCGCTGTATAAATATCCCAAAATAGTGTCAAAAGTGTCTGGTCTGTCTGCCGCAAAGTCCCGATAAAAAATTGCAGATCACCGCCATTACTAGTAAAAAAAAAAATTATAATAAAAATTACATAAATCTATCCCCTATTTTGTAGACACTATAACTTTTGCACAAACCAATCAGTATAGGCTTATTGCAATTTTTGTGCCAAAAATATGTTGAAGAATACATATCGGCCTGAACTGAAGAAGAAATTTGTTTTTTTATATATTTTTGGGGGATATTTATTATAGCAAAAAGTAAAAACTTTTCTTTTTTTTCAAAATTTTCGGTCTTTTTTTGTTTATAATGCAAAAAAAAAACCACAGTGGTGATCAAATACCACCAAAAGAAAGCTCTATTTTTGGGAAAAAAAGGACGTCAATTTTGTTTGGGTACAGTGTTGCACGACCGCACAATTGTCAGTTAAAGCGCCACAGTGTCGTATCACACAAAATGGCCTGGTCAAGGAAGTGGGTAAATCCTTCCGGGGCTGAAGTGGTTAACCACTTCAATACAGGGCACTTATACACCTTCCTGCCCAGACCAATTTTCAGCTTTTAGCGCTATCGCATTTTGTATGACAATTGCGCGGTCATGCAATGCTGTATCCAAACAAAATTTTTATCATTTTTTCCCCACAAATAAGGCTTTCTTTTGGTGGTATTTGATCACCACTCGGGTTTTTATTTTTTGCGCTAAAAATTAAAAAAAAAATGTCTTTGTTTCTGTTACAAAATTTTGTAAATAAGTACGTTTTCTCCTCCACTGAAGGGCACTGATGAGACAGTACTGATTGGCACTGATGAGGTGGCACTGATGAGGTGGCACTGATGATGAGGCACTTATATGCAGCACTGATGTGCACTAATAGGCGGCACTGATAAGCAGCACTGACGGGCTCTGATAGTTGGCACTGATGTACAGCACTGATGGGCACTGATAGGTGGCACTGATGGGCACTCATAGACAGCACTGATGGGCACTCATAGACAGCACTGATGGGCACTAATAGGTGGCACTGGGCACTGATAGGTGGCACTGATGGGCACTGATAGGTGGCACTGGTGGGCACATATAGGTGGCACTGATGGGCACTGATGGGTGGCACTCATAGGCACTGATGGGCTGCACCGATAGATGGCACTATTAGCCAGCACTGATCAGGGGCACTGGCAGGCATCATTGATGGGCACAGTGCAATCCCTATAGGGCACTGATTGGCATACCTGATGGTCATGGGTGGGCATCCCTGGTGGTCCTGGGTGGGCATCCTTGGGGGGGGCTGCACTGACAATCAATCAGTGCAGACTCCCCTGTCAGGAGAGCAGCCGATCAGCTCTTCTCTACTCATGCCTGTCAGTGCGAGTGGAGGAAAAGACGATATACGGCTCTTCCTGTTTATACTGTGATCAACTGTGATTGGACAAAGCTGATCATGTAGTAAAGAGCCTATGTCAGAAGCTCTTTACCGGGATTGGGGATGCAATATGTCAGACTGATACACCACACCATGGATCGCTGCACTGCGCGCCCCCAAGGGCGCACGCTAGCAGCTTATCCTGCTGGATGTCATATGACGTTCAGTCAGGATAATTTAACCACTTTACGCACTTCATATTGCTATATGACAGGCGGGAAGTGGTTAAGGTATATTTAATATTATTAGTAAATAGAATTCATATAGTGTCACCAGTTTGTGTAGCTCTTTACAATATAATTGTAAACGAAAAGTTCCTCAAAAGACAGGACTTTGAAGGACCATGAACACTCAGAAACAAAATATATGAAAAGGATTTTTTTTCCGATCAGCCATTTTTCCAATTATTCCTATCTACTTTTCGTCCTTTACAATATAATTGGAGACAGTACAATTACAATACAAGACAGGAGGGATAGAAGGGTCCTGCTCATAAAAGCCTTCAATCCAAAGGAAGAGACACATTATAGAAAAGTTAATACCTATGAGGGATGAGCTGATAGAGAAAACAGAAGTACAGGTTTTGAATGGAGGCAGAATAGGCTTCCCTAAAGAAATGAGTTTTAATAGATCGTTTAAAGGAGGACAGAATTTGACTCTGCCTCTCCAGCTGCCCTCTTCTGTGGTGGCTTTCACTAGACTCACTCACCCAGATCCAGTGGATGAAAGGGAGATAAAGTCAGAATCCTTCTATCACTACAAACTTTTCAAGTTTTTCCTACACCTTTGCTGTGATTTGTCAGTCTCAGGGATTGGTGTCGCCCTTTCTTAATGACGACTCTGCCTGGTTATCTTAGTTTCTCTCCTCTGAAATTCCACTATCATTCTTGGTGACTTTACCGTAACACCCCTTTTCATCTCTCTGATCACAAACTTATCAGTTTTACACTCTCCCTGTCTCAACTACTTTCCCTCCAATCAACAAACAGTTACCAATAGAAGTCTTTACCACTTCAACCCTTATCTTCTCTATTCTGTTGCTGACTACCTCTAAAACAAAATCTCACTCCTGTCCTGCTCTGACCTGGCTACTAATGTCTACCCCCCTCACTAGACACAGAATTAGGCCCTGGTTGCTACAACCTTGGCAAACAGAAGTCTCAAAAGACAGAGCCACTTTCTTGAGTGACTGTAGCACAAAACTAAATTCCTATAAGATTTTGCCCTATATGAATCTGCCCTCCTAGAATGCCTGCTTCTGTGCTGCCAAACACCACTTTCATTAAAACCCTCTCATTCAGTCCTCAACAACTCTTTTACACCTTTAACTTCACTCCCCACTGACTTCACCCACTAACTTATTCACTGCCCATTTACGCCTCTTTTTGTAGGGGTCCCCCTGTTGGAAGAACAACAACATGTAACGTAAAGTTGTTAATAAACTGACAATCCTGTATGAATTATACCTATCTATGCAGCAGGTGGCGCTGTAGTATTATAGTGTATAGTTCATGTTTTCTATGATATAACAGGATGTATTGTCTATTTCAGTGCGTGTACTTGTATATTCCTGTTCATGCTTCTAATGCTGTAAGACATGTATTGCAATCCTATAAATATATAAAAAGTGATCAGCGCAACTAATTAGACTGTATAACAATCATGAGGTATAAATATAATCACTGTGCAAATAATGCTTATATATACAATCACTGTGCAAATAGAGCTAGTAAACAATATAGTCACTGTGCAAATGATGCTAGTAAACAACATAATCACTGTGCAAATGATGCTAGTAAACAATATAATAAAGTGACTAAATAAATATGTGTGACAGTGTCCAATGGTCCTGTGCAAAAAATCAAATCCAATAATCCAGTGCAAAATTTCAAAACAGTGCACATAACACTATAATGTGCAAAACAAATAACTGACTGTTGCTGAATAATCTGTCTGAGTTAATCAATAACAGATAGGTGGTTCATTCAGTCCCAGATGATGACAATTAAAATGACTAAGATAGTAGTCAGTTTGTCCATAAAAGAGGAAAAGAAGAAAAAGTGCAAACGTGCAAAAAGTGCATACAGTGCATACAATCGGTATCTTCAGTGAATAATCTCCAATGTGGGATCTTTGTGTGTATCACACAGTGCTCTCTACACTCTTACCTCCATACAGATGGTATATGGCTTTAGGGTTAATGCGACTGGGGGGCCTCCCAAGGTTCAATGAAAGTGAATAGTGCCTCTCCTGGTCCTGCGTTCCAAATGCTGGCTCTCAGTTTATCAGCATGGGTGTTAACACATAGCCGGTATATGTAGGGGAAGAAAAAGAATCTCCCATAGCATAGTAGCGTATGAACAAGCAAGTTTATTAATTAAAAAGGGGGGCCAAATGGGCGCTTACAGTTATATAATGAAAAAAAACGCAGATCTGTAATAATAACGGCGTTACAGACGCCTCTTACAACACTTCCGGTTCTCGCGGTGTCTGATCACTTCCTATGCATTACAACACACGACGTGTCTTCATCAGGGTGTCCGGATTGGTTCTAAGCCAAGTCAATTTATGTACAGAGACAGGAAGTGTATTATCGGCCATTTTGTTGGAGTATTGTCTCCAACATGGGCATGGCCATTTTTAATTAGTCCATAGACAGATAAAATCCTGTATTGTGTAAGTCGTGGCGGCCATATTTTGGGTGGATAAATGAACCATATGCATTACTGCATATGTCCATGGTCCGGTCAGTTAATTACAAAATGAAGATTAAAAATTAATATTTAAAAATCATTATATATATTAAAACAAATGTGTGTTATATATATATATATATATATTAATGTTAAATCCCTAACAAGTAACATGGGTAAGGATATATGGATAGTGGTATTAAACATGGTTAGGCGCTCACATTATAATCCTTAATATAAATGACTGGTATTCCTAAAATATGTATAAAAATGTTAAGAAAACTATTCTATAAAACTGATTACTATATCACAGAAATATTACATTAAATGAACCAGAAATGATGTTTCGAGGAGATATATGTAAAATCATCATTTTAATAGGGTTTTATATGATTTTACATATATCTCCTCGAAACATAATTTAAAGCTAGAACTTTTTTATTTCTTTAGTTTTTTTAGCGCTACACCTCTCCTTGTATTTTGTATCATTGCACCTAGCAATATAGTGTCAGCTGCTTTTTTGAGTGTATACTACTTTTTAAGCGCAACAGATTTGCATTTTTAATATGACAGAAGGAAAGAAAATATGCACCGTGATGACAAAGCTCTTAAGATGTACAAAGGCACAAAGCACAACAAAGAAAGCAGAGCCTGTTTTCACTGTAAAAGGACCGGTCACTTAAAAAAGGACTGTTCTATCTGGAAAGCCGAGCAATGAAAGCTAGAGCTATTCACAAAAGAAAGAGTCAAAGCAATCACAAAGGAAACTGCAGACACATTGTGGAGTGGCACCTTTAAAGTAACCAAAGCGGCAAGCCACATGGCTGGTGCATAGACTCAGGTTGGACACAAGCCACATGAATAGCAATGAGACCTTCTTCACAAACATTGATTACAGTGCAAAAGACAAAGTTTTCCTAGCAAATGTGAAAAGCATCACTGTCGAAGGTAAAGGCAAGGGTTTCCTGAACTGCATTACACCACAAGACAAGCAGAGTATCCTTGTAAAGAAAGTGCTGTATGTTCCAGAACGTGACTGGAGCGCAGTAAAAAGAGTGATGCAGTACCTCAAAGGAACAATTCAGATGAAGTTACGGTTACCAGTAACATCAAATCCAAAAGTGGTCGTATATGTGGATGCTGATTGGGCTGGGGACTGCACAGACCGCAAATCCACAAGTGGATTCATCTTCCAGTATGGGGAAGGAACCATAAGTTGGTCTATTCGAAAGCAAGTAATTGTCGCTCTATCTTCAACTGAAGCAAAGTACATTGCAGCAGCACACGCATGTCAAGAAGCAATATGGATTCGTCAATTTTTGTGGACATTGGGGTAGACATGTCAAAACCAATTCCCATTTTTGAAGACAACCAGTGATGTATTAAGCTTACGCAATCAGAATGGGTCAATCCTAGGACCAAACACATCGACATCAAGTATCACCTACTGAGAGACAATCAAGAGCAAGGTGTTATTGACATTCAATATTACCCATCAGAGGAAATGACTGCTGAAGCACTCACCAAATATTTGTTGAAAGAACGTCAGAGTTATATCCATAAGAAGCTGAATATAATTTGACAAAGCACATGCTGTTGAGAAGGGGTGTTGGAAGAACAACAACATGTAATGTAAATTTGTTAATAAACTGACAATACTGTATGAATTATACCTATCTTTGCAGCAGGTGGCGCTGTGGTATTATAGTGTATAGTTTATGTTTTCTATGATATAACAGGATGTATCATCTATCTCAGTGCTTGTATTTGTATATTCCTGCTTCCTGTTCATGTTTCTAATGTTGTAAAACATGCATTGCAATCCTCCATAAAAGCAAAGCGTACTGCTGTATACAAGAAGCTTCCAGTGCTTATTGCAATACTCTGCACAATACCCCCAAGGCTCGGTCCTCGGTCTCCTAATCAATATCTACATCTCCTGCCTGGGTTAGTTGATAACATCCCTCAGCTTCCCACACATCTTTATGCCAAGGACACACTATAGGGAATGGGTTCATAAAATGTAGAGCAATGATTGTGGGACTGAAGCTCATACAATAAGTGGAATGATGATAAGAGAAAATAATGAGAGATGTACATTAGAAACATTAGAAGTTATACTTTTCTTTGTTCCTTGTAGTTTTGACTTTCTGCTCTCCCTTGGAAAGACCCCATTTATTTACATATCTTTCTTTTGATAACTAATTTTCTACTACATGTGGGATTTTCACAAACTTCACTGGTAAGATAATGACCCAATTCACACACTGGTACACTATTTCCTTTTCATAAATCATTTGGAAAATGTACTTTTGAGAACTAATATCTTGAGAGTGTTTGTTCCAGGAATCCTGTTAATATAGGCATACAGTATATCTGCTGCCATTGCTGATTAATATTTGATGGTGCAAGCTCCAGGAGTGTGAACTTTATTATTTTCTCTGTTCATTTTCTAGCCTAAACAAGCACATGCATATTCCCAGCCTGAGCTATGCACATGCTTATTCCAGTCACTTTCTCACTAGATAGTGAAAAACGTATACGCTTGACAGCCTAGGAAAAACAAACCAGTAAGGAAGTTTTCATAATTTTGTCATGACTTCAACTAGTTCTATTCAGAACCCATGGACCCCCAGGAACATAGGTGCCTTGCAGTTTGCAATGTCTATAACCCTATTATTTTGCCACTCTGTAGTATCCAACCAAATCTCAGCAAGTAAAAAGTATGCATGTGATCAGATATTTTTGATTGTACAGATATTTATTGTAATCCTGCACTGTTCCTTATAAATGACTACATGTTTACAGCATACCTAATTCATATTGTGCAAAATACAATGCAATTGTTAAAACTGAAGGCAGGTAGACACAGCCATTTGCGTTTCAGGTAAAATGACATTTATTCTGATACATTTGTAGTAAGTGAAATTACATCATGATATGTTCATGGTAAATTTCTTCAACATCATCACTAGCATTAAGACTAAGACATTTTAAAGGCTGATAAGAAAAGTGAGATTAAAACATGTTAATGAAAGTAATTGTGTGCAAGGGAAAGCCTGGCATCCATTTGTTAGCCTGGAGGTGCCAGGAATGGTGGAAATCTAATCATGTCCAATACTTTTCATGTTATGAAAACATGAGGTAACTACTTATGCATTTGAAAAATGATGTGCCTTGTGTCAAGAATGTATCAAGTGAGCGGAACAGTAAAATGAGTTATGTTTAATGGGCAACTCTAGTGTTGCCTGAACTTAAAGGCATATATATATATATATATATATATATATATATATACAATAAAGTATTTACGAAATTGTGAAGGGGTGTACTCACTTTTGTAAGATATATATATATAGTATCTCACAAAAGTGAGTACACCCCTTCACAATTTTGTAAATACTTCATTACACCTTTTCATGTGACAACAGTAAAGAAATGACACTTTGCTACAATGTAAAGTAGTAGGTGTACAGATTGTATAACAGAGTAAATTTGCTGTCCCCTCAAAATAACGCAACACGGAGCAATTAATGTCTAAACTGCTGGCAACAAAAGTGAGTACACCCCTAAGTGAAAATGTCCAAATTGGGCCCAATTAATCATTTCCCTCCCCGGTGTCAGGTGACTCGTTAGTGTTACAAGGTCTCAGGTGTGAATGGGGAGCAGGTGTGTTAAATTTGGTGTTATCCCTCTCACTCTCTCATACTGGTCACTGAAAGTTCAACATGGCACCTCATGGCAAAGAACTCTCTGAGGATCTGAAAAAAAAAGAATCGTTGCTCTACATCAGTGGTTCTCAACTCCAGTCCTCGGGACCCACCAACAGGTCAGATTTTAAGTATTACCTTGGGGAGTTGCAGACTAGAATACTGCAATCACTGAGCAGCAAGTGGTATCACCTGTGATGTATTTCAGCTATCTTGCAAACCTGGCCTGTTGGTGGGTCCTGAGGACTGGAGTTGAGAACCACTGCTCTACATAAAGATGACCTAGGCTATAAGAAGATTGCCAAGAACCTGAAACTGAGCTGCAGCATGGTGGCCAGGACCATACAGCAGTTTAACAGGACAGACTCCACTCAGAACAGGCTTCACCATGGTCGACCAAAGCAGCTAAGTGTACGTGCTCAGCGTCATATCCAGGGGTTGTCTTTGGGAAATAGACATATGAGTGCTGCCAGCATTGCTGCAGATGTGGAAGGGGTGGGGGGGTCAGCCTGTCAGTGCACAGACCATACGCCGCACAATGCATAGCTGTCATCCCAGAAGGAAGCCTCTTCGAAAGATGATTCACAAGGAAGCCTGCAAACAGTTTGCTGAAGACAAGCAGACTAAGGACATCATTACTGGAACCATATCCTGTGGTCTGATGAGACCAAGATAAACTTATTTGGTTCAGATGGTGTCAAGCGTGTGGGGCGGCAACCAGGTGAGGAGTACAAAGACAAATGTGTCTTGTCTACAGTCAAGCATGGTGGTGGGAATGTCATGGTCTGGGGCTGCATGAGTGTTGCCGGCCCTGAGGAGCTACAGTTCATTGAGGGAACCATGAATGCCAACATGTACTGTAACATACTGAAGCAGAGTATGATCCCCTCCCTTTGGAGACTGGGTCACGGGGTAGTATTCCAACATGATAATGCCCCTAAACACACCCCCAAGACGACCACTGCCTTGCTAAAGAAGTTGAGGATAAAGCTGATGGACTGGCCAAGCATGTCTCCAGACCTAAACCCTATTGCACATCTGTGGGGCATCCTCAAATGAAAGGTGGAGGAGCACAAGGTCTTTAACATCCACTAGTTCCGTGATGTCATCATAAAGGAGTGGAAGATGACTCCAGTGGCAACCTGTGAAGCTCTGGTGAACTCCATGCCCAGGAGGGTTAAGGCAGTGCTGGAAAATAATGGTGGCCAGAAAAAATATTGACATTTTGGGCCCAACTTTGAAATTTTCACTTAGGGGTGTACTCACTTTTGTTGCCAGCGGTTTAGACATTAATGGCTGTGTGTTGAGTTATTTTGAGGGGACAGCAAATTTACACTGTTATACAAGCTGTACACTCACTACTTTACATTGTAGCAAAGTGTCATTTCCTCAGTGTTGTCACATGAAAAGTTATAATAAAATAGTTACAAAAATGTGAGGGGTGTACTCACTTTTGTGAGATACTTTATATGTATGTGTGTGTGGGTTTATGTACAGTATATGCATTTATATACAAAAAAAACATAATTTTATTTCGGGGAAGAATGCTTGGTTCAGGTTCATAATAAAATCATACTGATTTTGTTAGTGCCAATAGAAAGTTTAGTCACATAGAAAGTTAAGCCTCAAGTGCTGCATGTTCGACCCAAATCCAAGTCATTTGTGGTTCAAGAAAATGGTGAACTAATGAGACCATTCACATCTATAACAACCAATTACAAACCATGCACTTCCTGGTCTCTGAACTGTGGTCAGATAGATTAAAAGGCTCAATTGTGGGGTTTTCTTAGGTGCCAGCCTCCACCCTATAAATGTTCCCAGCAGGCTTTTAAAATTGTGTGGCAGAGAAAACATGGAGTATTTAGGTACAGATCACAGAGTGTTTGTAGGAAGGGTCAGTTATTGCTCTTGGTGATTGCTGGAAACAGACACAATACTGCTGTGTATTTTACAGTTCCGAGGGTTATAGGAATAGAAAACAAAGTTGGTGAACAGAGAGCTGGTTACTGATGGTGACTGCTGAAAACTGATATATTGGGGCATAGTTTAATTATGGTGTGACCAGACACATCTTATCACAGCTCCACTGCAGATCTTCAGTAATACTTCATACAGCAGCACTAAACCTGCATTACGGGGAGAAACAACGGCTCCTGATCCTCCTGAGCCCCATTGCTACCTCAGTCCAAGTCACTGACACCTCCATCTATCAGGACAGTCTGTACTGTGGGAATTTGTACTTAACAAGCAGCAGTGTCACGAACATGGTCGAGGCCGAGATGATGATCCCTCACCTCTGCAATCTGTGCATTACATATTCTTGACTAGGAATGAGCCGAACATCCCCCCGGTTCGGTTCGCATCCAGAACATGCAAACAGGCAAAAAATTTGTTCGAACACGCGAACACCGTTAAAGTCTATGGGACACGAACATGCATAATCAAAAGTGCTCATTTTAAAGGCTTATATGCAAGTTATTGTCATAAAAAGTGTTTAGGGACCTGGGTCCTGCCCCAGGGAACATGTATCAATGCAAAAAGAAGTTTTAAAAATGGCTGTTTTTTCGGGAGCAGTGATTTTAATAATGCTTAAAGTGAAACCATAAAAGTGTAATATTCCTTTAAATTTCATACCTGGGGGGTGTCTATAGTATACCCATAAAGGGGCGCATGTTTCCCATGTTTAGAACAGTCTGACAGCAAAATGACATTTCTAAAGGAAAAAATGTCATGTAAAACTACTATGGCTACTATCACTACTACCTGGGGGGTGTCTATAGTATGCCTGTAAAGGGGCGCATGTTTCCCATGTTTAGAACAGTCTGACAGCAAAATGACATTTCTAAAGGAGAAAAAAGTAATGTAAAACTACTATCGCTACTATCACTACTAACTACTGTAAAACTACTATCGCTAGCGCCGGCTATAATGAATTGTCGATCCGGCAATACACTTGATAAAAATGGCATGGGATTCCCCCACAGGCGAACCCCGAACCAAAATTTAAAAAACAAAATGCGTGGGGGTGCCCCTAAATTCTGTACCAGGCCCTTCAGGTTTGGTGTGGATTTTAATGGGAACCCCGCGCCAAATTTAAAAAATGGCATGGGGTCCCCTCAAAAATCCATACCAGACCCTTATCCGAGCATGCAACCTGGCAGGCCGCAGGTAAAGAGGGGGGGACGAGAGAGCGCCCCCCCTCCTGAACCGTACCAGGCCACATGCCCTCAACATTGGGAGGGTGCTTTGGGGTAGCCCCCCAAAGCACCTTGTCCCCATGTTGATGGGGAGAAGGGCCTCATCCCCACAACCCTTGCCCGGTGGTAGTGGGGGTCTGCGGGTGGGGGGCTTATTGGAATCTGGAAGCCGACTTTAACAAGGGGACCCCCAGATCACGCCCCCCTGTGTGAATTGGTAATGGGGTACAAATGTACCCCTACCATTTCACAAAAAAAGTGTTAAAAAACACATGAGACAGTTTTTGAAAAGTCCTTTATTAGTCCCTTCTTCTTACATCTTCTTTCTTCTGGTCCTCCTTCGGTGTTCTTCTTCCTCCATCTTCTTCTTCTCCATCCTATTCTTCTCCATCTTCTTCTTCCTCTGCTCTTCTCGTCCCGCATCTTCCTCCAGCTTCTTCTCCGCTCCGCTTTCGAATTTGCTGCGAACACCCCAAATTGTTCTCTGTTCGGTGAACGGGCGAACAGCCAATGTTCGAGTCGAACTCATGTTCGACCCGAACATAAAGTCCATCCCTATTCTTGACCCAAAGCAGGGTAAACTCAAGTTTTATTTAACCATACTCTTTTAGATCCATGATTTGCCTACACCCGCAATTCCGCACAGCACATTGCACATGCCACATGTAACATGAGGTAATTAGCTCTCATGGTAGATGCATTTATACAATGAGTCCAGAACAGACAGGAACTATATTTAAGGGCCTGGTAGCCCACTTTTATTAAAACAACAGAAAGCAAAAACATCAATTTTTGTATCCGCACACAGGGGATCTTCCCCAGCCTCAGCAGAACACAAATGTAGCACTCTCCTAGGTAGGTTGCTAGGATGTATATAGGTTAGTGTAGTGTGGTCTCCTGCTTAACAGGAGGCTGTTTGGTAAAACATAGCAGCTTTCCTGCTTAACAGGATAGCTACATTATTTAGCTAGGAAGTCCTCTTTGTTTCACAAGTGCTGCTGTTTCTGTATTGGCTCCTCTGTATCCAGGCAACTTTGGAAGTTGCTGAAAGATTAGGAGTGACTCATGCAGATCAGCAGCATGAATATAGATTCCATCTCAGCCAATTACAAGCATAGGGGCCCCTATACATGCTGGGAAGGGTATTTATATTCAGGTGGAGCACACAGGAGAGGGCCTTTTCCTGGAGAGGAGAGTCCAGCTGAGGAGGGGGTTCTGTGCCTTCCTCGGCATCTGCTGCTATGTGGCCTCAGGTGGGAGACCTGGAAGCTAGAATGCTGACCAGAGTGTTCTGAAGAGCTGACTGAGGGGGAGTGCAGACCACCTATTTACATACTTGCCTTCCTCCCTGTTCCACCTATCTGCACTGTACAACCCTTCTCGATTCTGCACAGTCTGTCCTTTGAAAACATGGCCCCATTCTTTCTTGGCCCCGTCCACCTGCACCCGCGTCATTGGATTTGATTGACAGCAGCGGGAGCCAATGGCTGTGCTGCTATCAATCTATCCAATCAGGACACGAAACACCAGCTAGAGCTGGTGTGATTGTCCCCAGGGAGAAAAAGACAGGGCTCAGGTAAGTAAAACGGGGCACTGGGGGGCTGCAGCATGAGAGAAAGTTTTTCACCTTAATGCATAGAATGCATTAAGGTGAAAAAACACAAGGGTTTACAACCCCTTTAAAGTCAGCACTCTGCACTTTGAGGGGAGCAGCTTATTTCAATTTAATATTTTTGTTTATTTCTGTAGTGCAAGTTTTTTTTTCACATATACATCATATAACTGGGCCAGACTGACTTTTTGAAGAGATGGCATCCTATGAAAGTGCCACATTTTAAAACAAACTGAACTCCCAACAAAGTCCCTTTCTGGTGCAAATTTTTGTAAATTGCATGATGATGTGATTGATTTTATAAAACAATTGTATTCAGTTTTTATAAGTTGCAATACTTTGTCCAAACAGTGAACACTGGATTTTGAATACAAAGCAAAAAGGTCAGTACCTTTATGCACACACATGCACCATTAAAAAATTGTGTACTGTGCCTTTAAGAAAAAAGACAGCATGGGACCCATTTAAAATCCACACCAGACCCTTATCCAGGCATGCAGTCTGGCTGACTGGCCAAGAAATGGGTGGGCAATGAAAGTATTCCCTCCATACCAGGCAGCATATCCTCAACAATGTAAGGTACCGTGCCAGAAGAAATGGCAATATTGGTGGCTTTTCCTGGAAACTATGTTCAAATCAGATAAAATGATAAAAAATATATTACCTAAATGTCATCAGTCACACATCTCACATATCTCCATGCTGGTATTGATTTCAATTTGGTTCTGCTCTAACAATAGTGGGAAAACTGTCAAAGCGGATACTGACATTCTGGTAAAGTTAAGGCGTTTGTCAGGATATCTTCTAATTTCTTCATTCATAAGGACAAATATCCTAGATGTCCTTATGTTAGCTTGACATCTTCTCCATGTCTTTGCAACTATCTGCCTCCTCTCACCTCAAACAGGCATACAATTGTAAGCATTTTGCTGTAATCCATCTTGTTGTATTCACACAGCAAACTTTCCTTGCTTAGAAAACTACCCACAAAGAAGTGGCCTTGAGATTATGGGCAATGTGAAAGCATAAAGGATAAAAAAACAATGTTTTCTGGGCAACAAAAAATGCAAATAAACTCAACTATCCACAGTAGAAATTCCAGCTGTCAGAATACTGACATTTGCTACTGAAACAAACGCCAGTGTGAACATACTCTAAAATTGTCTGTGGGTAGAAAGTGTTCAGTACTGCTGACAAAAAACAGGAGGTGTTCTTCTACTAAGCAGAATCGGGAGAGGGAAAAGAATACAGAAAGTAATTGCAGACAGGGATATGAGCATATATGCACTTAAGATGTAAGGCTGAATGGGTGCAATAGAGCTATTTGTTTTTATACAGTATAAGACAGGATATAAGAAAGATATATAATGGTGGGGCTGTCTCACTGCTGCCATGGATACTGGGAGGTAAGGTGTGTGTGCGGGGGCATTATATAGAAGAAACACCCATGGGTGAGCTGGGACTGCTAAAGCATGCTCTGTTCAGTTAAAAACTGGAGTCAGAATCTTCCAGTGAAACAACAGTGTGAAAGTACAACACGTACAATATATGTGTTTTTGACTTTGCAAGTTTTACTTGCATTTTATATATGTCAGGTAGCCTTTTATGGTTTTGTTCTCTTTTTTTCTGCATTTTAAATTATTCTCCCTAGTGCCATACAGGCCCTTAACCGCTTCAGCCCCGGAAGTTTTTAGCCCCTTCCTGACCTGAGCATTTTTTGCGATTCGGCACTGCGTCGCTTTAACTGACAATTGCGCGGTCGTGCGACATTGCACCCAAACAAAATTGACGTCCTTTTTTCCCACAAATAGAGCTTTCTTTTGGTGGTATTTGATCACCTCTGCTGTTTTTATGTTTTGCGCTATAAACAAAAAAAGAGCGAACATTTTGAAAATACTAATTATTTTTTACTTTTTGTTATAATAAATATCCCCCAAAAATATATAAAAAACATTTTTTTTCCTCAGTTTAGGCTGATATGTATTCTTCTACATATTTTTGGTAAAAAAATTTGCAATAAGCGCATATTGATTGGTTTGCGCAAAAGTTATAGCGTCTACAAAATAAGGGATAGATTTATAGCATTTTTATTATTATTATTTTTTACTAGTAATGGCAGCGATCTGCGATTTTTATTGTGACATCATGGCAGACACATCGGACAATTTTGACACATTTTTGGGACCATTGGCTTAATACAGTGATCAATGCTATAAAAATGCATTGATTACTGTAAAAATGTCACTGGCAGTGTAGGGGTTAACACTAGGGGCGATCAAGGGGTTAATTGTGTTCCCTAGTGTGTGTTCTAGCTGAAGTGGGGAGGGGGCTGACTAGGGGAGATGACAGATTGCTGTTCATACTTTGTGTGAACAGACAATCTGTCACTTGTCCCCACAGAGAACCGGGATCTGCGTGTTTAGACACACAGATCCCGGTTCTCGCCATGTTACGAACAATCGCGGGAGCCCGGCGGTTTCGATGACCGCCGGGCTCCCGCGATTGTTCGTAACATGGCGAGAACCGGGATCTGTGTGTCTAAACACACAGATCCGGGTTCTCTGTGGGGACAAGTGACAGTGACACTCGCATCGGCTCCGGGGGCGAGCTGCAGGCGTGCATGCACGCGGCCCTAGTGGCCACCAGAGGGAGCGACGTAACATAACGACGATTTGCGCAGCCGAGCCATGTTGCCGCAGTACAACTGCGACAGCTGGTCGGCAAGCGGTTAACTTTTTGTAGGTCACAGGAACAACAGCAATAGTTACAAAATGGAAAATCCATATCTGTAGTTATTTTAATTTAGAAAAGATGTATTTATTTAAATTTAGTAATTATTTACAGATTGCACTTGCTTATAGAGGGCATGGAAGTATGGAAGAGCCCTGGGGCCATCATAAAAAAATAAATAAATACGGAATTATGATTTTGAAATTTTTTTTTTTTTTACAGAATTCTGAGTTTAATTTTTTTTTTTTTTTTTTACAAAATTCTGAGTTTGAAAGTCAGAATTCTGAATTTAAAAGTCAGAATTCTGAGATTAAAAGTCAGAATTCTGAGATTCAAAGTCAGAATTCTGAGTTTTAAAGTCAGAATTCTGAGATTAAAAGTCAGAATTCTAAGATTCAAAAGTCAGAATTCTGAGTTTCATAGTCAGAATTCTGAGATTAAAAGTCAGAATTCTGAGTTTAATTTGAATCTCAAGAAGATGACGGTAATCAGCTCTCATCGCCTCACACTGACAGAGTGTACGGAGAGGAGAGCCGATCAGCGGCATCTCATCACAGGGGGACATCTAGGGATGTAATCAGGGCACTGATCATCAGTGCCCTGATTACAATAAATAAATACAGTGTCACAAAACAGTGCCCACCATTGCCCACCAATGCCAGCATACAGTGCTCACCAGTGGCAGCAATCAGTGCCCACCACTGCCCACAAGTGCCACCAATCAGTTCCCATTAGTGATGCCAGTCAGTGCTGGCAATCAGTGCCGCCCATCACTGCTGTCGATCAATGCCCATCAGTGTCACTCATCAGTGCCCATCAGTGCCCATCTGTACCGCCTATCCATGCCGCCTATCCGTGCCCACCAGTGCCACCTATCAGTGCTCATCAGTGCCACATATCAGTGCCACCTATCAGAGCCACCTATCAGTGCCCATAAGTGTGGCATATTAGTGCCTCCTCATCAGTGCCACCTCATCAATGCCCACCAGTTCAGCCTATCAATGCCCATCAGTGCCGCCTCATCAGCGCACATCAGTGAAGGCGAAAAATTACTTAGTTACAAAATTTACAGACAGAAAAATGTAAAAAACATTATTTTTTTCAAAATTTTTGTTCTTTTTTTTGTAAAAAATAAAAATTAAATTAAATACCACCAAAAGAAAGCTCTATTTGTATGAAGAAAATGATTTTAAAAAATTGGCTACAGTGTTGCATGACTGCGCAATTGTCATTCAAAGTGCGACCGTGTTGAAAGCTGAAAAATGGCCTGGGCAGGAAGGGGGTGTAAGTGCTTGATAGGCAAGTGGTTAAATGACAAAAAATAATAATTTTCATGAATTGTTGTTTACAGGTAACAGAGTCTTGCCAAGAGTCAGTTCTTATGGTATGGTCTTGCCTGATGGTTCCTACCATCTGGTAGGATCCTATGAATTTAAAAGGCTCAGTACTTGTGGAGTACTTTGCAAAAAGATATATACGGTAACACAGCTATCTTAATGAGAAAGAGGATTTTAAGAATGCAAACACAATTTCTCATTTGTATTTAAAGGGGTTGATTTACTATAGAAATAGAACATGCTCATTTTGAAAAGTGTAATATTAGTTTGAAAGGAAATTTTTTATTAGCTTAGTGAATACAGTGAAAAAAAAACGTTGCACAGAATACCGTATAATGTAAATTAAAAAAAGGATTTTTGCTTGCACACAATTGTATGATCAAGGTCGACAGAGCTTCATGTCATTCACTAAATTAAGGGAAATTCCCTTGAAAATGAAAATTCATGCAACTAAGTAAACAGCCTATAGTCCTTTGGTAAATCAACCCCATAGATTGCCAAAATAAAACTGTCAGTACATGTCTGCCCAATTTCAACATCATTTGTGTGGTTTGTGTTGGTTTAACTGAAAGTATAGCAATAATTCAATGGTATAACAAAATTAGCTTTAATAAAACACAGAAAAAAACGAAACCAGCAACTGTTTAAATGTCAAATTGTAACTACTCTGGTATGAAGCCTTGTTTTTTTTTCAGTGCTAGACAAGTGCTTGGTTGGACTGATTGTTTTAAGGACATGTGTCATCTAACACTTGTCACAGATAAAGCAGTAGCAGCCTCTGGATGTTAACAGAGTGCTCCTGAAACAAGCAAGATGTCATGTGCCACTTTGTGAGAGATAACTCAGCATTAATGTTGTAAAGGCTGCAGAAAAGATATGAAGGTCAATAGTTAATTAGTCTATTATCACATAAATGTGAAAGTGACAGCATGGGGTAGTGAAACATATTCACAGATTGTATATTGTTTGTTAGATTTTTTGTTTTTAGTCTCATTTTTCCTAGGCTCTCATTCCTAAGAGCATTGGGAAACTGCATATTAACATGCATAATAGAAAAAAGAGATTACTCTATAACAAAATAATGTTGTGTCTATTGCAAGCTAACAATAAACCTGTCAGCCAATCAGAAATAATAAAACTAACAACATTGCTGGAATTTTCGGGTGCCTGAAGGTAATCCTCAACTAGTTTTCTCTATATTTCTAGGCCTACACTATACAATGGGATATGAAGTCTGCCCTTCTGATTCAGATATGAGCCTTCCTGGAGCTAAGTTCTATCCACACAGTAAAATTCCAATGGTAGAGGCTTAATGGCCATCTGTGGCTCTGACTATGGATTGTAATATAACACTGATGGGCCATAGATTCCAGAGGGGATGAGGCACAGGTCAGAGGTAGGCAGAGGATGAAGTCCTAAGTATAATGTAGGCTTGGGTTTCAGAAACTCCCAAGGCCTGCAGAAAATTAATAAAAAGAAAGGCGCTATATATATATAGTAATTACATATAATCAAAGAGTGAATAATAATCCAGACTTGAAAGTCCAAAATGGTAAAAAAAAAGTGAAAAAAATCCTTATAAAAGGTGCTCCACCACAATATGTACACAATGCATGCTTACCAATAACATATATAATATGCCAAACGGCTTTTCTCCTCAGGCATAAGTGGCTGAGACTCAGGAGCTTCCTGATGATGCTGACAAGTGAAATGCATTGAGGCTGCGCGTCTGCCATACGTGACGTCATTTCCAGCTTGATCTGGGTAGGACATTCGGCTGTTTGGAACGCACGCCGGCTCAAACCGAGCGGTGTGCAGGACAACATAACCAGGCTATTTGTGCTGGTGCTGACTATAGCACCGTTAAATGTAAGTGGAAAATCCCTATTTTATCCTTGCTTTGGCTTTTCATAAAATGTTATTACACTATCCTGGATTACTATTTGTTTTCCCCTGGGCCTCGGTCACTTATGCCTGAGGAGAAAAGCTGTTGGCAATTTCCCATTTATCACTACCACTACCTAAGACACCAAAGGCGCATATTATATATGTTGTCGGTAAGCGTGCATTTTGTACACATTGTGGTGGAGCACCTTTTATAAGGAGTATTTGAGGCACTTTTTTACAAACAGGAGCCCGGTGATTGGAATTTTTTTTCCCTGCAAAGATTTAGGAATATATATTTTTTCTGGACTGTGATATTATTTTAAAGGTTTTTTTTTTCAAATTTGTTAACCATTTTGGACTTTCAAGACTATCTGAATTATTATCCCCTCTTTGATTATATGTAATTACTATATATGTGCTAGTGCCTTGCTTTTTATTGGTTTCCTTTTCAGGCGGTTTATTTAAAGGGGCAGTTTCACATTTTTGATTTTTTAGTGTCTTAATATTCTGTGTTGGCGCCAAGGTTTACTGTTATTGAATACACTGCAGACAACTAACTGAGGATTAACAGGCAATTTTAAGAACCAAAAGGTCCCTGAATTGTACCACTTGTATTGCCGTGTATACACAAGCGGAATTTCCGACAGAAAGAGTCCGATGACAGCTCTCCATCGTATATTCTGACCGTGTGTATGCCCCATCAGACTTTTTCTGTCAGATGGACTTCTTATAGAGAACATGTCATACACGTTGTACGTCACCGTGTTCTAGACGGTCGGAATTTGGTGTGACCGTGTGTATGCAAGACAGCTTGAGCGAAATTCCGTCGGAAAAACCTTCAGAGTTTATTCCGACGGCAAAACCGGTCATGTGTACAGGGCATTAGTTTGATTGTCTTTGAGCATCTAGCAGGATCACTTCATATTAGGTCTCATAACATGTTTCTTTAAGATTCTGAATCTTAAAAACCCATTAAAAAGACTGGTAAACAGCCTTGTACTTAAAATGATACAAGTCATATTATAATTTACTATTCTGTCTGTAAATATGACAATATAGTTTAGTTGTCATTCTTATCTTCTAGATTAGAAAAACAAGCCACACACAATTGGAATATTTTCTGCAAAATACTAAGTTTAGCTAAAGCTAAGGTCCTTCTGACAATTAGGATAATTGAAGACACTAACCACAAAGTCATACAAACATATTTTGACATATTTATGACCAAGTTAAAATGTGTAACTTTTCAAATCTAATCAACTGACACATGCATCAGTATTATTTATATTTGAGTCACTGTAAAAACAATACAACAGAAGTCAATTGTTGTTAATTAAAACATCTTTTGAAATACTAATTGGGAAAACATAAGGTTGGTCCAGCTATCCAGCCACTAGTAATCAAAAGTGAATTTCTAAAGGGAGGTTAGGCTAATATATCAGCAAATGAAGCACCATAAACATGATTAATATGCACATTAGACTTTCCTTATCACAATTCCCTGGCAGTTTTTATCCGGTCATGGTTAAAATTACATTGAGCTGTTCTTTTCTTTCTATAAAATACAGATTACGTGGAGACAGCAGTCTGAGTAAGTCAAGTTTCCTCTCCTCAGAACATTAATTATTATTCTTGGTTTAGTATTCCTTATCTATTACTGCTGAAAGATGGGGGTTTTAATACTTAGCCCGCTGATCGATAAAAATATATAAAAAAAATATATATAAAGGAAAATCTAGTTTACTGGTAGTTTGTTTTACTATAATAATGCTCAATAACTTTAAAGATAATATTACACAACAGGCTTGATTTACCAAAGGGATAGAGGCTGTTCACCTAGCAAAGTGAATGTTTACTTTAAAAAGTGTATGTTGACTTTGCAAAATAAATATTAGTGAATAAGAAGCTGTGTTCATTTTAAATACCCTATGATGTGTGAGGGGAAAGGAAAAATGTATTGCTAGCATTGGACATTCAAAGAGAACACAACTTAACCTAATTCACTAATATTCACTCACTTTACATGCATTTTATGAAGTTAACATTTACTTTGTTAGATAAACAGCCTTGCATTTACATTCCTTTAGTAAATCCACCCTAGCAATTGAACCCCAGCATTATTAGATATAGCAACTTGTACAACATTTTTTTAGACATCAATGTTTTATTGAAAATTGTTTTTTACTATAGTTAGGATAGAACAGTTGCATAGCCAACCAATAAAATGGCTAATGCAAAAGGTTAAACATTCACTATGTCCTATCTGGATGTGGGGCTCTGGATGCCCTACAATTCATGCTCTGTTATTGTAGATTTTAAAAAAATAAAAAAACCCTTGAACCACGGCCAGTATAAATACATATAATACAAATATTTTTCAAAGAAAAAAGGAAAAACAAGAAAGAAAAAAGAAAGAAAATAAAATCCATAGAATAAAGTAACATTTTTGTTTGTAACATAAAGGTTACAAACAGGGGGATTGATGTCAGGGGGGCACTCTGGAGGCACTGATGTAAGGGGGTACTATTGGGGACACTGGTATAAAGGGGCACTGATGTAAGGGGGCACACTGGGGGCGCTAATGTAAGTTGGCACTCTGGGGCTCTGATATAAGGGTGCACGCTGGAGGCTCTAATGTAAGGTGGCACTTTTGGGGTTGTAATGTAAGGTGGACCCTGGGGTACTGTTGCAAGGGGGCACTGATGTAAGGGGGAAAAAGAAAACAAAGTAGATATGGTGCTGTTCTGTTTTGATATGCTCCTGGTGGCAGGTGTTTCTAATTAAAGGGTTGGATTGGAAAAATGCTAATTAATGGAACTGCTGCCTCTACCAATTACTACCGCTAGGTGGAGTAAATCAATGAGAGAAAAAGAAAACAAAGTAGATATGGAGCTGTTCTGTTTGCACCTGTGCACCTGGTGACAGGTGCTTCTAATTAAACCCCAATTATATGTGTATAATAATGTTCATATACGTATGTATAAGCTATTGTTTGCAAATGGTATGGTCTCCTTTTAACCTATGAACGTGATAGTGAAAAACAATTTTAATACAAAATGAGTATAAGTGATATTAAATAAATAACTAAATCGATGTATTAAATCAATGATACTCCGAGTGCGTATGGTGCAAATCAGTGGTCTATAAATAAAGTGTTATTTAAAAATAGATATGTCACAATATGTGAACATTGATATAAAACATATGTGATAAATTATGCAAAATTCACAGTGACTCTATTTATCCCATAAACCAGGGATATGCAATTAGCGGACCTCCAGCTGTTGCAAAACTACAAGTCCCATCATGCTCTGCCTCTGGGTGTCATGCTTGTGGCTGTCAGAGTCTTGCTATGCCTCATGGGACTTGTAGTTCTGGAACAGCTGGAGGTCTGCTAATTGCATATCCCTGCCATAAACCAATATAATAAAAAAAAATCAATACTCCAAAATAAAAATGCTGTGTGAAAATAAGCATATAAAACCTGAATAGATCTCCCAACATGTAATATTTCAAATGCCAATAATATCCAGTAAATAATAATAGTCCAAAATTATATAATGTGATTTAGTGATATAAAGTCCATAAAGTGCTCTTGTGCCAGTGAAGAAACCAACTCTTGATCTAGTTCACTTTCCAATAGGTGATCACACCATGCGTGCCTTATTCGTGCTCCTATTTTGGCTGCACTCACCAGAGATTTCTCCCCCTCCTGGGGTCTGAGGCATCCATAGTATATGCCACTGTATAGCAATTTAGGGTTTATCCCATCCTTGGTGATTAAGAAGTACTCCCATCATATACCAAACGTCATAAAAGAGAGAGGGAACCCAATAGCGTGATACTGTATCAAACTGTTTATTACATAAACATGTGGAAAGGTACTCACATCCAACTGGAATAATACAAGCATATATTGCTGACACTAGCGCCTGCAGCCGGAAGTGGTGCAAGGACGTATGCGGACTCTGCCCTACGCGTTTCGTCACTCTGACGTCATATGTCACAATAGATATTGTGACATATCTGTTTTTACATAACACTTTATTTATAGACCACTGATTTGCACCATACACACTCGGAGTATCATTGATTTAATACATAAGCAGTGTCACATCGGTTTGGTTATTTATTTAATATCACTTATACTCATTTTGTATTAACATTGTTTTTCACTATCACGTTCATAGGTTAAAAGGAGACCATACCATTTGCAAACAATAGCTTATACATACTTATATGAACATTATTATACACATACAGTGGGGACGGAAAGTATTCAGACCCCCTTAAATTTTTCACTCTTTGTTATATTGCAGCCATTTGCTAAAATCATTTAAGTTCATTTTTTTCCTCATGAATGTACATACAGCACCCCATATTGACAGAAAAACACAGAATTGTTGACATTTTTGCAGATTTATTAAAAAAGAAAAACTGAAATATCACATGGTCCTAAGTATTCAGACCCTTTGCTGTGACACTCATATATTTAACTCAGGTGCTGTGCATTTTTTCTGATCATCCTTGAGATGGTTCTACACCTTCATTTGAGTCCAGCTGTGTTTGATTATACTGATTGGACTTGATTAGGAAAGCCACACACCTGTCTATATAAGACCTTACAGCTCATAGTGCATGTCAGAGCAAATGAGAATCATGAGGTCAAAGGAACTGCCTGAAGAGCTCAGAGACAGAATTGTGGCAAGGCACAGATCTGGCCAAGGTTACAAAAAAAATTCTGCTGCACTTAGGGTTCCTAAGAGCACAGTGGCCTTCATAATCCTTAAAACTCAAAATGAGCTATCGGGGGAGAAGAGCCTTGGTGAGAGAGGTAAATTAGAACCCAAAGATCACTGTGGATGAGCTCCAGAGATGCAGTTGGGCAATGTGAGAAAGTTGTAGAAAGTCAACCATCACTGCAGCCCTCCACCAGTCGGGGCTTTATGGCAGAGTGTCCCGACGGAAGCCTCTCCTCAGTGCAAGACACATGAAAGCCCACATGGAGTTTGTTAAAAAACACCTGAAGGACTCCAAGATGGTGATAAATAAGATTCTCTGGTCTGATGAGACCAAGATAGAACTTTTTGGCCTTAATTCTAAGCGGTATGTGTGGAGAAAACCAGGCACTGCTCATCACCTGTCCAATACAGTCCCAAAAGTGAAGCATGATGGTGGCAGCATCATGCTGTGGGGTGTTTTTCAGCTTCAGGGACAGGACGACTGGTTGCAATCAAGGGAAAGATGAATGCGGCCAAGCACAGGGATATCCTGGATGAAAATCTTCTCCAAAGTGCTCAGGACCGCAGACTGGGACGAAGGTTTACCTTCCAACAAGACAATGACCCTAACCACACAGCTAAAATAACGAAGGAGAGGCTTCACAACAACTCAGTGACTGTTCTTGAATGGCCCAGCCAGAGACCTGACTTATACCCAATTCAGCATCTCTGGAGAGACCTAAAAATGGCTGTCCACCAACGTTTACCATCCAACCTGACGGAACTGGAGAGGATCTGGAGGACGAATGGCAGATGATCCCCAAATCCAGGTGTGAAAAACTTGTTGCATCTTTCCCAAAAAGACTCATGGCTGTATTATATCAAAAGGGTGCTTCTACCAAATACTGAGCAAAGGGTCTGAATACTTAGGACCATGTGATATTTCAGTTTTTCTTTTTTAATAAATCTGCAAAAATGTCAACAATTCTGTGTTTTTCTGTCAATATGGGGTGCTGTGTGTACATTAATGAGGAAAAAAATTAACTTAAATGATTTTAGCAAATGGCTGCAATATAACAAAGAGTGAAAAATTTAAGGGGGTCTGAATACTTTCCGTCCCCACTGTATAATTGGGGTTTAATTAGAAGCACCTGTCACCAAGTGCACATTAAAACAGAACAGCGCCATATCTACTTTGTTTTCTTTTTCTCTCACTGATGTAAGGGGGGACTCTGGGGCTCTGATGTAAGGGGGAACTCTTGGGGCACTGATGTAAGGGAGCATTCAGGGGGCTCTGATGTAAGGGGCACTCTGGGGGCTCTGATGTAAGGGGCACTCTGGGGGCTCTGATATAAGGTGGCACTCTGGTGGCACTGATATAAGGGGGCAATCTGAGGGCACTGATGTAAAGGGGAAATCTGAGGGCACTGATGTAAAGGGGCACGCTGATGAATAGGGAGAATTCTGGGGACTTGGACATAAGGGAGGACTATAGTGTAAATGTGGCATTCAATCTGACTGCTGCATTCCATATGTTGTTTTATTTGTCACTTACTCCTGACCCCTGTACTCTATACATTATGCTGTTTATGGACTTGGCCAAGGTATTCATTTTCTCAACAGTTGCTGGTTTTAATGAATTTCTTCTTTAAGGTGGGCTGAATAAGACAAATACTGTATATTCTTTTTATGTGCATAAAAACATATGTAATGAAAACGTTTCTTTGTCCTGAGTTTTATTTGTGTCTGTGAGACTGTCAGTGGTGGCACAGTCATTGGTATTTTGTGGGTACAAGGATTGTGGTATATGTGTGCATTGTATACAGCAAAATTTGCAGGAGAGTTTGTTCTGTTGAAAAAGAGCAGACTTACTGCCCAGATCACCAGATAAAAATAATAGAAAGAAAGCCTAATAAAGAAGATTAATGCAACCATCCTATGTAAGAACTGGTATTAGCAATTTAATGGTTCCTTTAATTAGTTCCCCATATTTGATTCCAATTAACAGTGCATTGGACATGGGCTTAACCACTTCCCGACCAGCTTCCGCAGTTTTACTGAGTCAGAATGGCACGGGTGGGCGAAGCAATGTTACCTTACTTCGGGCGCATGGCCCCCTAGGCGGCCGCAACAATCAGATTAGTTTCAGAACCGATCAGTCTCCAGGCCCCGGACAATGATTTCTGGCCTGGACCTGCTGATCGGTTCTGACTAATGAAATCCTCCCCTGCCTGTGTAAGTGTAAACACAGGCAGGGGAAGTGATGTCATCTCCCCTCATGGAACTCTTTTCCGTTCCAGAGAGAGGAGAGAGGACATCCAAACGTGAGTTGCACCAACACTACACTGACACAGTACAAAGTATCTCTCCTCATGGGCATAACTAAAAGAAGTGAGTTGCAGTCATATTGGTCCACTGACCCAATTCACCATATGCCCTTGTTCTCTGCCTCCATGACCAGGACACGATACGAGCAGATCTTGTGGTTCATGAATTTCAATGACAATGAACTCTGTCATTGTTACGTACCTTGTAGTGGAGTCTGACATGTAGGAGGAGATCTCTCTTACAGCCCTGGCTCAGGAGCCACTGGAGTGGGAACATTGGCCTTGAGAACAGGAGGAGGTAGGAGTGCCTGTGAGTACTGTGATGTAGGCACAGATGGATAGATGCTGAGCCCCCAGGTCCAGGATGCCAGTGTCAGTTGAGGCAGGTGCAGGTCAGTGACCTGGTAAGCTGGCAGGTACAGGCTGGAGCAGGGTGAGACAAGCTAGGTCAAACACAGGTAATCAACAGAGCAGAACAGTAGGCTGGAGCAAGGTGAGATAAGCCGGGTCAAACACAGGTAGTCAGGCAGAGTAGGGCTGTGAGCTGGAGCAGAGTCAGATGAACAGGCAGAGGTTGGCAACAGGATATCAAGCAAGGAAGTCCTTATAGTAGGGTCAAGGCAAGCCGAGGTCAGGGTTGGAGATATCAGGTAAGTCAACAGAGCGAGGTCAATACAGATGATCAGAAGGCAGGTACAGGTTTTCAGGACACACAAGCTGCAGATCAAACAGCACTGCCCTTGTGCAGCTGCTGTTCTTTTAAAGGTCCATTGGCACCAAGCAGCATCTAATGCACGCACACACACATCTGACATGTGCCCCTGCGCATGCGCGCACACACACAAGTCCAGCACGCGCCCTCGCACATGCCCTCACGCACACGCGTACACACACGCCCCTGACTGGCTTGTTGGACTGGCACCCGTGTGTGCATGTGCACATGCATGCACCTCTGTCTTGCCACAGCAGGTCCCTGACAGTCATCCTCAGGGTGACCCTGAATATGATCTGCTCTACAAAATTCGGCCCCTCGTAAACCATTTCAACCAGCAGTTTGCAGCCTTGTTTCTGAAATGTATATTTCTTATAGTTATTCGTACGCTACCATGTAAACGAAGGGCAATGAACATTGAACTGCTGCAAGCACCGAATATAGGTCAAACTCAGCCCATACAGCAATAGAAATAAGGTATGTAAAAATTGGTGCTGCGCTGTTCTTTTAATAAAAAAAAACAAACAAAAAAAAACCCTATGCTACTATGCTGCTAGAGGTAGTAGTACAAAGGTAAATGAACACGCAAAATGATATAAATATATAAAAAAACAGAAACAATATAAGAATAAGTACAATGAATATAGAGCACTTCTATACCCAATAGGTGCAGTGTGATATTCCACAATAATCGGTGGTAATAGCAAAGTGCAAAGTGTAAGAAAATCATTCAATAAAGACTTAAGGCCAGATGTAATAAGTATCTTACTGGAAACACTAAAATCAATATACAATCACTAAAAACCTCTAGCAGCACCAATTTTTACATACCTTATTTCTATTGCAGCCTTGTTTACTCCCGATCAAGTTGTCTGCGTTGATGCGTTGGTAAGATTGTGTGGGACTTGGTGTCACCCTTATTCGGAAAGGGGTACCACTTGTATGTGGACAATTATTACACAGGCGTGCCACTTTTTAGTCACTTGTTTGATCACCAAATTGGCGCATGTGGCACCGTGCAATCTAATCACCGGGGCTTACCCCAGCGGCTTGTAGATTCCTGTCTTAGGCTGGGGGAGAGAGCCTGCTTGAGATGTAATAATTTGCTCGCTGTGAAGTGGAGGGATAATAAGAATGTTTTCGTTCTGTCCTCCCTTCACACAGACACGGTCCAAATTCAAACAGCGACTGGTGTTGTGGAGAAACCCCTCTGTGTCCACGAATATAATCTTAATATGGGAGGGGTGAACCTCAATGACCAGTTGTTGGCACCGTACCTAATTGCCTGTAAGGCCAGATGCTGGTATAAAAAAGTGTCTGTATATATATTCCAATTAGCTCTGCTGAATGCTTATGTGCTATACAAAGCTTCAGGACGAATTGGATCCTTCCTTAAATTCCAGGAAGGGATCATCACAGCCCTTCTGCTTCCAGATGGTGCTGTGGCCCAACTTCCCAATCCAAATGCAGTGGTCTTTGCATTGGTGAATGTTTCAAATGCTACCACACACTAGTGGAGTATAACTGTAGGGTACAGCATTGAACAGTCCTAGGGCACACTTACACAGGGTCGCGAAAGATGAGACGGCTATCACATTTTGAGAGACCCTAATCCGGAAAGTTTACAGTTTACAGTTTATATAAAAGTGCAAAAAATAAATGAATAAATAAATAAAAAACGCACAAAAAAGCCAAAAATAGTTATGGTTTTATTTTTCTTCTCTCTCTATTGTTCTCTCTCTTATGTTTGCTCTCTCTTGCCAGCTCTATTGTTTGCTCTCTATTGTTCTATATCTATTGTTCTCTCTCTAGAGTTACTGTATTTTAGAACTGTAATATTTTATTTTTACTATGATTTATTGTATTTGTTTTGCAGGTATGGTATGTCTTATTGTTATACTGTAATGTTACTTGTTTGACGCCACAGTTTCCTTCAAACCCATAGGAATGGCAGACTGTGGAATTGCACTTTGCCCAGCGGTGGGACTTTCCTAACTGCAGAGGGGCAATAGACGGGAAACACGTCCACATCATATTATAACTATAAGGGGTTTAATAGTATTGTGTTGTTGGCGGTGGTGTCGGCAACATACGAGTTTCTGTATGTGGACGTGGGCAAGAATGGCCCGGATGTCGGATGGTGGAGTCATCGCCCAAATGGAGTTTTACACACGGCTCCAGAATGGTGGCTTGGGCTTGCCACCTGCGAAAGACAACGTGGCTGGTCTTCCGTTTGTGTCCGTCGCTGATGAAGCCTTTGGGCTAGGTGAAAATCTGATGAGGCCATTTCCCATGAGGACCCTCACCCTGGACCAGAGCGTTTTTAACTACCGGCTGACCAGAGCCAGAAGAGTGGTGGAGAATGCTTTCGGCATAATGGCCAGCCGGTTCCACCTATTTCTAACACCAATCCACATGGTGGAATATAAACTGAACCATATTGTGCTTGCTTACTGCATTATGCACAATTATCTATGCAAAATGCAATGAACTATCTGGCCTCAGTTGGGACTGAGGCCAGCTTTCCTGATCATTCAACCCTGACGGCACTTGAAGCTGGCTGTCCTGGCTTGCCCCCCCAAAGTGCCGCAAAGTGAGACAAAAATATCTGGAGTACTTTGCGGGTAGGGGGGCCATTGATATGCCAGCAAATGTGTGAAACACTTTTAAAATAAAATTTTATTTTAAACCAAACTAATATTTCATTTGATTTACTGCTTTAGTTTCTTTTATCTGTCTCCTAGGTTCTCCAATGAGCTTTTCTTTTTGGCCATTTTCTTCAATAGTGCAAACGTTATTTATTTGATACACGAGGTGACAATCTCGTCTTCAGTTAACTATTATGTTGTGGGTCTGATACACACACACCTTGTTTTTGTTGTTAATGTACTGTATGTAATGCATTAATGATAAAAAATAATCATCCTTTTCAGCACCATTAATTAATTGTTTTGAGTGCCTAAAATGGCCTGATTGGGGCCAATTTTAGAGCACTGTGGGGGTTATTTACTAAAGGCAAATCCATTTTGCACTACAAGTCCACTGCAACTGCACTTGAAACTGCACTGAAAGTGCACTTGTAGTGCAAAGCGTATTTTCCTTTAGTAAATAACTCCCATTGCCACTGTAAACACCAACTTCAAAAACTGGTATTGAGCATTGAAAGAAGAAGCCACACATTGTTGAGTATAAAACATTTTACTCCAAGCACAGTCGCATGTGCGTTAGAAAAGGGTTTTTGAACAAACCAACATCTTTGTTGTATAACATTTTTATGTTTGACATTATAAATATCCTTTTTTTGGTTAAACAGGCATGTTAAAAACCATAACATACACAACTCAGGAACTTACAAAGTTCAACTTTAAAAAAGTGAAGGCAATATCAGACATTAGTATGTTAAAACTGTGTTGATCTTGCCTTCATCAGATGGGGTGATGTCACCCCTGTAAAAGCCAAATTTTGAAGATGCACACAATTGGGAGTGAAATATGGATTTCACTCCTGATCCCATGCCTAATGTCAACATGTGCTAGCTCCCATCATGGGGGATCAATGGATGTGTTTTGGGGGTGCAAGCCCTTCCTCTCAACTACTTGAGTTGCGAGGAAGGTGTTGCACCCACAAAACGCGTACATTGATATCCCGTGATGGCAGATAGCACATGTTGACACACTGTGTGCATCTTCAAAATTTGGCTTTTAAAATACTTTAAAACTTGATTTAAAATAACAAATTCCATGACAAAACAGTACAATTTTTGTGTGTTTTAGATTCTGCCTAAAACATCAATGATGTTCTTCATTTTTTGTTGAACATCATTGATGTTTTCCTTTATCTTTTCTAAATCACGATTGCACACCATGATCTCCCTGAAGAGGACGTGTGCACTTGCACTGGTGAACATCCACATCACCTAAAATAAAAAAACACACCATGTACTATAAATATGCAGACATACATCTATTACCTGAAGCTGTGGTCTCAGACACTCACCCGTTGTGGTCACTATTTCAACCACTTCATGAACCTCTCCTCCCTCCACATCCTCAGGTTGTGGTGTGGTGACTTCCTCTTCTTTAGGAGGTTGGGGTCCCTGGTGTCCTCAAATGTCCCGAGTCTTTTCTCCCCTATGTGAATTAAAAAAAAGGTTTACTTAGCACACAGATATTTGAGGCAAGAAATAGGTGAATGAAACATTGCTTGGAAGTGTCGTACAATTGTCTGTTTTGGCAGAGTTCCAAACTGAATACATGTTTTTTTGCCTTTCTTCAAGCTGGAATATTTACCTTTTTTGGTAATGTATCACACATGTAGAGACCCCTAGTATCCACTGTAGCACCTGCGTGGGACACCCTAAAAAGGGTGTTCTGGTGTCCCACACTAGTGCTCCTGCGTCCAGATGTGTAAACAGCTGCTGAGTGTCCTCTCCTTACACTGAATCAAGTTTGCATTTCATTCTACTTACAAACACATCTAGACAACAAACTTCTTTAATACAAATAGGCATTAACAAATGTAGTTAACCTGCATCTGCCAAAAACATTGTATTAGTGGTCGAATGAACAATGTTTATGAACGATTACTGTGCCCACAAACCTGAAACTTGCCATTTTAAACTGTACAACAGTAAAGAAAAGCACATGGACCAGCACGAAAGTAATCATAATAGGTACACACAACAGAATACTTACTTTTTTGCAGCACTCTTTTGATTCTTCTGTACTGATCCTGCTCCCTCAATTTGAGGTCTGACCATCGTTTCCTCAGTTGATCCTTGGATCGTCGTACCCCAAAATTCTTCTGCAGACATTTCACAACTTTAGTTATGATTTTGGCCTTTCTCACATTTGGGATTCTGTACGGTCCATGCTTCCCATCATAGTCGACCTCCTTCAAGATGTCCACCATCTCCACCATCTCAACAAAGGACATATTTGAGGCCTTAAATCTCGTGGATCGGGACGTTTGTGGCTCCAGGCGCGTCATGCACCTGCTGTGTCTCCGCCATGTGCTTTCCCACTGCGCCGAAAGAGAAGGGGAGGGGAATATAGTAGAAAGAAGGTCAAGGGCGGAGTTTTACGCATGCACAGTGTATATAAAGCATAACAAGCGTGCGCCGTACGTACGATCTGTGAGCGGGGGACGAAGTAGCGTAAGCGCCGATCGTGCTAACTAAGGTAACATTTTAACTTGGGGCATCAGTGGCCTATACTGCTTATAGATTGAGGCCTATATTGAGACAAGATTATGAGAGTTTAGCCTGACATTAGGGTTTGTCTTGTGTTGTGTCTTGCAGAGAATATGGATAAATTCAATGACCATGACTTCCTCCCCAACTTCATTGATAAATACGGAGAGCTGCCCTGTCTGTGGCAGGTGAAACACCCTTTTTATAATAACAAACTAAAGAGGAAGGCAGCGCTTGATCAACTGTTGGAATTGGTGAAGCCAGTGATTCCCATGGCAGACATCACCTATTTGAAGGCCAAAATTGGTGGCCTGAGGAGCACATATAATAGGGAGTGCAAAAAGGTCCAGGATTCCATGAGATCCGGAGCAGCAGCAGATGACGTATATGTTCCCAGGCTCTGGTACTACAAAAGACTGCAGTTTTTGTCAGACCAGACTGAAATCAGGCCACCACTCTCAACCCTTCCTTCCACTCTTCCTTCCACACTTCCACTTCAGATGAGGCTTCCGAAGTCCAACCTGGGCCTTCCACCCACGATCATGTGGAGGAGCCCAGCTTGAGCCAGGTATAGCATTGTTCAACATATTTCTTGTCAAAATTTTAATTATGTTAACTGGATGTTATTATTGATCACTAATTTCTGATTTTACAAAGTGTTTACATATCAATAGACAGTAGTAGAGAAAAATGATTGGAACAAGAATGAAAAATGCTGGGGTCAGAATGATAGTCTTTTCTATTTGTTAACATTGAATTTGCAACAGTCATGAGCTCAAAATTGTGTGTGATTGATGACCAAAAATATAAAACTATGTCCCATTTTCATACACAGGAAAGTATCAGCCAGGAGGAGGCCGTGGAAATTCTCAACCAGGAGGTGGCGGGGGGAAGTGGCAGCCAGGAGGTGGCCATGGAAAGTGGCAGGCAGGAGGTGGCCGTGCCCAGTAGCCTGACCGAATGACAGGTTCCTCCCCTTCGCCTTCCAGCAAAAACGGCCCAGGAAGGGGAGGAATGTGGAGGAGTCAGCGCTTCGTTTGATTCGGCGGGCTACTTTGGTCCTCACAATAGCCCCCATTGTTCAAGAGGCCTTTGCATCTATGACGGCCAGTAAGATGCAGGAAATGCCTCATCAGTGAGGAGCTCATATTTCAGGTCTTAAATAAAGGGGTGATGGACAAACTCACAAAAAAAGTCACGTTTGTGAGTTGGACCATACTCCCCTTCCACCTCCTGCCACAACTCCAACACCACAGCCACAGCCTGTAAGGAAGCGTGGAAGGAAGACAAGAAAGTGATGGCCTTGGATTGATGTGGTCTGGCAAAAGACGCAGGCTGTTGTAAGACCACAGCCTGGGGACATATATGTCATCTGCTGCTGCTCCTGATCTCTCGGAGTCCTGGACCGGATTGTGCTCCCTATTAAATGAACTCCTCAGGCTACCAATTTTGCATGTCAAATAATTGATGTCTGCCCTGGGGTACAAAGGCTTCGCCAATTTCAACAGTTTCTCCAATGTTGCCTTCCTCTTTATTTTGGTACGACCCCTAATAAATTTATAATTTAAAAAAAAATCCTTGGCTATGTTTTTTACTTCAAAAAGGACAGGTTGTTTGTGAGTAGGCAGGTACATTTCAAAAATACAATGTCAAATTAACAAGGGACACCAACACCAACCAACCTATTTGAGGTTAAAAAATACAAGATAATAATGGTGTTGTGGTAACTTGGCACACAAAAAGACAAAAAATATTATGGAGATCAGTAGAAAAAAAAATTCAGAAGATCTTGATAAAAAAGTAGATCCCTATAAAAAAAATAAACATTCTGGAAATCTGGCAAAAAATAAAATAAAAGATTATTCAGGAGATCACGAGAAATAATAAAGAAATCAGTTTGTCAGAACTTTGCGTGAATATCAACAGCAAAACAACTTCATTATTCTAGCATTATAAAGAAGAAGAGAATGCGCTGCATTAAAAGATGAAAAACTTTGCAGCGTGAGGAATGTGCTATCTCCATTACGAACGCTAGTTTTACCAGACCGATCGCTTCGGTCTTGTACTTGATTCAGAGCATGCGTGGAATTTTGTGCCTCAGAATTTTGTACACACGCTCTGAAGTTTTTTTGGCGGAAAATTTGAGAACCAGCTCTCAAACAGTTGTTGTCAGAAATTCTGACAGGAAATGTCTGATGGAGCATACACACGGTCGGAATTTCCGACAACAAGCTCACATCGAACATTTGTTGTTGGAAATTCCGATCATCTGTATGCTGCATTAGTGTGAATGGAGGACTCTTCCCCATGAGGACTAGGGATGAGCCGAACACCCCCCGATTTGGTTTGCAGCAGAACATGCGCACAGGCAAAAAATGCGTTCGAACACGCGAACACCGTTAAAGTCTATGGGACACAAACGTGAAAAATCAAAAGTGCTAATTTTAAGGGTTAATATGCAAGTTATTGTCATAAAAAGTGTTTGGGGACCCGGGTCCTGCCCCAGGGGACATGTATCAATGCAAAAAAAGTTTTAAAAACGGACGTTTTTTTGGGAGCAGTGATTTTAATAATGCTTAAAGTGAAACAATAAAAGTGAATTATTCCTTTAAATTTCGTACCTGGGTGGTGTCTATAGTATGCCTGTAAAGTGGCTCATGTTTCCCGTGTTTAGAACAGTCCCTGCACAAAATGACATATCTAAAGCAAAAAAAGTCATTTAAAAGTACTCGTGGCTATAATAAATTGTCTATGGGAGAAATCAAAAGTGCTAATTTTAAAGGCTTATATGCATGGTATTGTCATAAAAAGTGTTTGGGGACCTGAGTCCTGCCCCAGGGGACATGTATCAATGCAAAAAAAAGTTTTAAAAACGGCCATTTTTTCGGGAGCAGTGATTTTAATAATGCTTAAAGTGAAACAATAAAAGTGAAATATTCCTTTAAATTTCGTACCTGGGGGGTGTCTATAGTATGCCAGTAAAGTGGCGCATTTTTCCCGTGTTTAGAACAGTCCCTGCACAAAATGACATTTCTAAAGGAAATAAAGTCATTTAAAAGTACTTGTGGCTATAATGAATTGTCGGGTCCAGCAATACAGATAAAAGTCATTGAAAAAAATGGCATGGGATCCCCCCAGTCCATTATCAGGCCCTTTAGGTCTGGTATGAATATTAAGGGGAACCCCAAACCAATATTTAAAAAAAATTGCATGGAGGAATTTGGGGATTCCATACCAGGCCCTTCAGGTCTGGCATAGATATTAACGGGAACTCTGCGCCAATTTTTTTTTTAAATGGCGTAGGGGTCACCCTCAAAATCCATACCAGACCCTTATCTGAGTACGCAACCTGGCAGGCCACAGGAAAAGAGGGGGGATGAGAGAGCGCCCCCCCTCCTGAACCGTACCAGGCCACATGCCCTCAACATGAGGAGGGTGCTTTGAGGTAGCCCCCCAAAGCTCTTTGTCCCCATGTTGATGGAGACAAGGGCCTCATCCTCACAACCCTTGCCTGGTGGTTGTGGAGGTCTGCGGGCGGGGGGATTACCAGAATCTGGAAGCCCCCTTTAACAAAAAAATAAAAATGATCCGCCTCCATGGGAGGCACCCACCATATGACACGTCCTGGCAGGAGACAGTTCTTTTATAACTGAGGGCGGGGGCCACGCGGTGAAGTACCCGGGTGACCCCACCCCCTCTGATGCACGAGGACTTCCCAATGGCTTCCCCATGGCATCAGAGAGGCGAGGCCACCCGTTTATGTAACAGGGTGGCCCGCCCCTCTCTGATGCCCCAGGAAAGCCATGGGGAAGTCCCCGTGCATCAGAGGGGGGCGGGGTCACGCGGGTACATCACCGTGTGGTCCCACCCTCAGTTATAAAAGAACTGTCACCTGCGAGGATGCATCATACGGTGGGTGCATCCCATGAAGGCAGATCTTTTTAATTTTTTTTTCAGTCCATTGGCAGAGTGAGAGAAAAAGATGAATGGACTTTGTGGGACATTTTTATTTTTTTATTTTTTAATAAAGGACTTGTCCCCAAGCTATGTCTTGTGGTTTTTTAACATTTTGACACTTTTTTGTGAAATGGTAGGGGTACAATGTACCCATTACCATTTCAAACAGGGGAGGCCGGGATCTGGGGGTCCCCTTGTTAAAGGGGCCTTCCAGATTCCGATAAGCCCCCCGCCCGCAGACCCCCACAACCTCCGGGCAAGGGTTGTAGGGATGAGGCCCTTGTCCCCATCAACATGGGGACAAGGTGCTTTGGGGGCTACCCCAAAGCACCCTCCCCATGTTGAGGGCATGTGGCCTGGTACGGTCCAGGGGGGTGCTCTCTCATCCCCCCTCTTTTCCTGCAGCCTGTCAGGTTGCGTGCTCGGATAAGGGTCTGGTATGGATTTTTGGGGTGACCCCCACGCCATTATTTTTTAAAATTTTGGCGCAGGGTTCCCCTTAAAATCCATACCAGACCTGAAGGGTCTGGTATGGATTTTGAGGGGGACCCCTACGCCATTTTTTTAAAATTTGGCACAGGGTTCCCCTTAATATCCATACCGGACCTGAAGGGCCTGGTATGAAATTTGGGGTGACCTCCACGCATTTTTTTTAAATTTTGGTTTGGGGTTCCCTTTAATATTCATACCAGACCCAAAGGGCCTGGTAATGGACTGGGGGGATCCCATGCCATTTTTTTCAATCACTTTTATCTGTATTACCGGACCCGACAATTCATTATAGCCGCAAGTACTTTTAAATTACTTTTTTTCCTTTAGAAATGTCATTTTGTGCAGGGACTGTTCTAAACATGGGAAACATGCGCCACTTTACAGGCATACTATAGACAACCCCCAGGTACAAAATTTAAAGGAATATTTCCCTTTTATTGTTTCACTTTAAGAATTTTTTTAAATCACTGCTCCCAAAAAAACGGCCGTTTTTAAAACTTTTTTTGCATTGATACATGTCCCCTGGGGCAGGATCCAGGTACCCAAACACTTTTTATGACAATACCAAGCATATAAGCCTTTAAAATTAGCACTTTTGATTTCTCCCATAGACTTTTAAAGGGTGTTCCGCGGCTTTCGAATTTGTCGTGAATACCCCAAATTGTTCGCTATTCAGCGAACAGGTGACCACCCGATGTTCATCCCTAATCAGGACATTGTATTTTGTCAGCAGCACCTGCTGCTATCAGAATACACTGATCAGTGTCTGTTCCTTCAACAAAGCTTGAGTAAGCAATCAAGTTCTGTTAAACAAAGGAGCCCACACACTGTTCAAAATTAATCTGGTCCCTGCTGAACTGGTTGAATTTCCATCAGCATGTGACCAACTTTAGAGCTTGAGATTTAAGCTTGAAGGCCTCATTTCCCATTCAAGAAAAGGGTGGGTGTACTAAAGATTCATTTATTGTGTAGGAGGTTGTAAAACATTGTGATTTCTTTACTTCATGGTTTAGGAAAGTTGAATAATCTGTGCACTGTTTGGTGGATTGCAATGTCTATGGAATTTGCATAGGAAATAAGGTGTTTGCAAATAGCAGACGTATTCCTGGCCCAGTAGGTTATTTTCTGTAGATAATACTGAAAATGGTTTAAGCTTTAAGCCTGTAGATAATACCTTTTGCACACCATGTTTGAGTGAAAAAATATGGTATAAGAATATCAAACAGAGTGAGTAGAAAAGAAAGTTGTTCAGAGCTTGGCAGCAAGCTTTTTTAATTTTTTTTAAGGAAGCAACCCTTTCCAAGCTAGCATAGAGGCCTTAACATTGGGATCATCAATAACAAGTGGTTAGTTCAGGGAGTAGTTATAGGAATGATACCATATAGATCATTCCCAGTGACAGAGGTGCTCTCTATCTCTTCCCAAAGTTTCCCATTGGTGGGTTGAAACCAAAGTTTTAATTGGTCAAGGAGTAGTTCATTGTCACAGAATTAAGGGTAAAATGTTCCCCTATTCTGCGAATACCAAATGGTAAAGCCACTCAATCTGCAGAGACCAAAAGCCCTGGTAATCTTCCAATCAAAAGGGTGTAGCAATCCACATAAAATGCAGCTGAGGCTAAATGTTCAATTAAACCGCAATGAGGGTAATACAAGCTGGATCACCAGAGTTGTGTGGTGACATCACGCTGACTGGTTTCGTTTGCCTATCAGCAATCTTCTTCGGAGCAAACCTGATAGCATACTAAAGGTACAGACCGACTTTGCCGCATTGAGAGGCCATTGGACGGGGCCACGAATTGTAAAATCTTGGATGAGAACCTTCTTCCCTCAGCCAGAACACTGAAGACGGGTCACAAATGGGTCTTCCAGCATGACAATGACCCAAAACATATCATCAAGGCAGACCTTAACACAATAGAAAATTTATGGAGGGAGCTGAAACTTCGAGTTGCCAAGCGAGAAACCTTCAGCATTTAGAGAGGATCTGTAAAGAAGAGTGGACCAAAATCTCTCCTGAGATGTGTGCAAACCTGGTAACCAACTACAAGAAATGTCTTACCTCTGTGCATGCCAACAAGGGTTTCTCCACCAAGTACTAAGTCATGTTTAGCTTGGGGATCAAATACTTATTTTTACTCACTGAACTGCAACTCAATTTATAACATTTGTATCATGTGTTTTTTCAGGATTTTTGGTTGATTTTCTGTCTCTACCATTTAAAATACACCTATGATATAAATGATAGACCCTTAATTACTTTGTAAGTGGGCAAACTTACAAAATCTGCAGGGGATTAAATAATTATTTTCCCCACTGTATTATGGTATTGGGTGCCAGTCATTTATGTGATCCTATGGCTTTTGGATTTATGGCCCCTTTCTATCTTAGATCATTTCCTCTATGAGCTTAAAACCCTATAGAATATGTTACTGTCTCTTTCATCTGGACCATTTGAGGCTTCTGAGTTTTTTAATTAATGATTAGCATCGCAGTGATATTTTTATCCTGTGTAAGTTGTTGTTGCCCTTCTGCATTACCTTCTCATTTCAGTAATCACATGTCATGTACTATGTAATTAATTGTATATTCACTATAATGATTTAGGTTTCCACCACCCCATTCCTGGTGAAGCTATATGAGAAAATTGTCTAATGAGGCCATACCAGATACCCTTTGAACTAGCAAAGTGACGTGTTTTCATTTGTCCTGGATATCTGGACTGAAGATACAATCTGTAACAATACTTAATTTATTGGTATTTGGAATATATTGACCACTTTGAATGTATGAAAACATGGTTCACAAAGGATGCCACATGTGATTGAGGCTTTTAATGTTAACTTTTTATTGTATACATATCAGATGTGAACAAAGTCCTTTGTTAATTTATTTTGTTATATGATTTGTTGAGAGGTTACAGCATAAAAATCCCACCATTCAATTTTGGGATGCAGTATCATTTTTCAATTCTCTATGTGAGCCCTGCTGTTTTCTTTTATTCAAAAAAGCAACTAAACTATAAAGATTGGGGTAAAAGTAACCAGAAATGCCCTTTTAAGTGGAATTGAGGTTGTTTTAAATTAATGCCCACCCTATTTTTGAGAATTTAGTTACCTGTAACTAGGAGATGAATACAATCACCAAATTGCCACAATTTTGCATAGTCTATGGTCATCATTATACCAAAGGGAAACTAGGTTGATTCTGGCAATAAAAATGTGAACAGTGACTGTAGTGCCTTAATTATAGCTTTCTACATCTTTTTGGTAATTGCATCACAAATTGAAGGGAAGAGAAATGTTTAAATGTAGCATGTTTATATAATTGGATTAAGCTATATGAAAACAGTTTTCCATGGTTCCTACTCTTTAGGAGTTTTCAGTTCTGGAAAATCAGGGTTGTCAAATAGGGGAAAATGTTATATCGCCATAAACACATGCTATAGTTTTGAAATTGTTCTAAACTTTTTTCATAAGGGTGAAAGTATATATATTTCTATGAGACCTTGAAATGCTAGAGATATAAATATAATTTGAAAGGATTTTTGATGGTAAATATCATCTAGTTTTAGGCTGAATTTTAAATTTAAGTTGACATGAAAATGGAAAATAGTTTAAAAGAATATCTGCATATGATGTGGTTTGTTGTAGATCTTTTTAAGTATTTTGGAAACATTTAAAGTGGAGCAATGACACAGTTTTAATGAAATGTATTCAAAATAAATAGGCTCACTCATTATCTACACATTTTGGAAATCCTGCACTAGGTGTGCTTTTCATTTATCAGCCCTGAACCAACCAAGAGAATGAGGGAACCTTGCAGATAATAATTTTGAACCTAGGAGACTCATATGATCCACTTCTCGTTTTATTATTCTATTTTTTTGTGCAGTGGTGATATGTGTGTTTGGGAAATGTTGGGGGGGGGGGGGGTTCTTTCAACAGATTAGAAGTCCAATGCATACTCTTACCAGAACAGGGGAGACCAATTTACCTGTCCTCATAAATCTAAAATTTTCTGAAATGTACAGGTGTTTGCTCATCAGCTGTAAATCAACCCAATGTGGGTTTGAAATTTAACACAGCATCCTTGCCATTTTCACACAATGGGGTGGATTTACTAAAGGCTAATAGACTGTGCACCTTGGAAAGTACAATTGCACTCTGCAAGTGCAGTTGCTCCAGAGCTTAGTAAATGAGGTAAAGCTTCTCTTTGCAAAGAATATCCAATCACATGCAAGGAAAATAAAAAAAAAAACAGCATTTTTGCTTGCACATGATTGGTTGATGAAAGTCAGCTGAGCCTCTGCTTATTTACTAAACTCTGGAGCAACTGCACTTGCCGTGTGCAACTACACTTTCCAAAGTGCACAGTCTTTTTGCCTTTAGTAAATCAACCCCAATGTGTTTAAGAGCAGATGTTTTTGCACAGGTCATGCAGGTAATGTATAACTGCAGAAATAACCCTAGATATGCAGCAGAATTTTCTGCCAAACTATATTTTTAAGTTTTCTTTTATCTGTTGCGTTTGTTGGACTTGACAAAAAAGGATATTTATTAGTACTCGTGCACCTGTGTGCTCCTCAGCTTGCCACAATGTTTAGCTTTCTTTAAGAAAAGATCCTCTCTAATCCATATAAATAGTTTCATTAAATCCAGCTCACTGAAAACATTGTGATAGTATACCAGTTTTTAGGTTTGAACAGGGATTGACACAATCCTTTATATCTTGTGCAGCAAAGTACTTGTACTACAAGATTATTTAGTTAAATACCATTGAGTTTGTTGAGCTGTCACTCTTTTCTGTGGACTGGCATACGTGATATATTTTTTTATTTAATTTTCTAAATACATGATCGTGTTCAACAACTGGGAATTTGTTGCCATTTTTAGCTTGACAATACTGGTCAGGAATTAGTAATAATGAAATGATTAGTGAATTTTTACCTGATTATACAGTATACTGTATATTGAAACCCTGGGCTATCACAGGTGTGAAATACTATGTGTGAAGCTCTATGTCCAAAGTAGAATTTTTTTAATGCTACTTATCAGAAATATTCTAATCATCCGATTCTGTTGACCTCCTTCCTTGCTATATGATTCTGAGCGTGTTATTGCTGCTAAGTGACAAAGAAGCTCTAATGATTTTTGCAAAAACACTTTTCTTTATAGATGTTTGCACACATCAAAAGAGGATGGGAATCCAGTAAGGAGAAGCTATTGTTTTGCTATGATTTTCTTACAGTAAGTCCAATTTAAGTCATCTAGTCCCAAACCCTTTCCTTCCTTGTAGCCCCGTTTCATTCTGAGCATTTTTTCTTTTCAAATGTTTTATTGAATTTTATATTTTACAACAAAATTCCATTAACAGAGCATGTAAAATAATATAATAGGAATATAAATATTCCAGTAACAGAGCATGTACATTGATATAATAGAAATAAACATTCAGAAAAGCTTCTCCTATTAAAGGTAAATGAAAATAATTAACACATTCAGTTGTAGGATAAAATGATATAACATTAAGTGTCATAATCATAGCTTCATTACAGCTATTTGACAACAGTTAATTTTGATAAATTACGTTAAATGAGATAATATGACCAGGTCATCAATGAAGAGAATAAAGGGGTGTGAGCCTATAAAGAAATTGAAAGCCAGTGGCCCATCCTCAAGACTAGGGATGAGCTTCGTGTTCGAGTCGAACCCATGTTCGACTCGAACATTGTCTGTTCGCCCGTTCGCAGAATTGCGAACGATATGGGCCGTTCGTGCCAAATTCATGTGGCGCGTCACGGCAAACAAATTCACTGCGGCATCGCAGTGCATTGCTGGCTGATGATTGGCCAAGCATGCACTATGACCCGCATGCTTGGCCAATCTCAGCGCCGTCTGTAGAGAGAGCTTTAATTGGCCAAAGCCAGGGTGGCTTTGGCCAATTATGGCACAGGGGGTTTAGTACACGCCCCACACTATATAAGGCCACCTGCACGGCGGCCCTGTGTAGTGTGTGTTCCGGCAGAGACAGAGACAGAGAGACAGTGTCATTTGATTTAAGTTAGATAGATTAGGCAGGACAGTCAGTGAGTTAGCTGCACTTACAGTGTATTGTGTATATATATATGCATCCCAGGTGTTGTATATATATATATATATATATACACTGTATTCAGTTTAGCTAGACCCGTTCCTGTTATTATCTTCCTACTGACAGGCAGGCTTGTGTTGTTACAGTATTTACAGCTACCTGAAGAAAATTGCTGGTGTTCTTCTGATCCTATTAGTACCACAGTCAGGCAGCTAGACTATTTACAATTAGTGTAGTGCGTCCTCCTAAAGCTACAAGTTAGTTTAGTGTGACCTCTGTACAGTGTTCAGCTAAAGCTACAAGTTAGTGTAGTGCGTCCTCCTCACAGTGTTCAGCTAAAGCTACAAGTTAGTGTACTGCGTCCTCCTCACAGTGTTTAGCTAAAGCTATAAGTTAGTGTAGTGCGACCTATGTACAGTGTTCAGCTAAAGCTACAAGTTAGTGTAGTGCGTCCTCTGAACAGTGTTCATCTAAAGCTACAAGTTAGTGTAGTGCACAGTGTTCAGCAAAAGCTACAAGTTAGTGTAATGCGTCCTCCTCACAGTGTTCAGCTAAAGCTACAAGTTAGTGTAGTGCGTCCTCCTCACATTGTTCAGCTAAAGCTACAAGTTAGTGTAGTGCGACCTCTGCACAGGGTTCAGCTAAAGCTACAAGTTAGTGTAGTGCGTCCTCCTCACAGTGTTCAGCTAAAGCTACAAGTTAGTGTAGTGTGACCTCTGCACATGGTTCAGCTAAAGCTAAAAGTTAGTGTAGTGCGTCCTCCTCACAGTGTTCAGCTAAAGCTACAAGTTAGTGTAGTGCATCCTCCTCACGGTGTTCAGCTAAAGCTACAAGTTAGTGTATTGTGACCTCTGCACAGTGTTCAGCTAAAGCTACAAGTTAGTGTAGTGCACAGTGTTCAGCTAAAGCTACAAGTTAGTGTAGTGCACAGTGTTCAGCTAAAGCTACAAGTTAGTGTAGTGCGTCCTCCTCACAGTGTTCAGCTAAAGCTACAAGTTAGTGTAGTGCATCCTCTGAACAGTGTTCAGCTAAAACTACAAGTTAGTGTAGTGCGTCCTCTGAACAGTGTTCATCTAAAGCTACAGGTTAGTGTAGTGCACAGTGTTTAGCTAAAGATACAAGTTAGTGTAGTGCGTCCTCCTCACAGTGTTCAGCTAAAGCTACAAGTTAGTGTAGTGCGTCCTCCTCACAGTGTTCAGCTAAAGCTACAAGTTAGTGTATTGCGACCTCTGCACAGTTTTCAGCTAAAGCTACAAGTTAGTGTAGTGCACAGTGTTCAGCTAAAGCTACAAGTTAGTGTAGTGCGTCCTCCTCACAGTGTTCAGCAAAAGCTACAAGTTAGTGTAGTGCATCCTCCTCACAGTGTTCAGCTAAAGTTACAAGTTAGTGTAATGCGTCCTCTTCACAGTGTTCAGCTAAAGCTACAAGTTAGTGTAGTGCGCCCTCCTCACAGTGTTCAGCTAAAGCTACAAGTTAGTGTAGTGCGACCTCTGCATAGGGTTCAGCTAAAGCTACAAGTTAGTGTAGTGCGTCCTCCTCACAGTGTTCAGCTAAAGCTACAAGTTAGTGTAGTGCGACCTCTACACAGGGTTCAGCTAAAGCTACAAGTTAGTGTAGTGCGTCCTCCTCACAGTGTTAAGCTAAAGCTACAAGTTAGTGTAGTGCATCCTCCTCACAGTGTTCAGCTAAAGCTACAAGTTAGTGTATTGTGACCTCTGCATAGTGTTCAGCTAAAGCTACAAGTTAGTGTAGTGCGTCCTCCTCACAGTGTTCAGTTAAAGCTACACGTTAGCGTAGAGCGTCCTCTGAACAGTATTCAACTAAAGCTACAAGTTAGTGTAGTGCACAGTGTTCAGCTAAAGCTACAAGTTAGTGTAGTGCGTCCTCCTCACAGTGTTCAGCTAAAGCTACAAGTTAGTGTAGTGCCTCCTCTGAACAGTGTTCAGCTAAAACTACAAGTTAGTTTAGTGCGTCCTCTGAACAGGGTTCATCTAAAGCTACAGGTTAGTGTAGTGCACAGTGTTCAGCTAAAGATACACGTTAGTGTAGTGCGTTCTCCTCACAGTGTTCAGCTAAGGCTACAAGTTAGTGTAGTGCATCCTCCTCACAGTGTTCAGCTAAAGCTACAAGTTAGTGTATTGCGACCTCTGCACAGTTTTCAGCTAAAGCTACAAGTTAGTGTAGTGCACAGTGTTCAGCTAAAGCTACAAGTTAGTGTAGTGTGTCCTCTGAACAGTGTTCAGCTAAAGCTACAAGTTAGTGTAGTGCGTCCTCCTCACAGTGTTCATCTAAAGCTACAAGTTAGTGTAGTGCACAGTGTTCAGCAAAAGCTACAAGTTAGTGTAGTGCATCCTCCTCACAGTGTTCAGCTAAAGCTACAAGTTAGTGTAGTGCGACCTCTGCACAGGTTTCAGCTAAAACTACAAGTTAGTGTAGTGCGTCCTCCTCACAGTGTTCAGCTAAAGCTACAAGTTAGTGTAGTGTGACCTCTGCACAGGGTTCAGCTAAAGCTACAAGTTAGTGTAGTGCGTCCTCCTCACAGTGTTCAGCTAAAGCTACAAGTTAGTGTAGTGCATCCTCCTCACAGTGTTCAGCTAAAGCTACAAGTTAGTGTATTGTGACCTCTGCACAGTGTTCAGCTAAAGCTACAAGTTAGTGTAGTGCACAGTGTTCAGCTAAAGCTACAAGTTAGTGTAGTGCACAGTGTTCAGCTAAAGCTACAAGTCAGTGTAGTGCGTCCTCCTCACAGTGTTCAGCTAAAGCTACAAGTTAGTGTAGTGCATCCTCTGAACAGTGTTCAGCTAAAACTACAAGTTAGTGTAGTGCGTCCTCTGAACAGTGTTCATCTAAAGCTACAGGTTAGTGTAGTGCACAGTGTTTAGCTAAAGATACAAGTTAGTGTAGTGTGTCCTCCTCACAGTGTTCAGCTAAAGCTACAAGTTAGTGTAGTGCGTCCTCCTCACAGTGTTCAGCTAAAGCTACAAGTTAGTGTATTGCGACCTCTGCACAGTTTTCAGCTAAAGCTACAAGTTAGTGTAGTGCACAGTGTTCAGCTAAAGCTACAAGTTAGTGTAGTGCGTCCTCCTCACAGTGTTCAGCAAAAGCTACAAGTTAGTGTAGTGCATCCTCCTCACAGTGTTCAGCTAAAGTTACAAGTTAGTGTAATGCGTCCTCTTCACAGTGTTCAGCTAAAGCTACAAGTTAGTGTAGTGCGTCCTCCTCACAGTGTTCAGCTAAAGCTACAAGTTAGTGTAGTGCGACCTCTGCACAGGGTTCAGCTAAAGCTACAAGTTAGTGTAGTGCGTCCTCCTCACAGTGTTCAGCTAAAGCTACAAGTTAGTGTAGTGCATCCTCCTCACAGTGTTCAGCTAAAGCTACAAGTTAGTGTATTGTGACCTCTGCATAGTGTTCAGCTAAAGCTACAAGTTAGTGTAGTGCGTCCTCCTCACAGTGTTCAGTTAAAGCTACACGTTAGCATAGAGCGTCCTCTGAACAGTATTCAACTAAAGCTACAAGTTAGTGTAGTGCACAGTGTTCAGCTAAAGCTACAAGTTAGTGTAGTGCGTCCTCCTCACAGTGTTCAGCTAAAGCTACAAGTTAGTGTAGTGCCTCCTCTGAACAGTGTTCAGCTAAAACTACAAGTTAGTGTAGTGCGTCCTCTGAACAGGGTTCATCTAAAGCTACAGGTTAGTGTAGTGCACAGTGTTCAGCTAAAGATACACGTTAGTGTAGTGCGTTCTCCTCACAGTGTTCAGCTAAGGCTACAAGTTAGTGTAGTGCATCCTCCTCACAGTGTTCAGCTAAAGCTACAAGTTAGTGTATTGCGACCTCTGCACAGTTTTCAGCTAAAGCTACAAGTTAGTGTAGTGCACAGTGTTCAGCTAAAGCTACAAGTTAGTGTAGTGTGTCCTCTGAACAGTGTTCAGCTAAAGCTACAAGTTAGTGTAGTGCGTCCTCCTCACAGTGTTCATCTAAAGCTACAAGTTAGTGTAGTGCACAGTGTTCAGCAAAAGCTACAAGTTAGTGTAGTGCGTCCTCCTCACAGTGTTCAGCAAAAGCTACAAGTTAGTGTAGTGCATCCTCCTCACAGTGTTCAGCTAAAGTTACAAGTTAGTGTAATGCGTCCTCTTCACAGTGTTCAGCTAAAGCTACAAGTTAGTGTAGTGCGCCCTCCTCACAGTGTTCAGCTAAAGCTACAAGTTAGTGTATTGTGACCTCTGCACAGTGTTCAGCTAAAGCTACAAGTTAGTGTAGTGCACAGTGTTCAGCTAAAGCTACAAGTTAGTGTAGTGCACAGTGTTCAGCTAAAGCTACAAGTTAGTGTAGTGCGTCCTCCTCACAGTGTTCAGCTAAAGCTACAAGTTAGTGTAGTGCATCCTCTGAACAGTGTTCAGCTAAAACTACAAGTTAGTGTAGTGCGTCCTCTGAACAGTGTTCATCTAAAGCTACAGGTTAGTGTAGTGCACAGTGTTTAGCTAAAGATACAAGTTAGTGTAGTGCGTCCTCCTCACAGTGTTCAGCTAAAGCTACAAGTTAGTGTAGTGCGTCCTCCTCACAGTGTTCAGCTAAAGCTACAAGTTAGTGTATTGCGACCTCTGCACAGTTTTCAGCTAAAGCTACAAGTTAGTGTAGTGCACAGTGTTCAGCTAAAGCTACAAGTTAGTGTAGTGCGTCCTCCTTACAGTGTTCAGCAAAAGCTACAAGTTAGTGTAGTGCATCCTCCTCACAGTGTTCAGCTAAAGTTACAAGTTAGTGTAATGCGTCCTCTTCACAGTGTTCAGCTAAAGCTACAAGTTAGTGTAGTGCGTCCTCCTCACAGTGTTCAGCTAAAGCTACAAGTTAGTGTAGTGCGACCTCTGCACAGGGTTCAGCTAAAGCTACAAGTTAGTGTAGTGCGTCCTCCTCACAGTGTTCAGCTAAAGCTACAAGTTAGTGTAGTGCGACCTCTGCATAGGGTTCAGCTAAAGCTACAAGTTAGTGTAGTGCGTCCTCCTCACAGTGTTCAGCTAAAGCTACAAGTTAGTGTAGTGCGACCTCTGCACAGGGTTCAGCTAAAGCTACAAGTTAGTGTAGTGCGTCCTCCTCACAGTGTTCAGCTAAAGCTACAAGTTAGTGTAGTGCATCCTCCTCACAGTGTTCAGCTAAAGCTACAAGTTAGTGTATTGTGACCTCTGCATAGTGTTCAGCTAAAGCTACAAGTTAGTGTAGTGCGTCCTCCTCACAGTGTTCAGTTAAAGCTACACGTTAGCGTAGAGCGTCCTCTGAACAGTATTCAACTAAAGCTACAAGTTAGTGTAGTGCACAGTGTTCAGCTAAAGCTACAAGTTAGTGTAGTGCGTCCTCCTCACAGTGTTCAGCTAAAGCTACAAGTTAGTGTAGTGCCTCCTCTGAACAGTGTTCAGCTAAAACTACAAGTTAGTGTAGTGCGTCCTCTGAACAGGGTTCATCTAAAGCTACAGGTTAGTGTAGTGCACAGTGTTCAGCTAAAGATACACGTTAGTGTAGTGCGTTCTCCTCACAGTGTTCAGCTAAGGCTACAAGTTAGTGTAGTGCATCCTCCTCACAGTGTTCAGCTAAAGCTACAAGTTAGTGTATTGCGACCTCTGCACAGTTTTCAGCTAAAGCTACAAGTTAGTGTAGTGCACAGTGTTCAGCTAAAGCTACAAGTTAGTGTAGTGTGTCCTCTGAACAGTGTTCAGCTAAAGCTACAAGTTAGTGTAGTGCGTCCTCCTCACAGTGTTCATCTAAAGCTACAAGTTAGTGTAGTGCACAGTGTTCAGCAAAAGCTACAAGTTAGTGTAGTGCATCCTCCTCACAGTGTTCAGCTAAAGTTACAAGTTAGTGTAATGCGTCCTCCTCACAGTGTTCAGCTAAAGCTACAAGTTAGTGTAGTGCGTCCTCCTCACAGTGTTCAGCTAAAGCTACAAGTTAGTGTAGTGCGACCTCTGCACAGGGTTCAGCTAAAACTACAAGTTAGTGTAGTGCGTCCTCCTCACAGTGTTCAGCTAAAGCTACAAGTTAGTGTAGTGTGACCTCTGCACAGGGTTCAGCTAAAGCTACAAGTTAGTGTAGTGCGTCCTCCTCACAGTGTTCAGCTAAAGCTACAAGTTAGTGTAGTGCATCCTCCTCACAGTGTTCAGCTAAAGCTACAAGTTAGTGTATTGTGACCTCTGCACAGTGTTCAGCTAAAGCTACAAGTTAGTGTAGTGCACAGTGTTCAGCTAAAGCTACAAGTTAGTGTAGTGCACAGTGTTCAGCTAAAGCTACAAGTTAGTGTAGTGCGTCCTCCTCACAGTGTTCAGCTAAAGCTACAAGTTAGTGTAGTGCATCCTCCTCACAGTGTTCAGCTAAAACTACAAGTTAGTGTAGTGCGTCCTCTGAACAGTGTTCATCTAAAGCTACAGGTTAGTGTAGTGCACAGTGTTTAGCTAAAGATACAAGTTAGTGTAGTGCGTCCTCCTCACAGTGTTCAGCTAAAGCTACAAGTTAGTGTAGTGCGTCCTCCTCACAGTGTTCAGCTAAAGCTACAAGTTAGTGTATTGCGACCTCTGCACAGTTTTCAGCTAAAGCTACAAGTTAGTGTAGTGCACAGTGTTCAGCTAAAGCTACAAGTTAGTGTAGTGCGTCCTCCTCACAGTGTTCAGCAAAAGCTACAAGTTAGTGTAGTGCATCCTCCTCACAGTGTTCAGCTAAAGTTACAAGTTAGTGTAATGCGTCCTCTTCACAGTGTTCAGCTAAAGCTACAAGTTAGTGTAGTGCGTCCTCCTCACAGTGTTCAGCTAAAGCTACAAGTTAGTGTAGTGCGACCTCTGCACAGGGTTCAGCTAAAGCTACAAGTTAGTGTAGTGCGTCCTCCTCACAGTGTTCAGCTAAAGCTACAAGTTAGTGTAGTGCGACCTCTGCACAGGGTTCAGCTAAAGCTACAAGTTAGTGTAGTGCGTCCTCCTCACAGTGTTAAGCTAAAGCTACAAGTTAGTGTAGTGCATCCTCCTCACAGTGTTCAGCTAAAGCTACAAGTTAGTGTATTGTGACCTCTGCATAGTGTTCAGCTAAAGCTACAAGTTAGTGTAGTGCGTCCTCCTCACAGTGTTCAGTTAAAGCTACACGTTAGCGTAGAGCGTCCTCTGAACAGTATTCATCTAAAGCTACAAGTTAGTGTAGTGCACAGTGTTCAGCTAAAGCTACAAGTTAGTGTAGTGCGTCCTCCTCACAGTGTTCAGCTAAAGCTACAAGTTAGTGTAGTGCCTCCTCTGAACAGTGTTCAGCTAAAACTACAAGTTAGTGTAGTGCGTCCTCTGAACAGGGTTCATCTAAAGCTACAGGTTAGTGTAGTGCACAGTGTTCAGCTAAAGATACACGTTAGTGTAGTGCGTTCTCCTCACAGTGTTCAGCTAAGGCTACAAGGTAGTGTAGTGCATCCTCCTCACAGTGTTCAGCTAAAGCTACAAGTTAGTGTAGTGTGTCCTCTGAACAGTGTTCAGCTAAAGCTACAAGTTAGTGTAGTGCGTCCTCCTCACAGTGTTCATCTAAAGCTACAAGTTAGTGTAGTGCACAGTGTTCAGCTAAAGCTACAAGTTAGTGTAGTGCGTCCTTCTCACAGTGTTCATCTAAAGCTACAAGTTAGTGTAGTGCACAGTGTTCAGCTAAAGCTACAAGTTAGTGTAGTGCGTCCTCCTCACAGTATTCAGCTAAAGCTAGAAGTTAGTGTAGTGTGACCTCTGCACAGTGTTCAGCTACAGCTACAAGTTAGTGTAGTGCGTCCTCTTCACAGTGTTCAGCTAAAGCTACAAGTTAGCGTAGTGTGTCCTCCTCACAGTGTTCAGCTAAAGCTGCAAGTTAGTGTAGTGCGACCTCTGCACAGTGTTCAGCTAAAGCTACAAGTTAGTGTAGTGCACAGTGTTCAGCTAAAGCTACAAGTTAGTGTAGTGCATCCTCCTCACAGTGTTCAGCTAAAGCTACAAGTTAGTGTAGTGTGACCTCTGCACAGTGTTCAGCCAAAGCTACAAGTTAGTGTAGTGTGTCCTCTGAACAGTGTTCAGCTAAAGCTACAAGTTAGTGTAGTGCGTCCTCCTCACAGTGTTCATCTAAAGCTACAGGTTAGTGTAGTGCACAGTGTTCAGCTAAAGCTACAAGTTAGTGTAGTGCGTCCTCCTCACAGTGTTCAGCTAAAGCTACAAGTTAGTGTAGTGCCTCCTCTGAACAGTGTTCAGCTAAAACTACAAGTTAGTGTAGTGCGTCCTCTGAACAGGGTTCATCTAAAGCTACAGGTTAGTGTAGTGCACAGCGTTCAGCTAAAGATACACGTTAGTGTAGTGCGTTCTCCTCACAGTGTTCAGCTAAGGCTACAAGTTAGTGTAGTGCATCCTCCTCACAGTGTTCAGCTAAAGCTACAAGTTAGTGTATTGCGACCTCTGCACCGTTTTCAGCTAAAGCTACAAGTTAGTGTAGTGCACAGTGTTCAGCTAAAGCTACAAGTTAGTGTAGTGTGTCCTCTGAACAGTGTTCAGCTAAAGCTACAAGTTAGTGTAGTGCGTCCTCCTCACAGTGTTCATCTAAAGCTACAAATTAGTGTAGTGCACAGTGTTCAGCTAAAGCTACAAGTTAGTGTAGTGTGTCCTCTGAACAGTGTTCAGCTAAAGCTACAAGTTAGTGTAGTGCGTCCTCCTCACAGTGTTCATCTAAAGCTACAAATTAGTGTAGTGCACAGTGTTCAGCTAAAGCTACAAGTTAGTGTAGTGCGTCCTCCTCACAGTGTTCATCTAAAGCTACAAGTTAGTGTAGTGCACAGTGTTCAGCTAAAGCTACAAGTTAGTGTAGTGCGTCCTCCTCACAGTATTCAGCTAAAGCTAGAAGTTAGTGTAGTGTGACCTCTGCACAGTGTTCAGCTACAGCTACAAGTTAGTGTAGTGCGTCCTCCTCACAGTGTTCAGCTAAAGCTACAAGTTAGCGTAGTGTGTCCTCCTCACAGTGTTCAGCTAAAGCTGCAAGTTAGTGTAGTGCGACCTCTGCACAGTGTTCAGCTAAAGCTACAAGTTAGTGTAGTGCGTCCTCTGAACAGTGTTCAGCTAAAGCTACAGGTTAGTGTAGTGCACAGTGTTCAGCTAAAGCTACAAGTTAGTGTAGTGCATCCTCCTCACAGTGTTCAGCTAAAGCTACAAGTTAGTGTAGTGTGACCTCTGCACAGTGTTCAGCCAAAGCTACAAGTTAGTGTAGTGTGTCCTCTGAACAGTGTTCAGCTAAAGCTACAAGTTAGTGTAGTGCGTCCTCCTCACAGTGTTCATCTAAAGCTACAGGTTAGTGTAGTGCACAGTGTTCAGCTAAAGCTACAAGTTAGTGTAGTGCGTCCTCCTCACGTTCAGCTAAAGCTACAAGTTAGTGTAGTGCGTCCTCCTCACAGTGTTCAGCTAAAGCTACAGGTTAGTGCAGTGCGTCCTCTTCACTGTGTTCAGCTAAAGCTATCTGTAGAAGGTTGGTGGTGTTTTCCTGATCCTATCACTACCGCAGGCAGCTACATTATTTTAACGTTAGTGTAGTGCGTCATCTTCACAGTGTTCAGCTAAAGCTATCTGTAGAAGGTTGGTGGTGTTTTCCTGATCCCATCACTACCGCAGGCAGTTACATTATTTTAACCTTGGTGTAGTGCATCCTCTGCACAGTGTTCAGCTAAAGCTACAAGTTAGCGTAGTGCGACCTCTGCACAGTGTTCACCTAAAGCTACCTGTAGAAGATTGGTGGTGTTCTCATACTACAGGCAGGCAGTTGATTTTGCTAGCTGCAGTATCAGTATATATATATCCCAGCTTAGTTCAGCTACATCTCATTGCAGGCCATTAGTATGTCTGGAAGGCCAACAAGGAGAGGCAGACAGTCACAAGCCAATAAAAGAGGGACAGCAGGCTCTGTGTCTAGAGGCAACAGTGCTGGTCGTGGAGATGGTGCATCCTCATCAGCACGTGGCCGTGGGACACGCCTGGCCTTTTTTTCGGCAGCTGGCCGTGTTCATCCGCAACATGCGGAAGACTTGGTTGAGTGGATGACCAACCCGTCCTCATCCTCCTCATCCATGCTCAGGGTGCTTTGTCTGGCAAAGCAGCTGCCAACGCGGCCTCTGCCCTCGGCTCAATGGCATCAGTGACTCCTTCCTTAGCCCCACCATGTCCTCCTGAGGAGCCCCTTGAACTGTTTGACCACAGTGTTGGGTATATGCTCCAGGAGGATGCCCAGCGTTTAGAAGGCTCTGATGATGATACTGAGCTAGATGAAGCCAGTAACGTGAGCACGGACAGAGGGGGTGCCCAAGAAGGACAGCAATCTGGCAGTCATGCTTCCCCTGCTGCAGCATACTGCCAGGTTTGCTCCAGTGATGAGCAGGGAGGGGATGATGAGGTCACTGACTCAACGTGGGTGCCTGATAGGAGAGAGGAGGAGGAGGAGGAGAAGGAGAAGGCACATCACCAACAAGGCAGGATGCCCTCCAGGGGCCAGCCTAAGGGAAGCACACTGACTGCATCACACCGCAAAGCTCCGCATGTGCAGGGCGCTGCTGTCTCTGCGCGTTATTCCAAAAGTTCTTTGGTGTGGGCATTTTTTGAGACGAGTGCATCAGATCGCACCGCTGCTATTTGCAAATTATGTCTCAAGCTTATCTCGCGTGGCCAAAACATCTCCCGCTTGGGAACCACATGCTTGACCAGACATATGTTAACCTGCCATGCAGTTTGTTGGCAAGCGTATGTAAAAGACCCACACCAAAGAACAAAGAGGACCTCTCCTTGCTCCTGGAGCTCCTTCAGCTGAGATCTCCAACCCCACTACACCTTCAGTCCTCTCTGAGACCTGCACTAACTTGTAGCTTTAGCTGAACACTGTGAGAGGAATGAAGGTGAAGAATTAGGTGTGTCACAGCCAAGTACTTGTGGGCAATTTGCCTTTGGTACACCAACATCAGATTGTACCAGACAAATTTCCCTGCCCCAGCTGCTGCACCGCCGAAAGAAGTTCGCTCCCAGCCATCCACATGCCCAGAGGTTGAATGCTAGCTTGGCAAAATTGCTAGCACTTCAACTGCTACCTTTTTAGTTGGTAGACTCTGCCCCCTTCTGTGAGTTTGTGGAATGTGCGGTTCCTCAGTGGCAGGTACCCAAACGCCACTTTTTCTCACAGAAGGCGATTCTGGCTCTCTACTGGCATGTGGAAGGCAATGTCCATGCCTCGCTGGACAGGGCGGTCAGTGGTAAGGTGCATATTACCGCTGACTCATGGTCCAGAAGGCATGGACAGGGACGTTACCTAAGATTCACCGTGCATTGGGTGACTCTGCTGGCAGCTGGGAAGGATGCAGGACAAGGTGCAGTAGTGTTGGAGGTTGTTCCGCCACCACGCCTCCAAAATGCCACTACTAATGATTCTGACACACCTCTCTCCTCCACCCCCTCCTCTTCTTCTTCCTCCATGGCCTCTTCCTGTGCTTTGTCCTCAGAACCAGCGGTGCTCCATAGGCGTTCAAGGGGCTACGCAAGTATGCAGGCCAAAAGATGCCATGCGGTGCTTAAGTTGGTGTGCTTGGGGAACAGGAGCCACACTGGGGCAGAGGTTCTATCAGCTCTGCAGGGGCAGGTTCAGAGGTGGTTGACGCCACGCCAACTTAAGGCAGGAACGGTGGTTTGCGATAATGGCACCAACCTCCTCTCCACCCTTCGACAGGGACAACTGACCCATGTGCCCTGTTTGGCTCACGTCCTTAACTTGGTGGTGCAGCGGTTCTTGGGCATGTACCTGGGCTTACAGGATGTCCTGAGGCAGGCCAGGAAAGTCTGTGTGCATTTCCACCGGTCATATAATGGCAGTGCTCGGCTGGCAGACCTCCAAAAGGAATTTAACCTGCCCAAGAACCGCCTAATCTGTGACATGCCCACCAGGTGGAACTCAACGTTGGCCATGCTGCAGCAGCTGCACACGCAGCAGAGGGCCATCAATGAGTACCCGTGCGACTATGGCACCAGGACACGGTCAGGGGAGCTTGTTTTTTTTTCCCCACGCCAGTGGGCCATTAACAGGGATGCATGCACTGTCCTGTCACCATTTGAGGAGGCCATGAGGATGGTGAGCAGTGACAGTGCATGCATCAGTGACACTGTCCCCCTTGTCCACCTGTTGGAGAACACGCTGCGTGGAATAATGGACAGGGCACTTGAGGCAGAACAGAGGCAGGAAGAGGAGGACTTCCTTAGCTCTCAAGGCCCCCTTTATCCAGACAGTGTTCCTGTGTGCCTGCCGATCACACAGGAAGAGAAGGAGGAGGAGGAGGAGGATTGTGTCAGTATGGAGGTGGAGCTTGGCACTCAGCATCAGCAGCAGTCTTCAAGGGATCATTTACAGCCCCAAGAAACACATGGACTTGTACGTGGCTGGGAGGAGGTGGCTGCGGATCATGTCATCCTTAGTGACCCAGAGGACTCCAGACCGAATGCCTCAGCAAACCTATGCTGCATGGCCTCCCTGATCCTGCAAAGCCTGCGGAAGGATCCTCGTATTCATGGTATCAAGGAGAAGGAACAATACTGGCTGGCAACACCTCCTTGATCCACGTTACAAGGGTAAGGTTGCGGACCTTATCTTGCCGTCGCAAAAGATGAAACATCTTCGGGAGGCCTTGCAGAAAGGTCTGTGCAACGCGTTCCCAGAGACTGGGAGGTTACAAACTCCTGTTTCTGGACAACGTGTTGCTGAGGCTTCAGTCAGTCAAAGAGCGGTGGAGAAGGTGGCCGTCTGACCGATGCGTTCAGACAATTTTTTAGTCCGCAGCCCCAAGGTATGATCGGTTCCAGTAACCATCGCCAGCGTCTATTTTACATAGTGCAGGAATACCTAGGGGCAAGATCTGACTTGGACACTTTTCCCACCGAAAATCCTCTGGGTTACTGGGTCTTGAGGATGGATCACTGGCCAGAGCTTGCACAGTATGCAATTGAGCTACTGGCCTGTCCTGCATCCAGCGTTCTTTCGGAACGCACATTCAGTGCTGCTGGAGGCTTTGTAACCGACCACAGGGTGCATCTGTCCACTGACTCGGTCGATCGGCTGACCTTCATAAAAATGAATCAGTCTTGGATCACCACCAGCTACCAAGCACCTGATGCTGATGTAATCGAATACATTTTTTTTAAATGTCAGATCCCTTCAAAGACTGCCTATGCTAATGCTGAGTGAATATCCTGGTATACTGAGTAATTATCCTCTTCCTCCTCAATGATCATGATGATAGCTTGTAAGAACATTTTTGGTTCTGGGCGCCGCCAGTCCCGCCACCAGTGCCTAAGGCCCAATTTTTTAACCCCTGTTTAACAGGGGCATGTAATTACAATTTTTCATGCCATTCTTTGCAGCAGGGCAAGTTCCTGCGCTCCAACTAGAGCATCTGTGAGGGGTTCCAGTGTTGTGGCACCACTACCACCAAAGGCCCAATTTTTCTGCCCCTGTTCAACAGGGGCATGTAATTACAATTCTTGATCTAATATTTCACAGCAAGGCCCGTTTCTGTGCCCACCAAGAGTATCTGTGAGGACTTACAGTGTTGTGGCACCAGCACCACCACCACCACCAAAGGCCCAATTTTTCTGCCCCTGTTCAACAGGGGCATGTAATTACAATTCTTGATCTCATATTTCACAGCAGGGCCCTGTGAGGGCTTACAGTGTTATGGCCACAACAACACCTAAGGCCCAAATTTCTGCTGAGTATATAGGCAGGCCCCTACTTTCAAATATCCAACTTACAAACGGAAGGAGATGAAATCTACCCCTAGGAAGGGAAATTCTCTCCTGTAATGCCCCGTACACACGGTCGGACATTGATCGGACATTCCAACAAAAAAATCCTAGGATTTTTTCCGACGGATGTTGGCTCAAACTTGTCTTGCATACACACGGTCACACAAAGTTGTCGGAAAATCCGATCATTCTGAACGCGGTGACGTAAAACACGTAGGACTATAAACGGGGCAGTAGCCAATAGTTTTCATCTCTTTATTTATTCTGAGCATGCGTGGCATTTTGTGCGTCGGATTTGTGTACACACAATCGGAAATTCCGACAACGGATTTTGTTGTCGGAAATTTTTTTTGCCTGCTCTCAAACTTTGTGTGTCGGAAAATCCGTTGGAAAATGTGTGATGGAGCCCTACACACGGTCGGAATTTCCGACAACAACGTCCTATCACACATTTTCCATCGGAAAATCCAACCGTGTGTACTGGGTGTAAGAGTTATTATGGGAAAAACTTTTCTCCTTTCCACTGATGCTTTATCACCACTCCTTGTTTTACAAAAAAACCCATATTTTTAAAAAACATTTGTCATTGGGACAAAAAGTGAGGTGAAATCTTCTGAAGAGGAGCACAGACAGCAAAACAAATGCCACAGGGGTGATAACCCTTCCCTAGGTTTTCCAAAAAGCTTAACCACTTGCCGACCGCCTCATGCCTATATACGTGAGCAGAATGGCACGGGCAGGCAAAATCACGTATCTGGTCCGATCGGACCCCCCCCCCCCCGGTGCCAGCGGCGGTCGGCATTTGTCTGGCAGCGATCAGAGATGAGGGGGAGGCCATCCGATCGTGGCCCCCCCTCGCGATAGCTCCCAGCCAATGAGAAACATCCCCTGCCTGTGTATAGTACACACAGGTAGAGGATGTGATGTCATCTCTCCTCGGCTCGGCAGTTTCCGTTCCGGCGCTGAGGAGAGAAGACATCTGAGTAAGTGTAAAACACACACACAGTAGAACATGCCAGGCACACTAAACACCCCTGATCCCCCCCTGATCGCCCCCCGATCCCCCCCCAATCACCCCCTCGTCACAAACTGACACCAAGCTGTTTTTTTTTTTTTCCTGATTACTGCATTGGTGTCAGTTTGTGACAGTTAGAAGTGGTAGGACAGTTAGGGTTAGCCCCCTGTAGGTCTAGGGTAACCCCCCCTAATAAAGTTTTAACCCCTTGATCACCCCCTGTCGCCAGTGTCACTAAGCGATCATTTTTCTGATGGCTGTATTAGTGTCGCTGGTGACGCTAGTTAGGGACGTAAATATTTAGGTTCGCCGTCAGCGTTTTATAGCGACAGGGACCCCCATATACTACCTAATAAATGTTTTAACCCCTTGATTGCCCCCTAGTTAACCCTTTCACCGCTGATCACCGTATAACCGTTACGGGTGACGCTGGTTAGTTTGTTTATTTTTTATAGTGTCAGGGTACCCGCCGTTTATTACCGAATAAAGGTTTAGCCCCGATCGCCCGGCGGTGATATGCGTCGCCCCAGGCAGCGTCAGATTAGCGCCAGTAGCGCTAACACCAACGCACGCAGCATACGCCTCCCTTAGTGGTATAGTATCTGAACGCATCAATATCTGATCCAATCAGATCTATACTAGCGTCCCCACCAGTTTAGGGTTCCCAAAAACGCAGTGTTAGTGGGATCAGCCCAGATACCTGCTAGCACCTGCATTTTGCCCCTCCGCCCAGCCCAGCCCAGCCCACCCAAGTGCAGTATCGATCGATCACTGTCACTTACAAAACACTAAACGCATAACTGCAGAGTTTGCAGAGTCAGGCCTGATCCCTGCGATCGCTAACAGTTTTTTTGGTAGCGTTTTGGTGAACTGGCAAGCACCAGCCCCAGGCAGCGTCAGGTTAGTGCCAGTAGCGCTAACACCCACGCACGCACCGTACACCTCCCTTAGTGGTATAATATCTGATTGGATCAATATCTGATCCGATCAGATCTATACTAGCGTCCCCAGCAGGTTAGGGTTCCCAAAAACGCAGTGTTAGTGGGATCAGCCCAGATACCTGCTAGCACCTGCATTTTGCCCCTCCGCCCGGCCCAGCCCAGCCCACCCAAGTGCAGTATCGATCGATCACTGTCACTTACAAAACACTAAACGCATAACTGCAGCGTTCGCAGAGTCAGACCTGATCCCTGCTATCGCTAACAGTTTTTTCTGTAGCGTTTTGGTGAACTGGCAAGCGCCAGCGGCCTAGTACACCCCGGTCGTAGTCAAACCAGCACTGCAGTAACACTTGGTGACGTGGCGAGTCCCATAAGTGCAGTTCAAGCTGGTGAGGTGGCAAGCACAAGTAGTGTCCCGCTGCCACCAAAAAGACAAACACAGGTCCGTCGTGCCCATAATGCCCTTCCTGCTGCATTCGCCAATCCTAATTGGGAACCCACCGCTTCTGCAGCGCCCATACTTCCCCCATTCACATCCCCAACCAAATGCAGTCGGCTGCATGAGAGGCATTTTTATGTCCTCCTGAGTACCCCTACCCAACGAACCCCCCCAAAAAAGATGTCGTGTCTGCAGCAAGCGCGGATATAGGCATGACACCCGCTATTATTGTCCCTCCTGTCCTGACAATCCTGGTCTTTGCATTGGTGAATGTTTTGAACGCTACCATTTGCTAGTTGAGTATTAGCGTAGGGTACAGCATTGCACAGACTAGGCACACTTTCACAGGGTCTCCCAAGATGCCATCGCATTTTGAGAGACCCGAACCTGGAACCAGTTACCGTTATAAAAGTTACAGTTACAAAAAAAAGTGTAAAAAAAAAACAAAAACACACAAACAAAAATAAAAAAAAATAGTTGTCGTTTTATTGTTCTCTCTCTCTCTATTCTCTCTCTATTGTTCTGCTCTATTTTACTGTATTCTATTCTGCAATGTTTTATTGTTACTGTTATTATGTTTTATCATGTTTGTTTTTCAGGTATGCAACTTTTTATACTTTACTGTTCACTGTGCTTTATTGTTAACCATTTTTTTGTCTTCAGGTACGCCATTCACAACTTTGAGTGGTTATACCAGAATGATGCCTGCAGGTTTAGGTATCATCTTGGTATCATTCTTTTCAGCCAGCGGTCGGCTTTCATGTAAAAGCAATCCTAGAGGCTAATTAGCCTCTAGACTGCTTTTACAAGCAGTGGGAGGGAATGCCCCCCCCACCATATTCCGTGTTTTTCTCTGACTCTCCTGTCTCAACAGGGAACCTGAGAATGCAGCCGGTGATTCAGCCAGCTGACCATAGAGCTGATCAGAGACCAGAGTGGCTCCAAACATCTCTATGGCCTAAGAAACCGGAAGCTACGAGCATTTTATGACTTATATTTCGCCGGATGTAAACAGCGCCATTGGGAAATTGGGGAAGCATTTTATCACACCAATCTTGGTGTGGTCAGATGCTTTGAGGGCAGAGGAGAGATCTAGGGTCTAATAGACCCCAATTTTTTCAAAAAAGAGTACCTGTCACTACCTATTGCTATCATAGGGGATATTTACATTCCCTGAGATAACAATAAAAATTATTTAAAAAAAAAAATGAAAGGATTAGTTTAAAAATAAGATAAAAAAGCAAAAAAATAATAAAGAAAAAAAAAAAAAAAAAAAAGCACCCCTGTCCCCCCTGCTCTCGCGCTAAGGCGAACGCAAGCATCGGTCTGGCGTCAAATGTAAACAGCAATTGCACCATGCATGTGAGGTATCACCGCGAAGGTCAGATCGAGGGCAGTCATTTTAGCAGTAGACCTCCTCTGTAAATCTAAAGTGGTAACCTGTAAAGGCTTTTAAAGGCTTTTAAAAATGTATTAATTTTGTTGCCACTGCACGTTTGTGCGCAATTTTAAAGCATGTCATGTTTGGTATCCATGTACTCGGACTCGGCCTAAGATCATCTTTTTTATTTCATCAAACATTTGGGCAATATAGTGTGTTTTAGTGCATTAAAATTTAAAAAAGTGTGTTTTTTTTCCACCAAAAATTTATATATATATATATATATATATATATATATATATATATATATATATATATATTCTGCAGCATCCAGTGTAGCCTATATCTACTATCTACAGTGCATTCCGTGGTGTACTGCTACTACTACTTTTCTGGTGGTTTACACATTATACAATACAGTGCAGCCGTAGTGCAGTTGCTACTACACTTCTGGTTGTGTACACACTACACAATACAGTGCAGCCGTAGTGCAGTTGCTACTACACTTCTAGTGGTGTACACATTACACAATACACTGCAGCTGTAGTGTAGTTGCTACTACACTTCCGGCGGTGTACACAGTACACAATACAGTGCAGCCGTAGTGCAGTTGCTACTACACTTCTGGTGGTGTACACATTACACAATAAAGTGCAGCCGTAGTGCAGTTGCTATTACACTTCTGGTGGTATACACAGTACACAATACAGTGCAGCTGTAGTGCAGTTGCTACTACACTTCTGGTGGTGTACACAGTACACAATACAGTGCAGCCGTAGTGCAGGTGCTACTACTTTTCTGGTGGTGTACACAGTACACAATACAGTATGGTGTTGCCAAACAAAGTATACATAATGTCCGGAAGGCCACAAAGGAGAGGCAGATGCTCACAGGCCACTAAAAGAGGGCAAGCAGGCTCTGTGTCTACAGTCAACAGTGCTGGTTGTGGACATGGTGCATCCTCTGCAGGTGGCCGTGGGGCACGCTTGTCCTTTTTTTCTGTTGCTGTCCGTGTTATTGAGCCAAAACATGCAGAAGAGTTGGTGGAATGAATAACAAAGCCGTCTTCATCCCCTGTCACCCAGGCTCAGAGTAGATTGCGTTCCAATGCAGCTGCCAAAGCATCCTATTCCACCGGCTCCTTGTCCACAGTCACTCCTTCCGTAGCCCCACCATCATGCATGGAGGAGTCCCCCGATCTATTTGACCACAGTGTCGGGTACATACTGCTGGAGGATGCGCAGTGATTAGAAGGCTCTGATGTTGGTCCCCAGGTTGAGGAAGGGAGTAACGTGAGCCTAGAGAGAGGGGGTGCCCTAGAAGTACAAGAAACTGGCAGTCATGTTCCCCCAGCTGCAGCATACTGCCAAGTTTGCTCCAGTGACAAGGAGGGAGGGGATGATGAGGTCACTGACTCTACTTAGGTGCCTGGTAGAAGAGAGGAGGAGGAGGCAAAACTCCAACGAGGCAGGATGTCCTCTAGGGGGCAGCTCACTACTGGCATGTGGAAGGCAATGTTTTGGCCTCGTTGGACAGGGCGGTCAGCAGTAAGGTGCATATTACTGCTGACTCATGGTCTAGTAGGCATGGGCAGGGAGGTTACCTTTCCTTCACAATGCACTGGGTAACTCTACTGGCAGCTGGGAAGGATGCTGGACAGGGTTCAGTATTGTTGGAGCCTTCAAAATGCTAGTGGTGATTCTGCCACAGCTCTCTCCTCCACCCCCTCCTCTTCTTCTTCCTCTATGGCCTCTTCTGCAGATTTGTCCTCATAGCTAGTGGTGCTCCGCAAGCATTCAAGGGCCTACGCAAGCAAAAAGATGCCATGCGGTGCTTGAGTTGGTCTGCTTAGGGGACAGGAGCCACACTGGGGCAGAGATTCTGTCAGCTCTGCAGGGGCAGGCTCAGAGATGGTTGACGCCATGCCAGCTTCAGCCAGGAATGGTTGTATGCAACAATGGCACCAACCTTCTCTCCGCCCTCCGACAGGGACACTTGACCCATGTCCCATGTTTGACACATGTACTGAATTATGTGGTTCAGCGGTTCTTGAGCAGGTACCCAGGCTTAAAGGATCTCCTGAGGCAGCCCAGAAAAGCCTGTGGTCATTTCCGTCGGTCATGCAATGCCAGTGCTTGGCTGGCTGACATTCAAAGGGAATGCAACCTGCCCGCCAACCACTTCACTTGTGACATGCCCACCAGGTGGAACTCAACGTTGGCAATGCTGCAGTGGCTGCACTCACAGCAGAGGGCCATCAATGAGTACCTGTGTGAGTATGGCACCAGGTCAGGGTCAGGGGAGCTTGGCTTTTTTTTGCCACGCCAGTGGCTACTGATCAAGTATGAATGCACTGTCCTGTCACCATTTGAGGAGGCCATGAGGATGCGACAATGCATGCATCAGTGATACTGTCCCTCTTGTCTTCCTGTTGGAGCACACGCTTTGTGGAATAATGGACAGGGCACTTGAGGCAGAACAGCGGCAGGAAGAGGAGGACTTCCTTACCTCTCAAGGCCCCCTTTATCCAGATAGCATTCCTGTGGGCCCACCAAACACACAGGAAGAAGAGGAGGAGGATTGTGTCAGCATGGACATGGAGGATAACACTCAGCAGCAGTCTTCAAGGGATGGTTTTCAGTCCCCAGAAACCCAAGGAGTTGTACGTGGCTGGGAGAAGGTTGTTATGGATCATGTGATCCTTAGTGACCCAGAGGACTCAGAATCAAATGCCTCTTCAAACTTACGCTGCATGGCCTCCCTGATTCTAAAAAGGCTGCAAAAGGACCCTAGAATTCGTGGTATCAAGGAGAGGGATCATTACTGGCTGGCAACCCTTCTTGATCCACGTTACAAGGGTAAGGTTGCAGAACTCATCCTGCCTTTGCAAAGGGAGCAGAGGATGAAACATCTTCAGGAGGCCTTGAAGAAAGGTTTGTGCAATGCGTTTCCAGACCCTGGGAGGTTACAATTTCCTGGTGCTGGACAACTTGTTGCTGAGGCTTCGTTCAGTCAGAGGAAGAGCGGTGGAAAAGGTGGTCGGCTGACTGATGCCTTTAGACAATTTTTTAGTCCTCAGCGCCATGGTCTGATTGGTTCAAGCAACCATCGCCAGCATCTTCATTACATGGTGCAGGAATAGCTAGGGGCAAGAGCAGACTTGGAGACCTTTCCAACAGACCATCCACTGGGTTACTGGGTCTTGAGGATGGACCACTGGCCAGACCTTGCTCAATATGCAATTGAGCTACTGGCCTGTCCTGCATCCAGCGTTCTTTCTGAACGCACATTCAGTGCTGCTGGAGGGTTTGTTTCGAATCATAGAGTGCACCTGTCCACAGACTCCGTTGATAGGCTCACATTCACAAAAATGAATCAGTCTTGAATCAGCAGAGATTTTTCTATGGATGTGGAATCCCTTGAAGACTGCCTATGCTGAGTGAGTATCCTATTGATCCTCAATCTTGATGATGCTAGCTTCCAACAATATTTATGGTTTAGGGCACCATCACCACTGCCTAAGGCCCAATTTTTCTGCCCCTGTTTAACAGGGGCATGTAATTACAATTTTTGATCAACTATTTCACAGCAGGTCCTGTTCCTGTGCCCAACAAGAGTATCTGTGAGGGGTTACAGTGTTCTGGCACCACCACCACCACCCAAGGCCCAATTTTTCTGCCCCTGTTTAACAGGGGCATGTAATTACGATTTTTGATCAAATATTTCACAGCAGGGCCCGTTCCTTTGCCCCACCAATAGTAACTGTGAGGGCTTACAGTGTTCTGGCACCACCACCACCACCAAAGGCCTATTTTTTCTGCCCCTCTGCCCCATATGGATGGGCCACCACTGTTGTATATCATTTTTGAGGGAACATAATATGATATTGATTTTGGGGCTTTAATTCTGTAGCAAATTTGGATACATATATTTTTGTTTCCTAGATTTTAGTTGGAAACAATTGAAAAATAATATTTCTTGTAACTTTTCTCAGACTTATTATTAAAAAAACTCCAAATTACATTGCTCTTACATGAGCAATTGACACTCATGCAGTAAACACTAATGTCATCCATAGCATTCAACGGAATTACTGATACATTAATTAATGGGGCGAGAGTTTTTATGGATCTAATATTTACCTTAAAGTGGTTGTATACCCTTTTTTGTTATTTTTACCTACAGGTAAGCCTATAATAAGGCTTAGGAAATATTCACTTTGCGAGCAGCTGATGACGTCAGCGGCTCATGCGCTGTGAAGGCCCGGCTGAAGGTCCGGCAGACGCTGCCGGAACCTTGGTGAGAAATAGACTCCCGCGCGCATGGGTGGGAGTGACGTAATATCGGCTCCGCCCACTCACAGCCCCGGAGCCGCAAACCCGAAAGAAACGCAAAGGGAACATGTCAGCTCCCTTGGCGTGGATCGGGATCAGATGCCAAGGCCTCGTTCTAATCGTTCATTCATAATGAGCTAGTAGGCGCTGCATACGTATATATGCCTTTGCCTTGAAGCTTTTTTGTTTTAAATCTCAGTGCAGGTATACAACCGCTTTAACTATTATTTTCATGTAAGAATTTTTATTATTTATCCATTATATTATTTTTTACACTTTTTGAGGTTCTCAATCAGGTCAGGGAGGCCTGATTCATCCCCATGCAGCTCTACAGCAATAGGTATTTATTGCTCATGATTATCAGCAAGCAGGAATGCTAACCACTAAGCCTCTGTCTGTCCTGCTTACCACTGGATGCTGGCAGTTCAAGTTCTGATAATCAATAGGAGCTACTTAGACGAGGTGCTGTTTTTAAAACAGGACTAGGACAAATAGCTGCTAACCCAGTTTTGAAATGGCATCTGGGCTTTAAACGGTTAATCATATGAAAATCTATAGTAGGGAAATCTGCAATTCCTCATTAAATTATGAAGTTGGTGAAAGGGCTGGATTAGGAGCATTATTAGTGAAGTAGAAGCTATATTCTCTAATCCTTTGAAACTGCTGTTATGTTTTATAAATGTTATGATTATTTATGTAATGGTTCCCTCTGTATATTATAATGACACTGCATAAGTGACCTAGCAATAGAAAGTTTACCTTTCAGATACATCAAATTCCATTATTGTTTTTAAAAGTATTTAACTTTGTGTGAACCTGTAATATATGTTTGCACAAATGGTCTATGGACAGGTTTTTTATGACTTGCTGAATTATTTCGGAACTAGAAAAATCGGTGCTTTCACAAGAGACAAGAGGTCATAACCTCTGTTCACAAATGTCTGGGTCATAACCTCAGTGCTATACTAGCCATCCACTGAACTTAAGGAATTGAGAGGTTTAGTTATTTAGACACTGTGCCACACAAAAAGATCAGCAATGTAATTTCAGAAGAGGCTGCAATCTCTACATACTGTTAGCTGTGCTAAAACACTTGTAGTATATAAATGGCCTTTTATAGGTTTGTAACATGCTTGTGAGCTAGAATTTTTTTTACAAAGACTTTCAAATCTCTTATTATCTGTATTACTCAAAGGGATGGTAAGTAATAATACACGTATACTCATTTTCAGTCAACAAAACAGCATTCGTAATTTCTGGCATTCTCTGCTGTGTTACATCAGTAAGTGTTACAATGGTATAGCTACTATGCCTTTAGCTTAGTGAATACATACAACAAAACCAAAAGAAGAGGAAAGCATTTGATGCCATTCAACAGATCTCCCTTTTATTTATTCATGCATTTTTTATTCCGTGACATATGTGGAGTAACAATTTTAAATGTGGAGATTGCATATTTTATTTTCCAGTTTAGAGGATGAAAACTAAAACCTGCTCATCTGCTCATAGATAGATAGTAAGTAAAAAGGTATGAAATTCCTTTCTCCCTAGTTCAGAAACTTTGCAACGGCAGGGTATATTGGTATATTTGCTAAATCAGTGCATGAAAGCATTGATAATGTTCAAAGTAACTCATACAGACTGAGTAGAATTCAGTTTAAAATAGTTAAATTAAATGATTTCCAGAAAAAATAGGTCTTTGCCTCTTACAGCCCTTAGCAAACACCAGAATGACAGGCATCTTGCTGGTGTCCTAAGTGCTTGTAAGGCACAATGGGATTGATTTACTAAAACTGGAAAGTGCTAAATCTGGTTCAGTTCTGCATGGTAGCTAATCAGCTCCTAAATTCAGCTTGTTCAATTAAGCGTTGAACAAAAAACCTAGAAGCTGATTGGTTTTTATGCAGAGCTGCACCAGATTTTACACTCTCCAGTTTTAGTTAATCAACACCAGTCTGGTTATATTGTAGAAATCATTGGGCTTAAAGTGGTTATAAAGCTTTGTTTTTGTTTTTTTATATATATAAAAATAACAAACATAACTATACTTACCTGCTCTGTGCAATAGTTTTGCACAGAGCAGCTCTGATCCTCTTCATCAGGTGCCCCCAGGGAAAGTCACTTTCCCTGGGGGCACCTGTGTGTGCTTGCTCCCGAGTCCCACTACTGATTCCATTGACACAGACAGCAGAACTTGACCCGCCCCCCTGCTCCCGTATCACTGGATTTGATTGATAGCAGCAGAAGCCAATCGCACCCCCTGCTATCAATCTGTTTAATGAGGAGAGAGACAGCGATGGGAGCCACTGTGCTCGTGCACATCGCTGGATCGGATGGGCTCAGGTAAAGAAAAGAGCAAAGAATGAACTACGGTGAAAACCCTTAAGGCTTTAGAAACATTTCAATTTAGATAGATAGATAGATAGATAGATAGATAGATAGATAGATAGATAGATAGATAGATAGATAGATAGATAGATAGATAGATAGATAGATTGCTCTAAGGAAGGTAAAAATGTGAGAAGCACCACAATTGTTCACTAAGGTTTGAAAAGTACATACACCAATAAAGGAGAAAATCGAAAAAAAATTGAGACACACCCATTAGCTAATACCTATAGGGTAGCCTAACTAGCAGCATATGAAATTGGGCAGGAGTTCGTGAAGACCATCGTATGATAATGCACATTTCAACAACTGAGGACATTTTTTTTTACTGAAAACTGGATGTAAATCAGATTAAATGTCCTATTAATTACGGTCTCACATTTGAACAGATGTTTCTTGTATTGCCTTTTACAATAATAGTTTTCATTTTTTCAGTTTGGTTCCACTTTTTATGTGCTTCATTTTTATGGCCTCGGGCATTCCATACAAGAAATGCAACCTTGGACCTTTCTACTGATCATTGAAATTTCTCTTTCAAATCATGTACTGTTATTATTTTTAAAACAAGAACAAACACAGCATTGTGCTATTTTGGGGAACATATCAACATTCAAACACCCGCTATTGGTCCAAAATATTTTCTTTTTTCAGTCGTGTGCCATGGTGCAAAAAAGGGTGTTGACAGGCCCATCTCACATTCCACAAATCTGTGTGTACATCATAAAGAAAATGTATAACATACATCCGGCCTTTGACAATCTGATATACGACCTGCTAAAGATAAAACTTACAATCTTGATCAATGAAAAGGTGATAACAGTCTCAACAAAACTCATGTACACCTGTAACCAATTGTTGTTGTACAGAGTCAGCAATTCATTGCAGCAAACTGAGTTTATTCATTACCAGGCCTAAAATAAATGCATTCAGAGGTAAAAGCATTCAAGAATGTCATTCCTATACCAGGTGTCACACACCCAATACAATAAACAATATTTTTGTTTTATTATTTATCTGATATAATACTAAGGTCAGTAAACCCATAATTGGTATTTATTTTTAAATGCTGATAATTAGAAATTTCTGCCACTGATATCTGAGAAACACTATTATTTTCTTCTATGTGTTGTAAAAAAAAGTGTTTTTAACAAATAGGTCTTCAAGAATTTTGGTAATTTTTTGTGTATATGGTGGACCTATACTCAAAAAGAGTTGGCACAGAACTAACAGTCTCTTATTGGCTCAGTGGTTAGCACTTATGCTGGGATCCTTGGTTCAAATTTTGGTCAGAATACAATCTGCATGGTTTACATGTTGACGTGCTTCTACCCATGCTTCAAATACATGCTTGTAGGTTATTTCGTTCCTTTGAAAAATGGCTCTTTTAGGTTTGTATAAATTGGCTATCCCATGTGTTTTCAGAGATGAGCAAAATTTACCTGAGTTCAGTTCAGGGCAGGTTCGATAAACATGACTCAAGTTTGGGTACCAGATCTGAATCCTATTAAATCAATAGGAGCCGAATGTTAAAAAACAGTAATGGCCATTTTCTAGGATATTATGTAAGGAATTGTCAAACAAATGGCACTGCCCTGGGGGACCAAAAAACCTAATTTTGGGAAGATTAGCGATTTTAGTAATGCTTAAAGTAAAACCTTAATAATGCAAAACTGAATGAAATAACATGCCTGGGAAATGCCCTGACCCTGCCTGGCATATCTGTGTGATGCATACAACCTTCAACAGCAACACTGACATTTACAAAGAAAAACAACTTGTTTAATTTGCTAGCAAAATGATAGCTCACAGCCACTTCTTTCTGTTTGTTAACAAGGCTGCCAGGAATTCCCTTCATCTTTACCAGACTAGATAAGGGTCTGATATAGATGTTATGGTATGGACTATGGGGAACGCCATGACATTTTTTAAACCATCCTCTCCCCTTTTCTTAGCTGGTTGGGTAATCCCGGCCATATAAGTAAATAGGGCCAGTGACATCATTGCTTTTTAAGGACTTGGTGGTATCTGCACCCGCATCCTTAGCAACCATTGACAATGGGAAGCAGCCATGTATACATCGGTAATAGTGCGCTAATACACAAGACGTTTGGCTCTTGTCGAATGGGTATGTTAGGAAGCCAATGTTTTTGTGAATGCACCAACATGCAGGCAAAGGACTCTTGCCAGTAACCAGTGTGCACTTAAATGTTGATACATCTACATGCAAATGCGTGCACTGGCACGCACACCTGTGTACACCCACTTCCAATCTTAGGAAGGGTGCCAAGCTGCCTGTTTAAAGGAAGCACTGATGTCTTCCACTGATGTTTAAAGGAAGCACTGATGTCTAATAACTGGATGTTCTTCAGCTCCCCCTGACCTGTGTCTCTGTGTTCATGTTCTTGCTGATTGATTTCCCATTGATTACCTGTCTTCCTCCTGACCTTGTTCTGCATATTCTGGATCCTGACCTCAGCTTGTCTCTGACCCCAGCTTTCTTCCTGACTACACTTACTCTTGCTCCTCTGAGTATGACCCCGGCTTAGTCATGAACCTCTTCTCTGCTGTCCATCCATGCTGATTTCACCTTGCCTTTTGACCACATCTCGGATCCTGGCGGTTGCCTATCCCTGCTTCTGATCATGCTCCGGTGGGTCCTTCACCTCTCTTTCTGGCTAATTTTCATTACCCCACTGGTCCTCAGTTTGGCATTCATACATATTTTAAAAGCTTTGCTACATAAGAAAATCTTATTGCATTTCTTTGTAACCGAAATTGAAATATGAAATTTTGCAGCACTGTATGTTAGTTAACTACAGTCCCTATAACCTCATACTTATTTCTACTTGTTCTAAAGCCCACATAAAGTACAGTCTCCTGGAGGCACTCAACATTGAAGAATTTGCTTTATTGATACCATAATTTAACCTCTTGGCGTTGACGGCAAGCAAATATGATGCAGGTGGGCCCTTGATGCAGAGTAGATGCATATTTGAGTACCACATTGCAAACACAGCTGTGCCAAGAGCGCACGCCCTGCCCACTCCCGGAACAGTTACTGGCAGCTAACTGGAAAGCCAATCACATGATTATAAACCCCGCCCTGCCTTTTAGCATCTAAAACCCATTAAAGGGCTAGGAGGTGCCAGTGCCTAGGGGTTAAAAAGACAAGTCAACAAATCATTGATGCATTATCTGTTTTTGATGTTTAACAGGTGTTTGCAAAATGGGCAAATAGCAGATGTTTTGTTAGACTGGATTAAATATTAGCCTTTCATTAGTATTACTGTACTGGCTGATGGAAAAAAAAATATTAAAATGAATGTTTAGCCAAATTAATAGATAAGTGTTTTGTGGGTGTCATCCCATAATGAGGTTGGTTTACTAAAAGTAATAAAGAATTTCCACCTAGTAAAGTAAATGTTTACTTAGCATAGTAAAAAAGATGAAGGTGTGTTCACCTCAAATACCCAATCATATGCATGGGACAAAAAAAGAACAGGATTTTTCCTTGCACATTTTTGGTAATTGAAATGAACACAGCTCTACCTTAACATTTGCTTAGCAAAGTCAAAAAATGTTCTACTCCTTTCATAAATTAAGCCCGTTGTCTTTTTCTGCATTACAACATCTGGCTACAGAAACTTTCACTGGTTTCAAATTAACATGTTGGGATTCCTTTCCACAGACCACCATCATTTAAGAAAACTAATTTCTGTCAGAGCTCTAGTCATCACTTGATCATCAGTGACAACTGCTGGGCTGATGTAAAAGCAATGTTTTAACTTTTAACACCTTGAGCAAAATAGAACAATTATCACTAGGCTATTGCATTTGAATTCTCCTGAGTTGTCATGTTAAAGAAGAACTTTACCCATGCCCCTAAAGTCACCCCCAATTACCACCTATCATTGATACTCTTTGATGCAAAATAAACATACTCACAAGCCCAGCAAAACCCACATTGTCTTCTTCTCCCCTGCCACTCTTCTACTGAACATACTGTTTGGTGCTGCCATGTTTTTATTTCTAACATCAGGAGCCAGCTGTCAGCTGGTGCCAGATGAATGAAGATACAATTCAAAAGTGATGCAGATGCCTTCTGGGATATGTGACATTGGTATCCCAGGAGGTTACAGGAGAAAGCTTCACATTATTCTCATCTAGGTGAGAATGAAAGCAGGGAGTGGGTTGATAAAAAAACAAAAAAAAAACAAAAAGAAAAACATTTAAATAAAAACAAGTTTTTAAAAAAGCTCTGTTTTTTAGATTATGGCGGGGGGGGGGGGGGGGTTAGAATGCTGAAAACTTAGATTTTTGAGTAAAGGTCAACTTTAAGGTAGTTATACAAGCTCAGGCAAGGATTAAGACATTCAACATTTGCTATTACTCATACAAAATCTCCAAACCATTTATTGAAGAAAAATGAACAGTGATGGGATTTATTTCTATAAGTGCTAATAATATCCATTGACCTCATTTGAAAAAACGATTCTAGTGGTACAACAAAGGAAATGAGAATGGGGAGTTTCCACACCTTTAATATTTTGTAGGACTACAGTCTGTGACCCACCTTGTGTTTGCCATGCACATAAACATACTGTAAACAACTGATTCATCATAGGTGCAGTCATTTCAAATATTTTTTGTATAAATTCAATTCTGTTAAATGAGAGGATAAGAAGTATGGATAATTCTATGATGGTCGCAGGTGCTGTCATCCTCAAATTTCAAATATCTCATGCACAACAATTGGGTATGTATGGTCCAATGCACAGATCAAAAAATGTTTAATTGATATGTACAATGCTGTGAAAAAGTATTTTCCCCCTTTCTGATTTTTTTTTTGCATATTTGTCACACTTAAATGACTCAGATCATCAAACAAATTTTATTATTACACAAAGATAACCCGAGTAAATACAAAATGCAGTTTTTAAACGGTGGTTTCATTTATTAAGGCAAAAAATCTATCCAAAACTGCCTGGCTTTATGTGAAAAATTAATTGCCTCCTAAACCTAATAACTGGTTGTGCCACCTCTGACACCAACAACTGCAATCAAGTGTTTGCGATAACTATCAATGAGTCTTTCGCATTGCTTTGGTGAAATTTTGGTCCATTCTTCTTTGCAGAATTGTTTTAATTCAGCCACATTGGGGGGTTTTCAGCATGAACAGCCTGTGTAAGGTCATGATTAGGGATGAGCTTGATGTTGGGGTCACCCTTTCGCCGAATATTGAATATTATGGAGCGTTCGCGGGAAATTTGAGAACCCGCGGAATGCCCCATAATGCACTGCGAGATCGCAGTGCATTGCTGTATGATGATTGGCCAAAGCTTGCACCTGACCTGCATGCTTTGGCCAATCCCAGCATCCTCTGCTAAGAGAGCCATAAGGGTGCCTTTGGCCAATCATGGCTCAGGGGGACTAAGTCCACGCCCCACACTATATAAGGCTGCCTACACGGCGGCCCTGTGTAGTGTTATTGGCGTGGACGGAGACATAGCTTGATTTAGATTTCAGCAGGCAGGTTATTCAGTTAGTGGCAGTGTATTTAATATATTTATACAGTCAGTCTAGTATATATATATATATATATATATATATATATATATACACTCTGCATCAAGTCAGTGTAGCCTAGAGATCGACATTCTACAGTACATTCCGTGGGGTACTATTTCTTTATTTAATCCACTTCAGGCAGTGTATTTGATATATATATATATATATATATATATATACATGCATTATATTTTCGTGCATTCCGTGGTGTACTGTTTCTACTACGTTCTGGTGGTGTACACAGCACACAATACAGTGCAACCGTAGTGCAGTTGCTACTAATTTTCTGGTGGTGTACACAGCACATAATACAATGCAACCATAGTGCAGTTGCTACTACTTTTCTGGTGGTGTACACAGCACACAATACAGTGCAACGTAGTGCAGTTGCTACTACTTTTCTGGTGGTGTACACATTACTTTATACACTGCAGCCGTAGTGCAGTTGCTACAACTTTTCTGGTGGTGTACACATCACACAATACAGTGCAGCCGTAGTGCAATTGCTACTACTTTTTACAGTGCAGTGTGGTGTTGCCAAACAAAATATACATCATGTCCGGAAGGCTACCAAGGAGAGGCAGATGCTCACAGGCCACTAAAAGGGGGCAAGCAGGCTCTGTGTCTACAGTCAACAGTTTTGGTCGCAGACATGGTGCATCCTCTGCAGGTGGCCGTGGGGCATGCTTGTCCTTTTTTTATGCTGCTGTCTGTGTTATTGAGCCAGAACATGCAGAAGAGTTGGTGGAGTAGATAATAAAGGCGTCCTCATCCTCCTCATTCTCTGTCACCCAGGCTCAGAGTAGTATGTCTTCCAATGCAGCTGCCAAAGCGGCCTATTCCACTGGCTCCTTGTCCACAGTCACTCCTTCTGTAGCCCCACCATAATGCACGGAGGAGTCCCCCGAACTATTTGACCACAGTGTCGGGTACATGTTGATAGAGGATGCGCAGCGATTAGAAGGCTCCGATATTGGTTCCCAGGTTGAGGAAAGGAGTAACGTGAGCCTAGAGAGAGGGGGTGCCCAAGAAGGACTAGAAACTGGCAGTCATGTTCCCTCAGCCGCAGCATACTGCCAAGTTTGCTCCAGTGACAAAGAGGGAGGGGATGATGAGGTCACTGACTCTACTTGGGTGCCTGATAGAAGAGAGGAGGAGGGGGAGGAGGCACAACTCCAACGAGGCAGGATGTCCTCTAGGGGGCAGCTTAAGGGCAGCCACCCTACTGTATCACACCGCAGAGCTCCGCAGGTGCATGGTGCTGCTGACTCCCCGCTGATTTTGAAAAGTTCCTTGTTGTGGGCCTTTTTTGACACGTGTACAGCAGATCGCACCGTTGCTGTTTGCAACTTATGTCTGAAGTGGATCAAGCATGGCCAGAACAGCAGCCGCTTGGGCACCACATGCTTGACCAGACATATGACGACCTGCCATGCAGTCCGTTAGCAACAGCACTTGAAAGACCCACATCAAAGAAAAAGGCGGACTTCTCCTTGCTCCTCATCTGGGATCTCTAACCCCACTATACCTCCAGTCCTCTCAAAAATCTGCACTGAGAGGAATGAAGGTATAGCAATAGCTGTCTCAAGTACTTGCAGCCACTGCACCTCCTGTCAGGGACATGTCAGCACCAGACAGGGGTATATGCTTGCGCGCTGAGCAACAACGCCTGTTCACTGGTATGCATCAGCGTGTCCCTCGGGCGCGCAGGTGTGCAGCGGGTGCGTCTGCGTGCACGACGTGCGCGGCGTGCGTGTTAGCGCTGTTTGGCGCCACTGAACGCATACAGGACTCTTAGCTGCCCTGGTGCGGTGCTGTTTCGCCTTCAGCTTCTGTGATCTGTTACCTGTATCTGATTGTTGATCTGCTATACTGCCCCGTCTCTGTCTGACCACCCTGCTCTCTCCAATCCGACCCGGCTTGCCTGACTCTGCTACAACTTCTGCCTGTGATCTGTTGCCGACCTCTGCCTGTTTAACTGACTCTGCTATTGCCTGCTGTGTTCACCTGCCTGATTACCTGCTGACCCGGACTATCTGACCCTGCTTGTGCCTGCTGCTCTGCTCCGTGTGCTGCTGCACTCCCGGCTCCTCTCATACAGCTCCAGTGACCGCTGCTTCTGCATTCATCAGCTCTACAGGCCGCTGCCTACCACTGACCACCATCACCTGCAGTCTAGCCATCCCTGGAAGGATATTTACTCTGCTACCAGCACCAGTAGCTTCTACTTCAACAGGCACTCCTACCCACTGTGCTCACAAGACCACTGTTCCCATTCCAGTGGCTCCTGAACCAGTGTTGTAAGAGAGGTCTCCTCCTACAAGTCAGGCTCTACTACCAGATACCTAACAGCGCCATATGATTTTAGCAGGAAAATTTCTCTACCCCAGTTGATAAACCGTAAAAAGAAATTTGGTCCCAGCCATCCACATGCGCAGTGTCTGAATGCTAGCTTGGTCAAATTGCTAGCACTGCAACTGCTGCCTCTTCAGCTGGTAGACTCTGCCCCTTCCGTGAATTTGTGGAATGTGCTGTACCTCAGTGGCAGGTTCCAAAACGCCATTTCTTTTCACGGAAGGCCATTCCGACTCTCTACCGGCATGTGGAAGGCAATGTTTTGGCTTTGTTGGACAGGGCGGTCAGCAGTAAGGTGCATATTACCGCTGACTCATGGCCTAGCAGGCATGGGCAGGGAGGTTACCTTTCCTTCATGACACACTGGTTAACTCTGCTGGCAGCTGGGAAGGATGCACAACAGGGTTCAGTACTGTTGGAGCTTGTTCCACCACCAATCCTCCAAAATGCTAGTGATGATTCTGCCACAGCTCTCTCTTTCACCCCCTCCTCTTCTTCTTCCTCTGGGGCCTCTTCTTCTGATTTCTCCTCTGAACCAGCGGTGCTCTGTAAGCAATCAAGGGCCTACGCAAGCACTCAAGCAAAAAGATGCCATGCGGTGCTTGAGTTAGTCTGCTTAGGGGACAGGAGCCACATTGGGGCAGAGACTCTGTCAGCTCTGCAGGGGCAGGCTCAGAGATGGTTGATGCCATGCCAGCTTCAGCCAGGAATGGTTGTATGCAACAATGGCACCAACCTTCTCTCTGGCCTCCGACAGGGACACTTGACCCATGTCTCATGGCATTACCTTACCTCTCAAGGCCCCCTTTATCCAGATACCATTCCTGTGGGCCCGCCAAACACACAGGAAGAAGAGGAGGAGGAGGAGGATTGTGTCAGCATGGATGTAGAGGATAACACTCAGCAGCAGTTCTTCAAGGGGTGGTTTTCAGCCCCCAGAAACGCAAGGAGTTGTACTTGGTTGGGAGGAGGTAGTTCCTGACAACGTCATCCTCAGTGACCCAGAGGACTCACAATCGAATGCGTCTTCAAACTTACGCTGCATGGCCTCCCTGATTCTGCCAAGCCTGCGAAAGGACCCTAGGATTTGTGGTATCAAGGAGAGGGATCATTACTGGCTTGCAACCCTTCTTGATCCACGCTACAAGGGTAAGGTTGCAGAATTCATCCTGCCTTCGCAGAGGGAGCAGAGGATGAAACATCTTCCGGAGGCCACGAAGAAAGGTTTGTGCAATGCACTCCCAGACCCTGGGAGGTTACAATTTCCTGGTTCTGGCCAACATGTTGCTGAGGCTTCTGTCAGTCAGAGGAAGAGCGGTGGAGAAGGTGGCCTGGCTGACTGATGCCCTTAGACAATTTTTTTAGTCCTCAGCGCCAAGGTCTGATCGATTCAAGCAACCATCGCCAGCGTCTGCATTGCACGGTGCAGGAATGTCTTGAGGCAAGAGCAGACTTGGAGACCTTTCCAACAGACCATCCACTGGGTTACTGGATCTTGAGGATGGACCACTGGCCAGAACTTTCCCAATATGCAGTTGAGCTACTGGCCTGTCCTGCATCCAGCGTTCTTTCTGAACGCACATTCAGTGCTGCTGGAGGGCTTGTAATGGATCATAGAGTGCGCCTGCCCACAGACTCACATTCATAAAAATGAATCAGTCTTGGATCAGCAGCAGTTATCAAGCACCTGATGCTGATGTAACTGATTGATTTTTCTATGGATGTGGGATCCCTTGAAGACTGCCTATGCTGAGTGACTATCCTATTCCTCCTCAATCTTGATGATGCTAGCTTCCAACAATATTTTTGGTTTAGGGCACCCCCACCACTCCCTAAGGCCCAATTTTTCTGCCCCTGTTTAACAGAGGCATGTAATTACAATTCTTGATATAATATTTCATATTTCATTTCAGTTTTCAGTTTCAAGTGTAACTGTGAGGGGTTACAGTGTTCTGGCACCTCCAACACCTAAGGCCCAATTTTCTGCACAGTATTTAGGGCAGACTGTATAGTATATATACTTCTGTTCAGAGTATATAGTGCCTGGGGGGGCCTTGTTTAACAGGGGCATGTAATTACAATTTTTGATCAACTATTTCACAGCAGGGCTCGTTCCTGCGCCCAACATGAGCATCTGTGAGTGGTTACAGTGTTGTGGCACCACCACCACCACCACTGCCTAAGGCCCAATTTTTCTGTCCGTGTTTAACAGGGGAATGTAATTACAATTCTTGATATAATATTTCATAGCAGGGCCCGTTCCTGCACCCAACAAGTGTAACTGTGAGGGGTTACAGTGTTGTGGCACCACCACTGTCTAAGGCCCAATTTTTCTGCCCCTGTTTAACAGGGGCATGTAATTACAATTCTTGATAAAATACATCATAGCAGGGCCCGTTCCTGCGCCCAACATGAGTATCTGTGAGGGGTTACAGTGTTGTGGCACCACCAGCACCACTGCCTAAGGCCCAATTTTTCTGCCCCTGTTTAACAGGGGCATGTAATTACAATTCTTGATATAATATTTCATAGCAGGGCCTGTTCGTGCGCCCAACAAGCGTAACTGTGAGGGGTTACAGTGTTCTGGCACCTCCAACACCTAAGGCCCAATTTTCTGCGTATTTTCTGAGTATTTAGGGCAGGCCGTATAGTATATATACTTCTGTTCAGAGTATATAGTGTCTGGGGGCCCCCCCACGCCATGTTGTTTGTTTTAAAATTTGGGTGCGGGGTTCCCCTTAATATCTATACCAGACCCAAAGATCCTTGTAATGGGCTGGGGGGACCCAATGCCGCTTTTCTCAATGATTTTCATGTATATTGCCAGGACCCGACAATACATTACAGCCGCAACCCATTTTAAATGACTTTTTTTCTTTAGAAATGTAATTTTGCTGTGGTATTGTTCTAAACATGGGAAAACTGTGCCATTTTACAGGCATACTATAGACACCCCCAGGCACAATATTTAAAGGAATATTTCATTTTTATTGTTTCACTTTCAGCATTCTTAAAATCACTGCTCCCGAAAAAAACGTCAGTTTTTAAAACTTTTTTGCATTGATACATGTCCCCTGGGGCAGGACCCGGGTCCCCAAAGACTTTTTAGGGCAAAAACTTGCATATAAGCCTTTAAAATTAGCACTTTTGATTTTTCACGTTCGTGTCCCAATGACTTAAATGGTGTTCGCACAAACTTTTTTGCATGTTCGAATGCTTTGGTGCAAACCGAACTGGGGGGGGTGTTTGGCTCATTCCTAGTCATGATACAGCATCTCAATTGGATTTAAGTCCGAGTTTTGACTAGGCCACTCCAAAACCTACATTTAGCTTTGCTTGAACCATTTGGAGGTGGACTTGCTGTTGTATTTCGGATCATTGTCCTGCTGCATAACCTAAGTGCACTTGAGCTTGAGGCACGAACTGATGGCCGGACATTCTTATGTAGAATTTTATGGTAGAGCTCAGAATTCATGGTTCCATCAATTATGGCAAGTCGACCAGGTCCTGAAGCTGCAAAGCAGCCCCAGACCATCACGCTACCACCACCATGTCTGACTGTTGGAATGATGTTTTTGTTATGAAATGCTGTATTTGTTTTATGCCAGATGCAAAGGCGACGCACACCTTCCAAAAAGTAAAATTTGTGTCTCATCAGTCCACAGAATATTTGCCTAAAAGTGTTGGGGATAATTAAGATGTTTTTTGGTAAATGTGAGATGAGCCTTTGTGTTCTTTTTGGTCAGCAGTAGCTCTGGCCTTGGAACTCTCCCATGGATGCCATTTTTGCCCAGTCTCTTTCTTATTGTTGAATCATGAACACTGATCTTACCTGAGGCAAGTGAGGTCTGCAGTTCTTTAGATGTTGTTCTGGGTTCTTTTATGACCTCCTGGGTGAGTCGTCGTCATGCTCTTGGAGTAATTTTTGTAGGCCGGCCACTCCTGAGAAGGTTCACCACTGTTCCAAGTTATCTCCATTTGTGGATAATGGCTCTCGCCGTGGTTCACTGGTGTTCCAAAGCCTTAGAAATGGCTTTGAAACCCTTCCTAGACCGATACATGTTTGTTTCTAATCTGTGATTTCTTGATTCAACATGTCTGGCGGTAATCAGGCCTGAGTATGGCAAGTGAAATTTAACTCAGCTTTCCAAAAAATTGTGGTTAATCACAGTTCATTCATGATTCAGCATGGGAGGGGGCAATTACTTTTTCACATAGGGCCAGACAGCTTTTTTCCCTTAATAAATGAAATAATAATTTAAAAACTGCATCTTGGATTTACTCTGGTTGTCTTTGTGTAATATTAAAATTTGTTTGATGATCTGAATCATTTAAGTGTGAGAAATATGCAAAAAAAAAATCAGGAATGGGGCAAATACTTTTTCACAGCACTGTAAGTGATGCTCTTGGTATATGTATTTATGCTGGACATGTGATCTAATTTTTGTAAATTGATACCTACTGTAGATAATACTGTTATAAGGCCTGAGGAAGTAGACTTAGGTCTGAGAAATGTGTAACACATTGCTACCATCTCACCATTGCTACCATCTGTTAACGTACTGCTATATTCTGCAAGGAAATGCTGGTGCGCTTAAAGAACATTAGATGGATGGAACAAAGGATGGTAAAGGGGATATATATAAAAATAGTGTACATGTATTTATAATATCTGGGATGCTAATTACTTGAAAATGTTAGAGTTTTTTCAGTCAGTTCTGCAAAAAATAAATGTCAGCAGCTACAAAAACTGTAGCCGCTGACTTTTAATAAACAGACATTCACCTGTCCAGCGCAGTCCTCGTGTGGGCCAGTTCTTCAACGGTCTTCAAGTCCCAGGCACCGTCATGTTAATTGTGGTCAACCGGCTGTCACCCCTCTCTCAATGCACTTTGTGAATGGTCCCACAGTCTTTTGGGTCCTGTGACATGTCGAGGAGGGGGGATAAAAGGAATTTTCCCTTTTGGGTGAGGTTCTGTTTCAAAAATAGGGTTGACCTATTAATATTCCTATTGCTAGAATTTCAGACAAATTTTGAGGATTCAATATATCTAGCACTGAAGCCCAAAAGGGCAGAGATAGTACAGGGAGCATTTGTATGTGCAATGTGTTAAATTTTGTGAACACCTATTTTCTTACCACCAATGTGGCTGATTCATTAAAACTGGAAAAAAGAATTCAAGAAAATCAAGAGGTGGTATTGACTATCGCAATCAGTATTCCTATTTCAATTTGTTCATAAAAAAGAAATGTGAAACCTGATTGGTTTCTATTGCCAACCATTCCACTTTATTTCTATTTTCTTTACTCTAGTTTTTTATGAATCAGCCCTATTATCTAAAATAGGAAAAATGGTTAGAGTTAATTATTAAAATGGCATATAAAGTTATTGACCTCTTCACTTAGCACTATTTAATGGTTTTACTTTTGTAAATGTCCTGTACAAGATTTGCTTCTAGGTATTAAACAGGACATACTATAGACATACTACTATATATAAATATATGTAGTTCTTTGATGTTGCAGAACTCACCTCCCAATTAGTAAAATGCTGTTTTTGGATAACATTTATAGTCATTTGCTCATAACAGAACTTCCCTTTATCCATCCCTTTTCAAACAAAGGTTAGTTTATAGCTATCATAAGAGATTAGGGTCTCCAGCATTTGTCGTATTTCTTCTATAATGATTTAGTTAAAAGGGCTTCGCTGTGATAGCTCTCCAACTTTGTTCCTTCCTGTATATCACTGTTCAGGGTCAAAAGCTGGAAAAAGGGCTGGTCCCAAAGGCCTAACATATTTCACCAGTGGAGACTCTGGCTTTTCACTTCTCCTTCTCTCCTCATCACTTTATGCTTAAAGAATAACAGATGTGGAAACATTTAGAAGAGAACTAATTGAATTTCATAGAACACAATTTAGCATTGTTCAAGGAAGTACCTAAATCAACAGCACATTTTTTTAAATGTCCGATGTCGCCTAATTAGAACACCAAACGTGTGACTAATTGGCCACACTTATGCTTAAAGCTTGGCCACAGATGAGCTGCTGCCTATTCATCTCTGTTAAACAGAGTGCAGTGGTTTGGCTGCAAGATAGCTGTGGTTAAATGGAATAAACCATTGGCAAACAATATGAAAATGCTAGGCAACTGCAGCAGCTCACATCATTTTCAAAATCAGAACCTTCCACTTTGGGCAGCACCCAAAGGATTACTATAAGATTATCAGCACATAAATTATTCCATTCTTGGTTCATTGTAATTGGGGCTGTTAATGGCATGTTCTGTATCATGTCTGCTTTATTGTCCTAAAAATGTTCAGCATCTAATTAACAAATAATCCTCTATTATCAAGAGCGGCTCCAGTTTGCCTCGAATTTCCTCACCAGTAGATCTGCTTTTTGCATGCAACAGGATGTTTTCTTTTTAATGATGTGCAGTAGAGTATGTGGGAACTGACTGCAGAGTTTGAGCCAAGGAGGACTGGAATACGCACACAGCTGAATTGTGAAAGTGATACTTTAAAGATTCCAACACTGCTGGTTCACAGGGGCTAAAAACAGGGCTTAAAGGCAAGGATGAATCATCCTCTCAATTAAGTATTATCATCATGAAAGTATGTTACCAAAATCTTTGTACGTGGAATTAATTAAGTGCAGATCTTACGGCGATGCTAATATCTGCCCATCATCTGTGATACGATTTATTTTTTTAAATGAAGGACAGCAAAATTATTTTGACATTTTTCTATTGGTGTGGTTATATTTATTGCTTTTAATAATCATTATCATAATAATACTGGCATTAACCCAGATTAACCTTAAAGTGACATTAAGGTCATTTTAAATAACAAACATGTCATACTTACCTGCTCTCTGCAGTGGTTTTGCACAAAGCAACCCCGATTCTACTCTTTTCAGGTCCCCCTCCAGTGCTCCTGGCTCCTCCTCTTCAGCCAGCACCCTCAATAATAAGGGGCAATGGTGCATGCTTGCTCCCCAGCTAGCAAACTAGCCCCGCTCTATGCTTCCATAAGACACGCAGGGCTGCAGCTCACCCCTGTCTCCCACTCTCTCCTCCTTGGCTTACTGACAGTAGCAAAAGCCAATGGCTCCCACTGCTGTCTCAGCCAATGAGGAATGAGAGACCAGGGAGAAGCTCAGCTCTCCTACACCTCACTGGATCAAGAGGAAGCTCACGTAAATATTAGGGGAGCTGGGGCAGGGGCGCTGCACACAGAAGGTTTGACTACATGAAGGTAAAAAACCTTGCTCTAATCTATCTATCTATCTATCTATCTATCTATCTATCTATCTATCTATCTATCTATCTATCTATCTATCTATCTATCTATCTATCTATCTATCTATCTATCTATCTATCTATCTATCTGTCTGTCTGTCTGTCTGTCTGTCTGTCTGTCTGTCTGTCTGCCTGTCTGCCTGTCTGTCTGTCTGTCTATCCCTCTATCTATCTATCTATCTATCTATCTATCTATCTATCTATCTATCTATCTATCTATCTATCTATCTATCTATCTATCTATCTATCTATCTATCTATCTATCTATCTATCTATCTATCTATCTATCTATCTATCTATCTATCTATCTATCTATCTATCTATCTAATCTATCTATCTATCTATCTATCTATCTATCTATCTATCTATCTATCTATCTCCTAAGTGATATATGCAATGTCACCGCTGGCCAAGGTATCACAGAAAACTCTTATGCCGTGTACACACGGGTGGACTTTTCAACCGGACTGGTCCGTCGAGACAAATCCGTCGGACAATCCGACCGTGTGTGGGCTTCATCGGACCTGCAGCGGACTTTTTCGGTTGAAAATCAGACGGACTTTAGATTTGGAACATGTTTCAAATCTTTCCGATGGACTTGAGTCCGGTCGAAAAATCCGCTCTTCTGTAGGCTAGTCTGACGGACGAAAACCGACGCTAGGGCAGCTATTGGCTACTGGCTATCAACGTCCTTATTTTAGTCCAGTCGTACATCATCACGTATAAATCCGTTGGACTTTGGTGTGATCGTTTGGAGGCAAGTCTGTTCATTCGAAAGTCCGACGGAAGTCCGTCAAAAGTCAGTCGAAAGTCCGTTGGAAACACCGTCGGACCTTTGATGCAGAAAAGTCCGCCCGTGTGTACATGACATTAGGCTTTGTTCACATGGGAATTCCACAGGATAAACACTTGTGAGGGCCATGTCTGTCCACATGGGGATGCATAGGTTTTCTGAGCATCCCTGTGCAGGTAGTCCTATTCATGTCAGCTGGGACACAGACGCTGCTCCCAATTTGACAATTGTGTGGGTGCTAGCCCTGAATGCAGACAGTGGGCATTGAGGTCCGTGCACATACATGGCTGTCAAATTGGGAGCAGCGGCTGTGTGTGTGCAGCCGCTGTGTCCCAATTGACATGAATGGGACTGCCTGCTCAGAAATGCAGGGAACACCTGTGTATCATCGTATGGGCAAACACGGACCTCACACAGGTGTACACTGGAGTAGGAACGAGGCCTTTTTCGTTTACAGTTCACAGCACCTGCATCAATTACTGTGTATACTACACCTAGAAGCTACAATAACTTCAGAAGCCAAGATAATTAAATATTCTCTGATGTATCCTCATGCATAACACAGCTGTACAATGTATCAACACTTTGTCCCTGTCACTGCAGGAAAAACATACTTAAAGTGGTTGAAGAAGCTGCAGTTTTTTTACCTTCATGCATTTTATGCATGAAGGTAAAAAGCCTTAAGTGTGCAACTCCCCTCTCAGCCCCCCTAATACTTACCTAAGCCTGATCCCAATCCAGCAACGTGCACAAGAGCCCTCCTCATTGGCTGAGATGCAGCAGCAGGAGCCATTGGCTACCGCTGCTGTCAATCACAGCTACTGAGGTGGGAGTGGGGGCCAGGGCTGAGCTGGGCTCTCTGTGTCCTATGGACACAGAAAGCTGGCTCATGGAGTGAGTACGCCCAAGTGCCCCCAGAGCAAGCAACTAGCTATGGGGCACTCAGTAAAGAGGAGAAGCCCAGAGTTCCGGTGGGGGAGCTGAGAAGAGGAGGATAGGGGCTGCTCTGTGCAAAACCATTGCACAGAGCAGGTAAGTAGAACATGTTTGTTATTTGCAAAAAAATCCTTCACAAACATATTCATGTTTTCAAAACAGTAGCATGATAAATGGCTTATGTTTTTGGATCTAGGCTATTGTTCTTAGTACTTCTGCAATCTGAAGTTGTGCTGAACAGCCTGTGACATTAAATGCAATAAATGGCATGTAAAAGTAACACCTCCAAACACATTCACAGAAAGCAAATATTAATTTCTGCAATTTGAGATCTAAAACTTCTGCATTTTTTTTTCATTCATTTTTGTATAGAATGTGGAAGAGGTAAAATTTTCTCTCAGGTTATTATTTCTCTCTGTATTCTCATTGCTTCTTTTTCCTATGTCAAAATATGTATATATTGTGCCCCTTCCTTTGTTATAGTTGCATTATCCTTCTGCAGCGTGGACAGGGTTAAACTGAATATTCATAATGCAAAAATCCAGCAGCCATCTTTAAGGAGACCACTTTGCATTGCTCATCTATGGAGTGTCTCCAGTACAGGGAGTAGCCATCTTGGCTGGGTCTGGATCAACCCTAAAGGCCGGTGATTGGCTGATGCAATATAGCAGGGAGAAGTGGGTTGGCAGGCTGATGAGGACAGATGGGAAGACTGTCTGGAAGCAAGCAGGTGTGTGGGGGAAGGAATGGGCTGCAGGTGCTGGCTGAACAGAACACTGGCATCACTGACAACAATTGGGAGTAGCAAAGAGATTACTCACCTCATGCCAGGGTGCTAGGTGTAATCCTGGACTCTGACCTGTCCTTTTAGCACCAAATCCAATCACTGTCCACATTTTGCATACTTCACATCCATAACATTTTCAAAATACGTGCCCTTCTTAAACTTTGAAACCACTAAGCAACATATTTACTCCCGTGTTATCTCTTGCCTTAACTATTGTAACTCCCTCCTCATTGGCCTACTTCTCTGCAAGCTATCCCCTCTTCAGTCTATCATGAATGCCGCTGCCAGACCCATCCACCTAACCAACCGTTCAGTGTCCACCAACCCTCTCTGCCAAACCTCTGAATTCCCGTTGCCCAATGAATAAAATCCAAAACACTAACAATAACATACAGAGCCATTTACAATTCTGCCATGAGCTATATCACCAATCTTATCTCCAAATACTGTATCACCCAAACCGTCCTCTTCACTCCTCTCTAGCTCCCTTGTCTCAACATCCCATGCTTGTCAGGACTTCTCCAGAGCCTCTTCCATCCTCTGGAACTCACCACCCCAATCTATCTGGTTATCTCCAACTCTGTCCACTTTTAGGCAATCCCTGAAAACTCATCTCTTCAGGGGGGCCTATTCTGCCTTCATCTAACAACTGAATCTTCTAATTCCCTCCGGGTAGCTGCTGACAAATTCAAAGGCTTTGCCGACCGCCGCAGGCGTAAACCGCCTTCTCTACAGCCAGGGGACAAAGTCTGGCTCTCCACCAGGAACATCAAGCTCCAAGTTCCTTCTCTGAATTTTGCCCCAAGGTTCATTGCTCCGTAGACTATAACCTCTAAACCGAATCCGGTTTGTTTCAAACTCCAGAATCCTAAAATCCTCAAAATCTCTAACTCCTTCCATGTTGCCCATCTGAAGCCTTTAGTCCTCAATAAGTTCTCTCATCCTCTACCTACTGCGGCCCCGGTCTCAGAGGATAATCAGGAGTACAAGGTTAGTCAAATACTGGATTCCCGCCTCTGTAGAGGCATTCTTCAGTACCTGGTGCATTGTAAAGGGCTTGGTCCTGAGGAGAGGTCTGGGATCACTGCATCTGAGGTCTTTGCACCTCATTCATTGAGGAGATTTCATCTGAAGTTTCCCTCTAAGCCTGAGCCCAGGCAGGGGAAGGGGAGGCCTCGTAAGGGGGGGGTACTGTCATGGGTATTCAGTAATGTTTGTCTGTCAGCTTACCTCTCCATGTGTTCTGCTTAAGAGGGCAGCCACTCTCACCTGGCTGCTTAAGTAATCTCTCCTCAAAGCATGGCTCCATCCCAGCCCCTATCAGGGAACTCAATATTAACCTGTGCATTGCAAGCCAGCTCTGCTGATCAGTATTGTGTGTTTGTTGTTTGTGTGCAACTTGCTGTGTCTTCTACGTCTGATTCCAGTTACCGATCTTGGCTTGTTCTTGATTATCCTTACCTGCTTGTTACCCCGACCTTTGGCTATCTCCTGACTATCCTTACCTGCTTGTTGCCCCGACCTTGCTGTCGCAGATTGCTGCTTCCACTCTACCTCCCTGTAGTCTACCATGAGCTGGGAGGCCCTAGGGGTCACGACTTGGAGCCAGACTGCAGCTAAATCCATCCCCACCACTAGGGGCCTCTGGTGAACACCTGCTAGCTCTTAGATTCTGCGCCCTGGGAAATCTCATGCTCTAGCTCTGAGTATCATCCGTGTAGGTACTACAGAGTACATGCTCTCCTGTACATCCTAGAGCTCCATCCGCAGCATTTTAATATTCGCAGCAGTTTGACATCTCCATGTGTTGCAATTTAACAATGGCCATGCCGCAGACGTTGCATCAGTATCACCAGTGACGGTTGGTGCTCAATATTTTTTTTGGAAGGTAGGGGCAAACAAATCTGCCCTCCTCACTCTCACATACTGCCACCGCAACCACCCACCTCCTCCCCCCACCACGTGCACAGGCCTCAGGCTCTGATCATGTGCTTAAAAAAAAAAACCCTATTGAAATCCATGTGTCCAGCGCCCTGCATGTAGATTAGGAGACGGGCTCATGGATTAGGGGGGCAGCGCCCCTGTGCCCCTAATGGAGTGGCCGCCACTGAGGATCATGCTATAAATATATACCTCTGGAATTACAGTACAAGGACAGGCTCTAGGGAGCTGGGGTTCTTTTCACTGTGTCAGTGGCTCATTATTCAGGACACATGCATTATTTTGCCACCTTTTAAAGAGGTGACCAGAATGGAGAGCTGCAATGAGTTTAGTTAATTGGTAATATGTTCCTCCTAGTTTCTCTCTGGAATCAGATACTCCACGACTTGATAAAACAGCTGTTGGAAGCACAGCAGCAGGAGCAAAACGTAAATGGAGTTTGATGCTAAGTTCAGGTTTTGCAAACTTAAAAAGGATTCAATGACCCCCCTGCGAATCAAACACAGGCAGATTCATTCATCTCTAATCACTAAGACCAGAAAGCAGACAGCACAGAAAGCAATAATATTATTGTCACTCTACTAAAATGTATTTTTGCTTTTTGGCTGTATTAACATTGAAAAGGAAGATCATGCTCTTTCCTAAAAAGAAATAATGGAAAATCACCCCCCCCCCCCAACAGGGACACAGACAATTATCACAGGAATTTCCTACAATACTTTGCGCCATCCAGTGACCCAATGCGTGTACATGCACTTTCACCTGGCAAATTGTTATGTGAAATTTTTAATGAATATACCTCTTAAAATAACTGCACAGTGAAAACACCTGTCATTCTATGTAAGACTTACAAAGGAGATATTAGCCAAATGTATAGCACTCGGAGTCGACCGTATTAGGAAAGGTATGAAGGGAAAACAGGAAGTGACCTGGGGTGTGCCATAGTCACGTGGTCAGTATGCCTAAAGGGGGCATACCCAAGTATAAGTAAAAGATAAGAAATAGAAAGAAATCAGAAAGGGAGGGTGGGACACAAAAGAAACGTTGCCAGGAAATTGAGGCTAGAGGGCGGGCTTAATTACAGCCTGACTCCTCCTAAAAATTCAGGCTGACCTGCAATCAGCCTTCCCACTTGTACTCAGAGTCTCTAGTAGACCGTATTAGGAAAGGTATGAAGGGAAAACAGGAAGTGACCTGTGGTGTGCCGTAGTCACATTGTCAGTATGCCTAAAGTTGCAAAATAAAGACAGTAGAATGAGCTAGCAAAACAGATTTATTGAAAGTCACCGTATGCAGCATAAATCAGCCAAATGCATGAAATGCTCGTGACATCTCCACACGTGGAACCGGGATATATATGGAGAAGCATGCTGAATTCCACCTACCTAACTTCTTAATTACGTGAATAGGGACCCCTTGGCGAGAAACAGCGGAAATCGCCCCTACCCTGAAAGAATGGCCAGAATAAGCTTTGGAGACCTACCTAAGTTTGACAGCAGGGTCCGGCAATGTTTCATGAACTGTGCCGTGGAGAGGGGAGTACTGGGGAAAAGTAAAGTAAAAGTGTACTATACCTGGGTTTATCTACAGTGATCACCATGAACTGATCTAAAACTGTGACCGGGCACCAGGCATTGCTGGTCTCGAAAACTCTAATGTCAGTACCGGCTCCTGTCTGCTGCATCTTGCAAGCATCCAGATGCAACCGGAAGTGATCGGTCTACCTAACTAACTGGTAGATCAAGAGTATGCGGGATCTCCTCCAGTACGAACTGAACTTGAGGAAACTAAAGAAAGCCAGATACATGGCCACCTTGAGGACCAAACTGGGTAGCAGCCCGAAAAGGAGCCCTGGAGAGTAAAACGGACACCCCCTGGAAAATATGCCCTGTAATGGGGAGGCTCCTAACCTTGGTAGGGAGGCTAAGATGTGCTGCAAAAATGGAATGCCTTTTAGGGTCCCGCAAGGGTAAAAATGCTGGACACCTACCAGATATGTCTTTATAGTACTGTAGGATAGCTTGAGCTATGAGTGGCAGAAAGCAACGAACGCAGGTAGATATAGAATGTTGTGGCAATCACACCTAGGATACCTAGACTAGAAAGCCTGGAAGGTATTCCAAGCCGCATCATAAGCCTACCTGGTGTTAACTGACAATGACTTGTTGATCAAAACTGCTGCGCCGGCCCAGCGAGTCCATTGTTAGCAGCGACAAAAGCGTGGACAGTGTGACACAGGTGTCTGAGTCTGGGACCTGTCGGAAAATAGAGGGTAGTTCAAACGAGACAGAGCATCCATTGCTGTATGTTCTACACCACAGATGAACCTACAGTGAATGTGGAAATGTAACTGAAGGGACAGCCAAATCAACCTATGTACGAAAGACATAATGAGTAAAGACCAGGATCTGCCTTGTTCCCAGTTCTGAGGTAGCCTAATTATCCGTGGAGAAAATCACTGTTTCATCTATACAAAAGCGACCCCAAGCCTGCGCTGCCAACACTATGGTGTAAATCGCAAATATAGCTGATATCTCTGCAAACCCTGGAATATCCAAGATCTTGTCTGGCCATGGCCCAGCTGCCAGTGAGTGCCAAAAAATAGCCGCATAGCCTTTAGTGATTGCTGCATCACTCAAAACCTTGAGGAGAAAAAACAACTCTGCAAGTATGAACATGGCAAACCCGTTCCAGTGTTGAAGGAACTCGTCCCACATACGCAAGTCAGATAGAGCCACAGAATCTAACTTGACCCGAGAGTCTGAGTCAGGGCCAGATAAAACTCTGGGATGGAAATCTTATGGTTGAGCCTGTGGCCCCTGGTCTTTACAACCACGGAAACGTCACTGCAAGTGTACGACTTATTGGCTACATCGCGGGCAGCAATTAAGAGGGACACCAAATTAACGTCTTTCCCATCTGAAATATTATTTTAACATTTTTTTTTTATATTCCCAGGAATTAAGTAAGCCGGGGAATGGAGGGAGCACTTGCACTTTTACCTAAAGCTAAAGGCAAGGGGCTTGGTACCAATGGTGTCCTGGAACCTGCTGATGTGCCTGGAATAGCAGGATCCACTGGGGACAGACTTGGATGTCTCTCCAAAGCCTCAGCTCCTGACAGGAGGTTGCCAGTAAGCTCAGAGTGGCGTCTAACTGTGAAAAGATCGAGGCGACAGTCAATGGGGTAACCTGCTCAGCATGAGAGCCTGAAGTACAAGGGTATAATAATCTTAATCTTTGTGAGCTGAAACCGTATACCAACTACCCCTGCACCACAGTTCCTCCATGAGTCTCAGGACGGTCCAGGCTCTTTAAGGAGGGCATGCAACCCTGTTCCAAACCCCTGGCCGGTGAAGGAGGGATGGAGGAAAAGTCTTCGATATCCGCTGCCTGTGACATGACCTATGCAACCGAGAACAAACTGTCATAAGCAAGAGTTATAACTTAATGTACAACAACTTACTCTAAGGAAAGGAAAATCTCTTTACTTTTTTTTTTTTTTACCTCCCAACTGTGATCATGGTTAATGACAAAGAATACATTGTGCAGGACTGAAAACCTGTCAGTCGCAAGAACTACCAAGGCCGAGTTACCTGAGGCATATCAGGCAAATTAAAACGTAAACTCAGGCCTATGAAACCTGAAGACGTGTCTGGCAAGTGATATGAGTAGTGAGATGACATGACGTATGAAACGTAAGTTGTCTGAAAAAACGGATGAGTAGACTTGCCATCGCACAAGTCAATTAGAAACGATCAGGGCCAAGTTACCTGAGGCATATCAGGCAAATTAAAACGTAAACTCAGGCCTATGAAACCTGAAGACGTGTCAGGCAAGTGACATGGGTAGTGAGATGACATGACGTATGAAACGTAAGTCGTATGAAAAAACGGATGAGTAGACTTGCCATCGCACAAGTCAATTAGAAACAATCATCTCAATCCGTTAGTACCTATAGATGTGATAGGTAAACCTGGAGTGGAGTGTTGCCGTAATACCTACAGTGTGAGGCTATGATCATGTACTGTGTATGCGATGACAATAAGCCTGGTGTAAGGGGAAAATTAAGTATGCATTATAAGACTAAGAAAGTGTTCTCCATATGAATTACAGAAGCCCAGTAATCTGAGGTGAAGCAGGCCAATTAAAAACGGCCCCTGAGTAAACTGAGGCCTACGAAACCTGCAGGCGTGTCAGGTCAAATGTGATGAGTAGTGCAATGACAACAACATATGAAAACAGTCTAATGCCCTGTACACACGGTCGGATTTTCCGACGGAAAATGTGTGATAGGACCTTGTTGTTGGAAATTCCGACCATGTGTAGGCTCCATCACACATTTTCCATCGGATTTTCCGACACACAAAGTTTGAGAGCAGAATATAAAATTTTCCGACAACAAAATCAGTTGTCGGAAATTACGATCGTGTGTACACAAATCCGACGGACAAAGTGCCACGCATGCTCAGAATAAATAAAGAGATGAAAGCTATTGGCCACTGCCCCGTTTATAGTCCCGACGTACATGTTTTACGTCACTGCGTTCAGAATGATCGGATTTTCCGACAACTTTGTGTGACCGTGTGTATGCAAGACAAGTTTGAGCCAACATCCGTCGGAAAAAATCCTAGGATTTTGTTGTCAGAATATCTGAACAAAGTCCGACCGTGCGTACGCCCTATAACATCTACTGTATGAGAAGTGGGTGAATAGACTTGCCACCGCACAAGCCAATTAGAAACGATCACCTCAACCCTCTGGTACCTATAAACTAAGTAATACTGCAGTGGTGAAAGCCGTAACCTAAAACGTGAAGTCACAACATGTACCAAGTATGGAAATGGCAACGAGACACCGGCAAGCAGCGAACCAAAAGTACCAATATCTGAATAATACATCAAAAGCAACCATAACTTACCTTCAACCTAGATCTCCTCTCTTATCCTTTAAGGCCTGCACCTGGTGACCGTGGCCAACCCTGAAATACAACGTATAAGTCGGACTGAAAACGTGTCAACCCCCTGAAATAGGTGCCGAGCAACCTGAAGCATGGCAGGTAAATTAAAACATAGCTCAGGCCTAATGCCCCGTACACACGATCGGACTTTCCGACAACAAAACCGTGAAATTTTGTTCGAAGGGTGTTGGCTCAAACTTGTCTTGCATACACACAGTCACACAAATGTTGGCCAACAATTACGAACGTAGTGACATACTATGTGTTTTTTCAGCTCTTTAGCACCACCCTTTGGGCTCCTTCTGCTAATTTCATGTTTCATTTCAGTAGAAGTTTGGCGAGTGTTGATTCGCGGTTTTCTTTTTGCATTTTTTATTTTGTGCTTTTCAGTTCATTTCTGAATGGCCGTTCGTCAACCAGACATGTTACGGAATCGGAGGAGATAACGTGTTATTTATTTTTGGCCTTGGAGTTATTGCTTTGACATAATTTTTTTGGTTGAATAATGATTTGATTTGGTATATTTTCTATATTTTTGGATGCATAGAATGCACTTTTTGGTTAAGTTCTATTGGCAGATAGCATGTCTAATTATTTATTTTTTTTAATGCACAAATAAAAAAAAACATAATAATATTATTCTTGATATCACTATAAAAAAAAAAACCTTTGAAAATTTGTTTGCAATAACCCCATCAACATCACCAGCAAAGCAGCTTCATTATTATCCCATTAAAGAAGAGATATGTGCACTGCATTTGGAGATTTCATAATTTGCCACGTCACAAATGTTAATTCTCCATTACAAATGCTAGTTTACAAGACTGACCGCTTCTGCTTCCGAGCATGCGTGTTTGTACTTTGGACTTTTATCTGACAGACTTGTGTACACACGATCAGAAAGTCCGACAACACACATTTGTTGGCGGAAAATTTGAGAGCATGCTAGCCAACATTTGTTGGCAGAAAGTCCGACAACAATTGTCCGAGCATACACACGGTCGGACTTTCCACCAACAAGCTCACATCCAACATTTCCCATCGGAAAGTCCAATCTTGTGTACGGGGCATAGGGAAAACCTTTAGATGTGTCAAGCAACTGTTATGATGCATGAAAACGTAACATGAACCATATGAAAAACTGATGAGGAGACTTGCCACCGCACAAGCCAATTAAAAACGAACATCTTAATCTGTTAGCACCCATAAACATGATGGGTGACCCAGCAGTGGTAGAACTTCGTAAGGCCTAAAACATGAAGAAGTTATCACGTGATATGTATGAGCTTAGCAACCATCATAAGGTGAGACAAACAACACCTACTTGAGCTGAACAAAGCTACCACCCGAACGATGCATGGATTGTCGAAATCAGGTTTGAAAACAAAATCATCATTGTAATGAACCATCACATTACTAATAGAGTAGTGGAAACAGTGAGTGACCTCTGAGCGGAGAAGGTCCGGATAACCTGTGCACTATGTGACCCCTGCCAACCAACCTGTGAGATGCCTAGGTACAACTGGCAGGTGCCCTTACTAGCTACTCCCCAGTGACGTACCAGGATGTGAGCCGTGCCGACAGTAGGAACAAGGTGGTAGGCCGCGGTGCTCCAAAATTCCACATGCTAAACTGAGGCTCAATCAACCGACCAATAACTGTGGCAATGAGCCATGAGCTGAGGACCTGAAAAGTATAAACCCATGCTGCAACGACACCCATGTCATGTGGACCTAGACACTGTGACCCAATAAGGCTCTATCAACACAACCCCACAACATACAAGGAAAGGGTTAAGGGATTATCACGGTGCTGGACAATAATGGAAAAACCATATAATAAAATGACAATAGTTTATTCACATATAATTAAAAAGAAGTATATAGACATACATATCAGGGGTGTGAACAATACAAAATACGCACATAAAGGTAAAAAGCCAACTGAACGATTGTATCACACAAACCCGCCTACGGCGTAATGGCAGGTCATGTGAGCAGGTATATGAAGTCCTACATGTTTCGCCTAAATAGGCTTCCTCAGGGACAGTTGATAATACCTGTGCTCTTAACTTGGAATTCTATAATAGAAAGTAACAATGATCAAACAATACAAAGACAACAGTAATAATTACACAGTTATATGAAAAATACTAGAATGCCATGTGGCTGTCATGTATAACCAAAAATCCTCCCATAGCGCATTTGCCAGTGTCATGGCCCCACCTACCAAGCACCCCAGGACCCGTCCAATATGGCCCGCAGGGCACACCCAGACCCACCCCGACCACCGATGGAAAACTACCTACCAATGGGCACCCAGTGGGCAGGCGTGGGAACCCCAAGGCAGATATAAGGGCTGTAGACACAGTAGAAGGCTGCAGGGGGCAAAAAAGAACCTGGAAAGGAAAATTATCAATATAAATGAATGAAGAAATTGTGACACAGTGCCCAAAGAATTTTGGATACACCAGCCAGTAGTATATAGGGCTAACATAGCCTCAAGAGTACTTAGTATTTGTGCAAAATAATCAGAGAGGAGAAAAACAGGGCACCCAAAGTGCTGGCTTATTTGAAACAAGAATGGTAGATGGAGGTCACTCTAAGCACAAAAAATGAAAGAAAAAATATTTTTCCATTATTGTCCAGCACCGTGATAATCCCTTAACCCTTTCCTTGTACATTGTATTTATACTATTGGGATGAGGTGCTGTATTACTATGAGGACCATCAAGTGATTCAATCCACTGTTTGAAAAGCCTTAAGCTTAGTGTTTCAATACACAAAAATCTCTTTTTAGGCTGGATTGTCCTCTATATCAGTGTTTCTCAACTCCAGTCCTCAAGGCGCACCAACAGGTCATGTTTTCAGGATTTCCCTCAGATGAAAAGGCTGTGGTAATTACTAAGGCAGTGAAACTGATCAAATCACCTGTGCAAAATAGTGGAAATCCTGAAAACATGACCTGTTGGTGCGCCTTGAGGACTGGAGTTGAGAAACACTGCTCTATATAATACATTAAAATAATAACAGTTGTCTGATCTTCATATATTTTTTAAATGTGTTAATTCAAGTAACTCATTGTGACTACTACTATTTTTTGGCAATCTATTCTGTTTATTTGTTTATTGATTTTCGTGGATATTATGGCTGACTTTTGCGGGGAAGCATGGGAGATCCTGATGACCAAAATTCAAACTTCTCAGACAGCATCGAACATATCTGATGCAGAACTTGATAAGCCTTAATAAGGCTTCAACGCCTTTTGGAAAAAAAAGTTCGTACTTACTGGCACAAGACCTACTTTGAAAAGTATGTTGAACACCAAATTGTCCCCTGGGGCCTTAGAATACAAATTTTTCCTAATATTAAAAAAATTACTGACCCCCTCAAAAAATCTTGGGAAGATAATTTGCAATCTTGTTCTTTCAACATGATTAGTATGCTATGCCAGCAATACGACCATGAATTGGATCTACTTGATATTTCAATCAATGACTGGCATTCTGATCATGCAACGGATCTGTCCTCCCCTAGGTTTGCCCAAAGGGACAAAGACCTACGGGCACACCTCGAGGAGTACACAGTTGATGTGATCAATGCCAAAGAGTCGAAATTTTTACGAGATAAACTGGCCCATACTAGTGGTTTTGCTTATAGATGGGATAACAATACTTTTAAAAGACCAACTAGGCAACCCAATCCGGAAAATATACCAAAAAACAATAATGATGCACCTAATGTTTTTTCCACCTCTTTTTCTTCTAGTACCCCTACGACATATCGTGATCTTTCACAAGACAGAATCCCTAAGAAAAGAAAGAGCGAAGCACCTACTACGTCTATGGATTCTATTCGTCGCACTCTCGGCACTATCACTGCGCCGAAACCTATGGTCGTCCGACCTAAAACCACGACTTCCACCCCTTTAACACGTGCACTGCCAAGACCACCCTCTGCAATCACCAAAGCTGCGCACTTGACACTTACTACGATGACAACAGCACTGCCTGCTCTTCCTGCACCCATCGGTAGACGGGTAAGTGAACCTAGTCTCACTTCGATGTTCCCCACCAGTTCACAATCTATTGACCCCAAAATCGCTCCAATTTTTTTAGCCCAGGCACTGGACTCACCGCAGAGTCCCATACCAAATTCCCTGGAGGCTCCTCCCCCAGGGAACCCATAATCTTGAAGTTGCTAACCTTTCGTCTTTCCCCCCGACCAAAGAACAAATTAAGGTGCTTCAGTTGGATCTCACGTTTTGCCCTTCTGCTGATTTCAATACATTTCAATTCATCAAAGATATCCACCTATTCGCTAGGAAACTAATGTTCAAAGTCATTTATGACAAACAATCTCAAACTATCATTGTTGACCCCTCTCCCTGCAATGCTGTTCCTACATTGGCTGAAATCAAGGCCATTGAGGAACTTATAGCTTTGTTGGAGGAGGGAGGTATGGAGGACGAGGACCAGCTGGTTGCACATGATGCGGGTATAGTTGTTTCCGGTGTCTCTTTCCCTCCCCCTATATCATTTAAACCTAAATCTCAAACATTTCCTACGCTGTCCACCAACCCGAACATTTGGGAGTTTGTGGAACAAATCACTAATGTGATTAAAAGCTCTGATTTTTCTAATTCCAAATCGTCCAATTTGTCCCTTGCCCACAGACGGGCTCTGACATCTCTACAAAACCACCCCGGACTGGTTATTAAACCAGCCGATAAGGGTGGAAATGTAGTTGTCATGGATGTTGCGGCATACGAGTCCATGTGCCGCAACATCCTTGACAACAAGGAGTGGTATAGACCCATTTCCAGACTTTTGATTAAAAATTTCACTACGGAATACTATGAGCTCATTTTTTCCGCCTACCAAAAAGGCATCATTGATAGCAATACTTGGAAGTTTCTGAATGTTAAAGACCCTAAAAAACCAACATTTTACGCGTTGACAAAATTACATAAATCTCTTGTATCCCCACCTGGTCACCCTATTGTATCAGGGTGCCAATGCCTTACCAAAAATGCGAGTGCACTCGTACATAAATACTTAAATCCACATGTTACATCACTCCCCTCTTATGTTAAAGATACATTGCACCTTCTTCATATACTAGAAGATCTACAACTGCCTCAAAACGTTTGGTTGGTTGCTCTAGACGTGGAGAGTCTGTATAATGCTATCCCCCACAATAAAGGTATTGAGGTGGTTTCTAATTTACTACAAGAAAGAGGTCCCAAATTAGAAACATATGGCCATTTTGTCACTGATCTCCTTCGATTTATTTTGACACGCAACCATTTTTTGTTTGGCTCTTCCCATTTCCTCCAGGTACAGGGCGTGGCTATGGGCACCAAGTGTGCCCCATCCTACGCCAATCTGTACCTGGGGGGTGGGAAAGGGAGCTTTTTGCCAAACCTGATTTAACCCACTTACTGCGCCATGTCATATCCTGGCACAGATATATAGACGACGTGTAGTTTTTCTGGTCCGGCACTCAGGAAGAACTATCCCTCTTTGTTAATCTTCTAGCTAATAACACATACAACTTGAACTTTACTATGGAATGCAGCCAAACTATGATTACATTTTTGGATTTGGAAATCCATGTGGATCCTAATGGAAAACCTTTCTCAGCACTCCATCGCAAGGAGTCGTCTGGAAACACTATCCTCCATGCAGGAAGTGCGCATCCTAAACCACTACTAAACAGCATTCCTTTCAGTCAATATCTTCGCATTAAACGTAATTGTACACATGAGTCTGATTTTTTCAAAGCCTCTCAGGACCTCTATTTCAGACTAAGAAATAGGGGATTATAGCCACACTTTGCTCAAACGTTCCTTTAACGAAAAAAATTAATCTTTTCCAGTAGGAATCGAGAGACTGTTCAACCAGTTCGCCTTATCACCCAATTTTCCCAAGGATCATAAACAAGTAAGGAATATTCTTAATAGATTTTGGCCACTACTTACAGCTGACACCACAATCAAAAAATACATCAAACCTCTTCCTGACATCACTTATATTCGTTCATCGTCATTGAAAGATCGTCTAATAATTAGCCATCATTCCCCTAAATCAACGTTGGCTTTGAATACCTTTGGCACTTTTCCATGTGGAAACTGTGACATGTGCTAATTCATACATGACTCACGAGAGACGCCGCTTCCCAATGGTCAGATCCATAAAATTAAATACACAATTACATGCCAAACCATAGGAGTAGTGTATCTAGCCACATGTCGATGTGGATGCTTTTATGTCGGAAAGACAAAACGACCCTTCTGCATACGAATTAGGCATCACATAAAATCCATTTACAAACATACCACATCTACCGCCATCAACAGACATGTGGCACATAGTCACAATTATAACCCCCATATGATCAGTTTCACAGCTTTGGAGCATGTCCCCCCACATATCAGGGGGGAGACATTGATCAAAAATTACTCCAACTTGAAACCAAGTGGATACACACCCTTGAAGCAACAAAGTTTCCGGGGTTAAATGAGTATATAAGCTTTAAATCATTCTTATAATAAGTTTGAACTATAGGTGGATGTAATATATTTATAACTATTTTTGATGGTGTCTCCCTCAAATCTCCTTCCCCAACATACAGTCACATCATATGTCCGCGACCTTAAACAAATCTTTTTTATGGTCTTCATTCTTTCCTTTCTTATTCATTTATTATTTACTATTTATCCACTCTTTATGCATTTAAACATTTATGTTGATTGTGCATCTAAACCATCACTTTTCTCTATGAAGTTTTTATATTTTGGTTTAATTGTACTTGTGCTCGGTGGCTGTCGTGTTTGGCTCATTACACGATCGACGGGGATGCCCCTTGTCCCCCCAAGGTGTGTGGGGGTATGTGGGGCATGTCTGCTCTCCGTGCGGTCCTGTTGTCTTCCCATCGCGTTGCCGGATCATTGGCTCTTCTCCGATGTTTCCCTGTGCTCCCATTTGTGCCTTTGGCGTATACTCATTGAGCCCCTGACAGTTGCTCTATCACTGGGGTACCTCCGTGGGTGAACGTGGTTTGCTCCCTGACAGGGCGATCTTGAGCTATCACAGACACCTATCACAGACACACGCATTTCGCCTGCCCCTAGCCACTGTCTTGAGAGGACTTTTACCATCTCTGCCCTCCGGTGATTGGCGGCTCTGTCCATTGACAGGTTTGGCCGCCCACTGTGATCTGTGCATGTATCTTACACGGCAGCGTCAGACTCTCTCGCACAGCCCCCTAGACTTTGTAGGATACCAGGTCGAGGATTGGGCGCATGCGCAGTGGCTACTCTCGTCCGCTCACACGCCTCGGCGACGTCAGATGCCGGGCGTGTGTGGGGGGTTCAAAAGGCCGGTGAACCCGGCCATTCCTTTGCCGGCGTTCTCAGGGTACCCACGCTCAAGCTGGACTCAATGAGGTATGTCATTTCTTTGGTGGCACGATTCCCTTGGATCTCTCCTTTGCCTTATTATTATATGCTTCTGTTTCGTTTTTCTGCAGAGCAATGGTCTATGACAAAGCTGCCTCCATCATTCTTTGCTCCATTGGCTCTTTAATAGTCTATTAGCAAGATTGATTTCTTTGGTGAGTTAGCCATTAATGGGCACATGCATAGGCTGTGCAACAATAGTTATGCAGTAAATGTTCTTTGAAATTCAGCCATGCACTTATTTATCCAATTTTTTTTTTATATTTTTTTATTTTTTATTTTTCATTTTCTATTTTTCATTTTTTACATTTTATTTATCTTTTATATTTTTTCTTTCATTTTTTGTGCTTAGAGTGACCTCCATCTACCATTCTTGTTTTAAATAAGCCAGCACTTTGAGTGCCCTGTTTTTCTCCTCTCTGATTATTTTGCACAAATAGTAAGTACTCTTGAGGCTATAGAGAAACAGTGTATAGCTCGGCCTATAATACACCACTCAGCGCCACAGATCCCTTAGAAACACTCGTCCAGAAACTGCAGTACAGGAAATGACATATTCATAAAATATCTACCAAAACCTTTGAAATGAAAATAAAAACCAAGGGTGTGGAGAAAAAAGCTGCTGTTTTAAAAAAATGTAATGCAATCAATAGTATAAAAGACATATAATTGGTAATAAGAATAGTCATATACTAAAACAGCGCTGTGTTGAGCACATAAAACAAATGTGTGGCCAACTACACAGAAAAAGTCCATAAGAACAGTGCAATATAAGTAGTGGTTCAGAGGGTGTTCAAGTAGATCCTAAAGCATGTCACAGTGTGCACCTTCCACTGATCACTCCAACTCCACCATGTGTGAACACACTCCCCTCAGGGGATCAAACTCACCAGAGCTTAATAAATAAAAGCCTCCAAGATAGAGATTTCCTGGGCCACCTTAATACAGCACTTCTCTAGGTCATAAGGAGATGGAGGGGCTCCAAAGGATTAAAAAACAAGAAAAAAGCGCAAATAGCGTAATTCCGTTTTATTAATAAAAAGCACCCATTACATTATATCTCCCCCATCACTAACAACGTACTAGATTAAGCAGTTTAAATAGCAGATAGAGTGAACATCACTGTGCACTGCACCGTAGCCATCTGAAACCCGTCTCAGCAATCAAGGAACGGTAGTGGTTTCCTCGTTCCGGGTCCGACCTCGATGGAGCGCACGCGTCACTTCCAGCGTCGTGTAAGCCACACCCTGACATGTTTCATCATATCCTTTATATTTATGTTTATATTTATGTTTATATTTTGGTTTAATTGTACTTGTGCTCGGTGGCTGTCGTGTTTGGCTCATTACACGATTGACAAGGATGCCCCTTGTCCCCCCAAGGTGTGTGGAGGTATGTGGGGCATGTCTGCTCTCCTTGCGGTCCTGTTGTCTTCCCATCGCGTTGCCGGATCATTGGCTCTTCTCCGATGTTTCCCTGTGCTCCCATTTGTGCCTTTGGCGTATACTCATTGAGCCCCTGACAGTTGCTCTATCACTGGGGTACCTCCGTGGGTGAACGTGGTTTGCTCCCTGACAGGGCGATCTTGAGCTATCACAGACACCTATCACAGACACACGCATTTCGCCTGCCCCTAGCCACTGTCTTGAGAGGACTTTTACCATCTCTGCCCTCCGGTGATTGGCGGCTCTGTCCATTGACAGGTTTGGCCGCCCACTGTGATCTGTGCATGTATCTTACACGGCAGCGTCAGACTCTCTCGCACAGCCCCCTAGACTTTGTAGGATACCAGGTCGAGGATTGGGCGCATGCGCAGTGGCTACTCTCGTCCGCTCACACGCCTCGGCGACGTCAGACGCCGGGCGTGTGTGGGGGGTTCAAAAGGCCGGTGAACCCGGCCATTCCTTTGCCGGCGTTCTCAGGGTACCCACGCTCAAGCTGGACTCAATGAGGTATGTCATTTCTTTGGTGGCACGATTCCCTTGGATCTCTCCTTTGCCTTATTATTATATGCTTCTGTTTCGTTTTTCTGCAGAGCAATGCTCTATGACAAAGCTGCCTCCATCATTCTTTGCTCCATTGGCTCTTTAATAGTCTATTAGCAAGATTGATTTCTTTGGTGAGTTAGCCATTAATGGGCACATGCATAGGCTGTGCAACAATAGTTATGCAGTAAATGTTCTTTGAAATTCAGCCATGCACTTATTTATCCAATTTTTTTTTTATATTTTTTTTTTTTTTTTTTTCATTTTCTATTTTTCATTTTTTACATTTTATTTATCTTTTATATTTTTTCTTTCATTTTTTGTGCTTAGAGTGACCTCCATCTACCATTCTTGTTTCAAATAAGCCAGCACTTTGCGTGCCCTGTTTTTCTCCTCTCTGATTATTTTGCACAAATAGTAAGTACTGTTGAGGCTATAGAGAAACAGTGTATAGCTCGGCCTATAATACACCACTCAGCGCCACAGATCCCTTAGAAACACTCGTCCAGAAACTTCAGTACAGGAAATGACATATTCATAAAATATCTACCAAAACCTTTGAAATGAAAATAAAAACCAAGGGTGTGGAGAAAAAAGCTGCTGTTTTAAAAAAATTTAATGCAATCAATAGTATAAAAGACATATAATTGGTAATAAGAATAGTCATATACTAAAACAGCGCTGTGTTGAGCACATAAAACAAATGTGTGGCCAACTACACAGACAAAGTCCATAAGAACAGTGCAATATAAGTAGTGGTTCAGAGGGTGTTCAAGTAGATCCTAAACCATGTCACAGCGTGCACCTTCCACTGATCACTCCAACTCCACCATGTGTGAACACACTCCCCTCAGGGGATCAAACTCACCAGAGCTTAATAAATAAAAGCCTCCAAGATAGAGATTTCCTGGGCCTCCTTAATACAGCACTTCTCTAGGTCATAAGGAGATGGAGGGGCTCCAAAGGATTAAAAAACAAGAAAAAAGCGCAAATAGCGTAATTCCGTTTTATTAATAAAAAGCACCCATTACATTATATCTCCCCCATCACTAACAACGTACTAGATTAAGCAGTTTAAATAGCAGATAGAGTGAACATCACTGTGCACTGCACCGTAGCCATCTGGAACCCGTCTCAGCAATCAAGGAACGGTAGTGGTTTCCTCGTTCCGGGTCCGACCTCGATGGAGCGCACGCGTCACTTCCAGCGTCGTGTAAGCCACGCCCTGACATGTTTCATCATATCCTGACTTCAACAGAGGGCACCCTCTGATCGGTAGAAGGTGCACGCTGTGACATGCTTTAGGATCTACTTGAACACCCTCTGAACCACTACTTATATTGCACTGTTCTTATGGACTTTGTCTGTGTGTAGTTGGCCACACATTTGTTTTATGTGCTCAACACAGCGCTGTTTTAGTATATGACTCTTGAGGCTATGTTAGCCCTATATACTACTGGCTGGTGGATCCAAAATTCTTTGGGCACTGTGTCACAATTTCTTCATTCATTTATATTGGTAATTTTCCTTTCCAAGTCCCTTTTCGCCCCCTGCAGCCTTCTACTGTGTCTACAGCCCTTGTATCTGCCTTGGGGTTCCCACGCCTGTCCACTGGGTGCCCATTGGTAGGTAGTTTTCCATCGGTGGTCGGGGTGGGTCTGAGTGTGCCCTGCGGGCCATATTGGGTGGGTCCTGGGGTGCTTGGTAGGTGGGGCCATGACACTGGGAAATGCGCTATGGGAGGATTTTTGGTTATACATGACAGCCACATGGCATTCTAGTATTTTTCATATAACTGTGTAATTATTACTGTTGTCTTTGTATTGTTTGATCATTGTTACTTTCTATTATAGAATTCCAAGCTAAGAGCACAGGTATTATCAACTGTCCCTGAGGAAGCCTATTTAGGCGAAACATGTAGGACTTCATATACCTGCTCACATGACCTTCCATTACGCTGTAGGCGGGTTTGTGTGATACAATCGTTCAGTTGGCTTTTTACCTTTATGTGCATATTTTGTATTGTTCACACCCCTGATATGTATGTCTATATACTTCTTTTTAATTATATGTGAATAAACTATTGTCATTTTATTATATGGTATTTCCATTATTGTCCAGCGATAATCCCTTAACCCTCTCCTTGTACATTGTATTTATACTATTGGGATGAGGTGCTATATTACTATGAGGACCGTCGAGTCATTCAATCCACAACCCCACAACAACCTCCAATGACCCATACCAAACCACGCCAGTGTCCTGCCTCCCCCTAACACCCATGCGTCCGTCACCGTAGGGAAGCATGTGTTCTAACGCGAACACACAAGAAATGTGGATCTGTGAAACCCGAACTGTATGACTGAATACATAGCACTCACTGAGCTCACTAAACTGAACACTGATTGTCTGTTCACATCCACACTCCAACCAGAAACCTGAAAAATAAATTGATATGTGTGAGATGCAGCCTTGTAAGATGCTTATATAGGACTTTGAGCCATGAACTGCGGTAAGAGTACCCAAAACAGGGGGATATAGACCGATAACCCCCCAATGACTTAGCCGATGCCCAGAAGAAATAATTGCCCAGCATAAACCAAAGAAATGTTTAAGAACTGGTCACCTCTCACTGGAAGAAAGCCGCTGGACTCAATACAACCCTTCTCCCCCAGATGCCCACTAACACACTAATCAACCCTCTCTGAGCCCAAAAACCTGCTGAGGTGCCAGTGTCCAGCAGAGACCCCCGCACCAGCAACATGGCCATCGTACCAGGGACCACTGATGGCTAGTGTAACAGAGGAGGGGACACCACCCATGGCCAAGAATGACACAAACCCCCAACTGACCAACTTCACATGAGTACCCAGTGTCCTCTCCCTACCTGTCTATGACAGTCACAGTGGGGGAAAAATGCGTCGAATGACACCATCCCTCATGAAAACAAGGTGTGTGACATTCCAATGCCACAAACCACCCACCAACAGAGGAACAGTACCCACCCCTCTCCCCTAATGCCATGTGGAGCGGACCCTGCTCTGCCACCCTGGCCTCTCCAATGGCACACCAAGATACTGCGGCCCCTCCCCTGCCCGTAGTCCCCCCACAAGATATCTGTAACCCTAAGGGAGAAAGCGGGGAGAAGCGATGCCTGCTGCAGCCGCACAACCTCCATGTTGATCCGAAACCCAGGAGTGACGTCAGCAAGTCACCTGGAAATTACGCCTATCGATCGTCCATGAAATAAACGTTGACAGGAAATGGAGGCTAGAGGGTGGGCTTAAATACAGCCCGACTCCTCCTACAAATTCAGGCTGACCTACTGTCAGCCTTCCAAGTATCACAGGAATTTCCTACAATACTTTGCGCCATCCAGTGACCCAATGCATGTACATGCACTTTCACCTGGCAAATTGCTATGTGAAATTTTTTATAAATACACCCCTTAAAATATCTGCACAGTGAACACACCTGTCATTCTATATAAGACTTACAAAGGAGATATTAGCCAAATGTATAGCAAATGGACAACTTTCATTGTGGACTTATTTTTTTCACAAACTAGTACTGTCACAAGAAGTGTTTAGGACAAGATATTTTCCAGAAGGCGTCACGCAATAGATGCACTTTTTCAAATCCATTTTATATATCAACCTGTTCCCCCCAGCGGCCTTTACATTCTCACTTTCAGTATGCTAAGATTTAGATGACACTTAAAGTTGGAAGAAATGTAAGATTTTCAAGTAGAAATGTACTTTTTTTACTGCATTCATCTGGTTATAACTGGCTAACAGAGTGCTGTAAAAGTTTTGCTATCTGGCGCTGCTGCTTTTTATTCTCACCTTAATCGTTTACAATGAGAGGGAAAATATGGATCAAAAAAGCAGCTGTTTTCCCCTCATGCAGCATGATGTTGTTACCTATCAAAAAACAGAAATGCTCAGTGTGTGTTTGTATGTATGTTACAAATTTAAGCTAACACAGCATGTTTGATATACAGTATAAATAATTTGATTGTTTACTAAATGCAAGGCAACCAATTGTGGATGCTACACATACATTTCAGCGGTTATGTATTGTTTTGCAGATCTTACATAATGCAAGTGGCACTCTGTGTAAAGCAGGGCAATAACCCTTTAACTACTTAGCTACAAGACCAGACTGTTTCACCCCCTTCCAGCCCAGGCCATTATTAAGGTCTCAACACTGTCACACAGTTTTTTTACTTTTTTACTATAAAAAGGGAAAAAAATGAAAATAAATAATTTTTCTTAGTTTCCGTATGTTACCATATATACTCGAGTTTAAGCTGACCCAAATATAAGCTGAGTCACCTAATTTTACCACAAAAAAATGGGAAAACGTATTGACTCGAGTATAAGTCTAGGGTGAGAAATGCAGCAGCTACTGTAAGTGGAAAAGAGGGTCAACAATGCCCATCTTCATTGTGCCCACCTGCATTCCTCACTGAGCCATCTGCATGCCTCACTGTGCCATCTGTATGCCTCACTGTGTCCATCTGCATGCCTCACTGTGCCCATCTGCATTCCTCATAGTGCCATCTGTATGCCTCACTATGTCCATCTGCATGCCTCACTGTGCCCATCTGTAGCCTCACTGTGCCATCTCACTGTGTACATCTGCAGCCTCACTGTGCCATCTCACTGTGTACATCTGCAGCCTCACTGTGCCATCTCACTGTGTACATCTGCAAACTCACTGTGCCATCTCACTGTGTACATCTGCAGCCTTACTGTGCCATCTCACTGTGTACATCTGCAGCCTCACTGTGCTATCTCACTGTGTACATCTGCAGCCTCACTGTGCCATCTCACTGTGTACATCTGCAGCCTCACTGTGCCATCTCACTGTGTACATCTGCAGCCTCACTGTGCCATCTCACTGTGTACATCTGCAGCCTCATGTACCTGATCTCCAGCGCTGTGACATGCAGTCTAGTCGGCAGCCGTCCAGTGTAACAAAGCCCCGCCTCCTCCTCGACCATGACGGAACACTGATTCAGTTTCCCAGCAGTGAGTCAGTGTTCCGCCTATCACGGACAAGGGCGAGGAGAAGGAGGAGGCTTTGTAACACCGGACGGCCACCGACTAGACTGCATGTCACAGTGCTGGGAGATCAGGTGCATGAGGCTGCAGATGTACAAAGCGACTCAAGTATAAGCTTATAAGCTTATGTATATATTTGAAGATGTATCAACCCTGATGTATTGACTGCCTATGTCATTTCTTGAGGCCCTAGTACATATAACCCCAATATGACCCATTTTTTGAAAGTAGATAGTTCAAGGTATTTAATAGGAGACATGGTGAGTTTTTTGAAGTTGTAATTTTTGTCACAATTTTTTGAAATATGAAGAAATTAAATTTTAAAAATGTGTTTTTACAAAGGCATATTTACAATCAAATCCTAAAATACATTCTGCTACTTTTTCCAAGTATGGGGATACCACAAGTGTGAGGCTTTCATGTTCTAGATGCATAGAGGGGCCCAAAATCCAAGGCGCCCTTTTGGGTTTTCAAGGAGCATTACTTAACTAACAAATTTCCTGAATACCTATCTCAGTTTTTAAGTCACTGAAGCACCAGGACAAGAGAAACACCTACAAAACTACCCAATTTTGGAAAGTAAGCACCCCAAGGTATTTTCTGGAAGGCATAGTGAAGTCTTTTAAAAAAGTTTTGTTTTCTTTGCCACAAGTGTTTGGAAAATGCAGGAAAGAAATGGCAATGTATTGTTTTTATACAAAATTGTTAATTATAAAGACAGTTCTACACACAACTTAGAATTACAGCTTAAGGCATATTCTGCTACTGCTCCTGAATATGGTGACAGCATATATATGAGAGTTTTTCCGACCCTAACTATATAGAGGGGCCTAAAATCCAAGAAGCACCTTCATTTGTTCTAGCAGAATAAATTGCACGTCTAATTTCCTGACTACCTATAATGTTTTTGGAAGCCCTAGAGCACCAGGACAGTGGAAACATCCACAAAATGACCACATTTTGGAAAGCAAATACCCCAAGGTATATTCTAAGAAGTATGGTAAGCCTTTTTCCATTTTTTGCCATAAATCTACACAAATTTTACAATCAATAAGATATTTCTTACACAGAGCATAGGCATGCTTATAATGACACCCCAAAACACATTCTGCTACTCTTCTTGAGTACAGGGATATTACATGTGTGAGATTTTTTCACAGCTTAGCCACATTGAGAAGCCCAAAATCCAAAGAGCACCTTTAGGCATTCTAGGGGAATAAATTAAAGGGGTTGTAAAGGTTCATGTTTTTTCATCTTAATGCATCCTATGCATTAAGGTGAAAAAACACCTGTCCATAACCGGCCCCCCAGCCCCCCCCCCCTTTTACTTACCTGAACCCTCAAACTTGTCCCATGTGGATGCTCTCTCTCTCTCTGCAGGGGGTTCTCAGCTCTTGCTTGGAATGTCAATCAAATACAATGGTGTGGGTGCCGGGAGGTGGGGCCGAGTCTTTCATTCGGCCTCTATGGACGCCGAATGCCGGACTCGGGAGCATGCCCGCAAGGTGACCTTCCGGGAGAGCGCTTCTCCCAGGGGGTTTTCTGATGTGGGGAGGAGCCACGAGAGCCGCTGAGGGACCCCAGAAGACCAGGTTCGGGGCCACTCTGTGGAAAACGAGCTGCACAGTGGAGGTAAGTATGACATGTTTGTTATTTAAAAAAAAAACAAAAACCCAAACCTTTAGTGTCACTTTAAGCATGACATTTTCTGACTTCCTATCAATTTTATGAACACTGTGACTGGCTGCACTATTAAAGTGCTTTTAAAGACGAAGAAGGTTTTTTCTTTTTATGCATTCTATGCATTAGAAGTGCACCGGAATTTCGGCGGCCGAAACATATCAACCAAAAATGGTGTTTTAGGCCTTTGGCTGAAAGAAGAAAAGGTTGCCGATAATGGCACCAAAAAGCTGGCGGTTCGCCCCGGTTGCCACACATTGCAGGGGTCACTTTGTCAGAGTCCTCCCCTCCTCCTCTCCTTGTGTGTGTCATGCAGAGCAGCGATCTCCCGCTGTGTTACGGAGCTTTGATCTGAAAAGTTTGGCAGCCCTTGTAAGTCCTGCCTCCTAGACCGGGCTCCTGTGATACTGGCATACTGATCCAATGCCGGGAAATTGAATCAGTGTGACATGTATCATAGGAGCCAGTCTAGGAGGCGGGACTTTGTTACAGCAGCCGCCCGGCCCGGGCAATTACAATCAAAGCTCCATGACACAGTGGGAGATTGCTGCTGCATTTGATGGGAACTGGTATGCTGCATCTGATGGGCACTGGTAGGCTGCATCTGATAGGCACTGGTGAGGCTGCATTTAATGGGCACTGGTGAGGGGGTCAATCATCTAAACAGCTCATTAAATTGTTAACACCAACAAAAAGGTAGTCCTTAAAAGCATTTTTGGGTCTCTGCACTGTGAACATAGAGGGAAGGGGTACACAATAATATGTAGCCCATTGAGGGGGTGTGGCTTGCCAATGGCAGACTGTGGATAACTGCTCTGTCCGTGATCTGGCTCTCAGCACATTACACAGGGCTCCTAACAGGCTCCCTATGGGTGAGATCGGGAGAAAGAAAGCAGTAGAAGCCTCTGCCACCCTTCTCAGTCTGTGGGTTGGATCGGCACATCTTCGCTCATAGCTGCTGCTCAGTCTCGTCAGACAGAACCATCATGGCGGCAGCCATGTGGCCTGTGTCCCTCTCCACAGTGCATGGCATGACAGAGGCGCCCCGAACCGAACCTCCTCACAACTTCCACCTTTGTGACAATTGGAGCCTACTCCAGGGCAAAGAATATAGTTCTTTTTCTCAGATCCTCATGAATCTTAAAGCAAACTCACTGATTACGTCCTTCCATACAACCCTGCCCTTTTTCTCCTACATGTCTTGGATATTTCTGAGAAAACGTAAAGAAATCAATTCTATGCCACCTCTTTAATGCTGCCAAATAGTGTTTTGTACTGCGGTGGAGAGACTCACGCCTTCCCTCTATCTCGGTCTAGCTTTTGAAAGTTTAGGAAGTGGACAAGATGGAAAACCTGCTACTTTCTGCTCAAAACAGACATGAGGCTTACTCCAAAACTTCGGTCCATGGGAACATGTTTACATACTCGGAAGAGGGGAAAGCCCCCTTTGCATCCTACACGCACTGAGACACTGTATACTAATGCCCCTCCCTAGGGGTCCTCCATCCTCCCCCTTTTTTTTCTGCCAGCTCACACTCACAACTCACACTCACTACTGTCCCCCTCCCCTAACTATATTCTCTCCCACTCCTTCTCCTTTCTGTGTGTGTATCCCCTCTGCCCTGTCCTTACCTTATCCCTACCCTCTCTCCTGATTCACTGAGAAAAACTGCTATATCCTTTGCATTCATAGTGGCGGCTTGATCTAGTTTAGAGGCGATCCCAATATCTATTTTAAGTAATGCTGAATTTATTATTGATGAGTGTTTCAACCAGGTCACCCTGGCACTTTACGTTATGTATAACTGATGTTGTATTTCTTGGTAATTCAGGGACTTTACTGGGGGGTCACTTCATGTATGTATGCTTCTATTGTGTTTTGCTGCTCTGTGGAAGCTGGATACTTTAAATAAATGATTTGTAAAAAAAAGCAGACTCAACTACATTGTTATCTCAATTGACCTCCTTGACTGCCCCCGGTAGTGAGTTTAGGCTGCATTCTCCTATCAGACCATGCCCCAGTGTACATCTCCATTGATGGACATGGCATATAAACGACAATCTCCTCAATGATGCTTCCTGCCTAAGGGATGTTACCCAATCGACTGTTCAATTTGCGAAGCTACATTTCCAAGACAATACCCCCCCCCCCCCCCTATTCAATAGGAAGCGTTGAAATATGTCCTGCGAGGGGCACTCAATTCCCATGAGGCATGTCTCAAGAAGGAATCTTTAAATGAAAAGGTATCCTTATGCCACCTCATTGCTACCCTGGAACTAGATAAAAGCTCTGTCTCGAAAGAATCACTTCTCTGATTGTCCAATGTGTGTACGCAATTGCAATAGCTACATAGTTACATAGTTAGTCAGGTTGAAAAAAGACACAAGTCTATCTAGTTCAACCAATCATGCAAACCCATATACACAATCCTACACCCACAGTTGATCCAGAGGAAGGCGTAAAACCCCAGCAAAGCATGATCCAATTTGGTATAGCAGGGGCAAAAACTTCCTTTCTGATCCCCCGAGAAGTAATCAGATATTCCCTGGATCAGCTTTACCTGTAAATGTGATGGGAGTCACTTTGGGCAGGGGGTCCGTGGAACCCAGAATCCCTTGGGGAGGTTGGGAAACCCTTGTTTCAGCTTCCCATGTACCTCCTATGTCTAAGTCACCTTCTGTCTCTAATAGGGGCACAGGGTGACCTGAAAATCCAGTCTGATCTGTACTAATCAAACTCACTGTACAACCACACTTAAATGTTGTGTATATATATTCTTTTGTGTCTGTCTGCCTTGGGAGAAAAGTATATTATGGGATGTATGTCTATGTGGAGGGGGAGGGAAATTCCTCCAGCAGCCCCTCCCTGCTGATTCGACTGTTTACTGATGAGAAGTTTGACGACACCTGACCTATGTGTCTATTGTTATTGGACAGTTTACCCCCCCTTAATGCAAAGGGAGGGGTTGTCCCTGAGTGTTACCTCTCTGTACATGTGTTTCAATAAACAGTTCGTATTGAGCAACCAAATGAGTACTGCCTTGTTATTGGTTGTCAGCAGTTTGGAATATCTGATATCTATATTCAGACTGGGAGGAAGTGGTACACGAGGAAAGCACTCAAGCGGAGTGTGGGACGTTTTGTTACATTGGTGGCAAGCAGTGGGATGCTTCCTGCAGTCTGGGACATCTGAACCTCCACCTGGATCCAAGATCAGGATAGCAGACTTCGGTCACCCCAGCGAAGATATGGATCTGGCATCAGAGCCCAGGGCTGCTGCGGATCGTCCTTTCAGCATACTCTAGGACTGTGTCTGCCGATGAATACCTGGAGCTCAGGCAGCAGATTCGATAGTACTCTGGATTGAAGCCCTGCAGGTTGCTGGTATGCAACAGGGCAAGTGCTTTGCAATGCCAGAGCAATGGGCCAGTGACCAGTGGGCATTACGGATGGCATTCCTGGGAGAGCAGCCCCAGGAGCAATGGGTGACTGAGTTGGACAGGCTGGTCCAGCAGGAGATAAAGCTGGACAATCGGTATCAGGCTCTACAATGGCACGCAGAGCAGGGATATTTAGGGGAGACAACAGAATCCTCTCCAGAGGTATATGACTTTGGCGGCCCTGGATTTCTGTGGGAGAGCCTTAAAGATCGTTTTGTGTTTGGTGATGAAGGGGAACCTACCCTTGAGGACCTGCGAGAATACAGAAAGACTATGCTCAGTCTTGCAGGGGTCTCAGAGCTTAAACCTGATCTGGACTATTTGCTACGTAAGGAACAGTATCTGGAAAGGGCATACAGGAAACTGCTAGAACACGTTCAGCATCATGCCAGAGAATCAGCAGTGGAAACTTTGTAGATTTCCGTCTCCAAAGCTGAAGTGCCGACAACAGGGCAGAGCTCTGCTAACCTCTGCCTAGAAAAAACAACAGCTTCAGCGTCCCAGAGAGAAGAGGCAGTAAGCCTTTCTCCCACAATAGTGACAGAGACATGGGATTTTCTGCCAGCAACATCTCTGAAGTTACCAGAAACTTCTGCAGCTGAAGCGTTGACAACTGGACAGAGGGTCCAAGACCTCTGCCCTACACTTGTGGCAGTTCCAGAGGCCCAGGGTGAGAAGGTGGTGGTCTTTGCTCCCCAGCAGGCATCCATGCACCTGAGAGACAGTACTAGAGACATGTCATCCCAGCAGCCATATGAGGGTAAGGGGGGTGAAGCAGCCGGCTTCCCTTCCCAGCAGCAGATGGCACCCCAGAATGATGCCAGGAACCCAAGCAGAAAGGCCTTTAACAGGGCTGAGTGCTGCTGGCCTCTTCCCTCTACTAACAAAAGATACGGTCTCCATCTGTATACCCCAGGGATGCTGGGCAGTCGGCCCAGATCCCCAACAGCATGATGAAGTGAGCCCAGCCACCATGTCTTCTCTCCAGCGGCTAAAAGGACTCCAGGGAGAAGGGCCAGTCTGCACTTCTTCCCAGAGGTGGGTATGTTCTCTGAGAGAAGCAGAGGTTGGGAGGTTGGTTGGGTGAGTAATGCTATGTTTGGGACAATTTATTTGGGGTACTGTGTGGATACCGGCATTGGGGGACTGGAACTACTGACCAACTTCGGAGTCAACCCGTCGGGTCTCTCCTCCTGTGTTAGTCTGCTGTTAGTTTCAGCTCCCCATGCACCTCCTATGTCTAAGTCAGCCTATTGTCTCTAATACGGGCACAGGATGACCGGGAAATCCAGTCTGATCTGTACTAATTGGACTAACTGTACAACCACACTGGAATGTTGTATATATATATATATATATAAATAATTATATATTGTATATTGTTTCATTTTGTTGTGTACTCTTTGCTGGGTCATTTGGGGTGTATTTCATTGTTCTATTGTGTCTGTCTGCCTAGGGTGAAAAGTATATTATGGGATGTATGCAGTGCTGTTTCTTGGCCTAGGCTGACAAGGCCCAGGCCTAGGGCGGCACTTTGCGGGGGGGCGGCATCCCCGCAAGAAAAAGCCCCCCTCTGCCGAGTCCCGGCTCCCGCACACAAACCGTTCCAGCTACAGACCTCCAGGCAGGCGGCTTACTGCAGCCTGTAGTGGCTAAAGAGCGGCATGACTTGGCCGGAGAGGGAGGGCGGGGAATAACAGCGTGACTTGGCCGGAGAGGGAGGGCGGGGACTAGCAGCGTGACTTGGCCGGAGAGGGAGGGCGGGGACTAGCAGCGTGACTTGGCAGGAGAGGGAGGGCGGGGACTAGCAGCGTGACTTGGCCGGAGAGGGAGGGCGGGGACTAGCGGCCAGTGATTGGCAACTGACGGAGGCTCTGCCTAACCTCCTCCGTGACATCTAGGCTCAGCGCAGGTGTACTCACCCCGCTGTCTAATGTCACTAGTAAACACAGAAGCCTCAGTTCTGTGCTTATTAGTGACAGCCCTGAGCGCATCTCTCCCGCTGGCGTCCACTTGCCCGGTGCTGTGTGATCATGGGCAGGAGTATGGGGCGGGGCATTACTTCAGACGTCCGGATGGCCTGATGATCCTGGCAAGTGAAAAGAGTTGCAGCCACACAGCATTGGATAAAGCCAGAAGGGGGGGGGATTTTTAGGAAGACCGGGGAGATACAGAGGGAGCTGAGTTAAAGAGATGCAAAGCTTAGCTGTTGGGGGTTGCAGAGATAAGCTGTAGGAAAAGGTGCAAAGGAGAGTTGTGGCCAGGGGTGCAGAGGTTAGCTGTAAAAAGAGGGAAGTGTGAAGAAGTGAGCTGTGGCCATTGAAGGGGGAGGCGTGCATAGGTGAATTGCAGAAGCATGGGGGGCGCAGAAGTGAATAACAGACATGAGGTGAAGAGATGAGTCGCAGAAAGAGGGCGCAGGGTTGAGTCGCAGAAAGAGGGCGCAGGGGTGAGTCGCAGAAAGGGGGCGCAGGGGTGAGTCACAGAAAGAGGGCACAGGGGTGAGTCACAGAAAGAGGGCGCAAGGGTGAGTCACAGAAAGAGGGCGCAGGGGTGAGTCGCAGAAAGAGGGTGCAGGGGTGAGTCACAGAAAGAGGGCGCAGGGGTGAGTCGCAGAAAGAGGGCGCAGGGGTGAGTCGCAGAAAGAGGGCGCAGGGGTGAGTCGCAGAAAGAGGGCGCAGGGGAGAGTCGCAGAAAGAGGGCGCAGAGGTAAGTTGTTCACAGGCGGTGCAGATGTGAGTTGCCAAAGAGTGTGGGTGTGTAGATGTGAGTTGGAAAAAGGTGAGGGGGTGCAGAGGTGGGTTGTGCATGTGTGGGAATGAAGAGGTGGGTTGTGGATGGGTGGGTGTGCAGATATGAGTTATGGACATGGGGTGCAGGTGAGTTGTGGATTGGGGTGCAGAGATGAGTTGCGGACAGGAGTTCAGAAGTGAGTTGTAGATGAGGATGCAGAGGTGAGTTTTGGACGGGGGCAGAAGTGAGCTGCGAACAGTTTTGGACGGGGGTGCCGAAGCAAGTAGTGATTGGGGGTGCAGTCAGTGCTGTTTCTTGGCTAACGCCCAGGCCAGCACTTTTCAAGGGGGGGGGGCGACGTCCCAGCATGAAAAAAGCCCCCCCTCCCACGTTCTAGCTCCCGCAGACAAATTGTCCCCAGCTACAGCCCCCAACTGGCAGCGGGTGGCTTACTGTAACCTGTAGCTGCGCTGATTTCTGGTGGTGACTTGACCGGGGAGGGAGCACTTAAAGCAACTGATGGAGGTTCCACCTAACCTCCTCTGTGGCATCTATCGCAACTTCCTCCTGCCCGGGCTCTGTGTTTACGATTGGAGAGAGGAGGATGAGGGGAACCACCAGGACAGCCAGGTACGATTCTTATACTTCTTGTGCACTTTTTTTTCTGTTCGAAAAGCTGCACTAATGGGACTGTATTGATGGGCACTGATAAGCTGCACTAATGGGACTGTATTGATGGGCACTGATAAGCTGCACTGATAAGGCTGCACTTATGGGACTGTAGTGATGGGCACTGATAAGGCGGCACTGGTGGGACTGCACTGATGGCACTGTACTGATGGGCACTGAAAATAATAGATATATTTGAAATGGTATACAAAACATACAAGTAGGCCCTTGGTACCCACAGAGAGGAAGAGGTGGAGCTCTGAGTGGAAAAGGTGGAGCCTAAAGAGGAAGGGGTGGGGTTTACAGATGACAGGGCGGGTCTTAAACAGGAAAGGTGTGGCCCTGACAGGAAGGGGTGGGTCATAATTTAATTAGGGAGGGGAGAGTTTAGTCAGGCCTAGGGCAGCACGAAACCTAAATACACCACTGGATGTATGTCTATGTGAAGGGGGGGATTCCTTTAGCAGCCCCTCCCTGCTGATAAGTTTACTGATAAGAAGTTTGAATACACCTGACCTGTGTGTATATTGTTATTGGACAGTTTACCCCACCCTAAATGCAAAGGGAGGGGTTCTCACCCTGGGTCTCTGAGTGTTACTTCTCTGTACATGTGTTCCAATAAACAGTTTATGTTGAGCAACCCAACAAGTACTGCCTTGTTATTGGTTGTCAGCGGTTTGGAATATCTGATATCTATATTCAGACTGGGAGGAAGTAGTATATGACGAAATCACTCAAGTGGAGTGTGGGACGTTTTTCATTACAGTTAGTACCCAGTTATATTATGTACATTTAAGAAGGAATCCAGGCCTTTTTTAAAGCAATCTACTGAGCTGGCCAGAACCAGCTCTTGAGGTGTCTATTCCACATTTTCACAGATCTTACTGTGAAGAAACCTTTCTGTATTTGGAGATGAAATCTCTTTTTCTCTAGACATAAAGAGTGTGCCCTTGTCCTATGTGATGACCTTAAAGTGAATAACTTAATTCCAAGTTCACTATATGGACCACCTATGTATTTGTACATGTTGATCATATCCCCCCTTAATCTCCAATTCTCAAGAGAGAATACATTCAGTTCCTCTAATCTATCCTCATAGCTGAGCTCCTCCAAGCTTCTTATTAGTTTAGTTGCCCTTCTCTGCACTTTCTCCAGTTCCCTGATATCCTTTTTGAGAACTGGTGCCCAAAACTGGACTGCATATTCCAGATGAGGTCTTACTAATGATTCGTACAGGTGCAAAATGATCTCTTTTTCCCTGGAGTCTATACCTCTCTTAATACTGACTTTGCTTGCTGCTATAACGTCATTTTATGGCAGCGAACACCCGCGTGTGCCAAACCTCATACACTCTAGATAAGTGTGTCACCTGGCTGGCTTTGAAACTACACCAACGGGCCATCTCCAAAATTATTCCAACTATTCATACAGCCACTAATTCCCTCTCCCATAAGCTCAGTGAAATCTCTTCTACCTTTCATAAATTCTATTCAGCGTTTTACAATATGAAGGGGAAATATGTGGATCTCGGTCATAACCAACTCTTAGCCCAAATTAAGACTTATGTTGATGCAACAGCTCTTCCTACTCTATCCCCCAACATAGTAGTAACATTGGACTCACCATTTTCTTATGACGAATAACTATTAAGATCCCGTGTCTGGACTATTTGACTTCTGCTTAAAGTCTTTAATTCTGTATCACCAAATTGCCCTTTCTCCCCTCAAATGTTGGAGGGCCAGATCACCCTTTTTCCTAAGCCTGGCAAGGGCTTGACAAATTGTGGGAGCTAATGAACCACTACAGCCCCACCTCCCGGCGTTTAACAAGGGGGCCCCCAGACCCCGCCCCCCCATTGTACATTGTACCCCAACCCATTCACCAAAAAAAGTGTAAAAAATAAATACATTTGTTTTTGACAATTCCTTTATTAAAAAATGAAAAAAAAAAAAAACAATGTCCCGCAATGTAGATCCATCGTCAAATGTGCCACCCGCCTCCATGTCAGACCCGAAAATAAAAAAAAGAACACTCCTCCCATGATGAAGGCTAACCGCCGAATTCCAGCTCTGCCATTTGACAGTTCTTAAATAGATAAGGGGTGGGGCCACCTAGGGACATCACCTAGTGGCACCACCCCCTTGTGAACAGGAACAGCAAAATTAAATTTTTAAAATATTTAAAATCACTTGCGGCTGTAATGTAATTTACATAAAGAATAATTGAAAAAAACGGCGTTGGTTCCCAACCCCCAGTCCTGTACCAGGCCATTCAGGTCTAGTATGGATATTAAGGGGAACTCCACGCCAAAATGTAAAAAAAAATTGCGTGGGGGTCCCCCCAAATTCATACCAGACCCTTATCCGAGCATGCAACATTACGGCAGGCCACAAGAAAAGGGGGGATGTGAGACCGCCCCCCCTTTTGATCCGTACCAGGCCACATGCCCTCAACATGGGGAGGGTGCTTTGGGGACAAGGGCCTCATCCCCACATCCCTTGCCCGGTGGTTGTGGGGGTCTGCAGGTGGGGGGGCTTATCGGAATCTGGAAGCCCCTTTTCACAAGGGTTGGAAGCAACACAAAATCATTTGGCAAACAGGAATTGCAAAGGCATAACTTAAACAGGAAGTTCATAGGATGAACAAGGAGCTCAAAGTTCAAGACAAATAAGGTTCGGGGAAGGAACATTCAAGGAATTGTCCAGGCAGCTGTCCAGCACTCCAGATGGCTCAGTAAAAAGAGACATTGACAAACACAACAGAGTTTGCAGATTCAGATCCAGGCCCTGACAGTAATAATCTGTCTGCTTGCCTGCTTATTATCAGTCCTTGACTCTTTGTAATTCATTAAACTTCCATTGTCTTGAGCAAACTATGCCTGGATCTCCCCAATGTTTCCCTTCACTTCTCATGTTACTTATAATCTTGTCTTCTCTTGATTCTTTCTTAATATTATGGCGTCCCCAGATTCTGAGGAGGCCTTCTAATAGTCTAGATGTACTATTTGCATTTCTTAAAATGACCAAATTTTCCTGATTGGTTATTTAGTGGAACTATTTGTGTACTGTTTATTTACTGCATTATGCTTATTGTCAATATTTATTGTACATCTGCCATTTTCTCCTGAACTACTTGAATAAAGTACAGCACAGTATAAAACTGTATATCACCAACTATCTCTCTCCACATACTTACTGTCAGCTTGCCCTATTTAGTCCAACACAAATGGCTACTGGAAACACAGCCTTTTATAGTGAGGGGGTGGTGCTTAAGAAGGTCTCCAAACCTTTTCACCTTTAAAGGACAGGAAGTGATTTATTGGTAGTTTGTTGCTATGGTGGTAAAATCATGCATAACTTTAGCATCTCCACAAACCGTGAAAGTGTAAGGCATAGCAAACGCAGGTATCCAGCAAAGATGACTAGATCAGTGGGTTGTACCCTAGAAAATCAGGAAACAGGCTGAATAGGGTTAAATTAAGTTTATTAACATAAATCTCACTCTTTCAACACCAACACAATTAAACCATATACAATGTAATGTAACAAAATAAACATGATAGTGCAGCCAGCAACCCAAAGAACAACCTATGTACAAATGGAGGGAGCACACATGAGCAGGGCAAGGTCAGGACTGAGACAGGAAACAAGGGAGGAGAGCAGGGTACAGAGCACAGGATGCAGGGAGCAGGGTACTGGAAACAGTTCACAGGAACAAGGCACAGGATCAGGTAAAGGAACAAGGCACAGGATCAAGATCAGACAGGGACACAGCTCACAGGAAGAATACTGGAGCACCGGACTTCTGTTAAGGACAGGATTAAATACCTCTTAGCAGTCAGATGCAGCCTAATTGCTTGGATAAGCTGGCTGCTGGGAGACACCTGCTGGTGGCCACCGGAACTGCATCCTTCAACTCCGGGAACAACAGGTCATCTAGGTCGCCCAGGTAGTGACACAAGTCCTGACAGATTGGTTTGGGATCACCTTCTTACTGGTGACATGTTTGTTACCAAGTGTGCTGAAATACCTTGCAGATGAGATAGATCATGAGGTTTTATTATGGTACAGAATCACTATGTTCTAGATATTACTAGCAATGTTGAACACAGAACAAAAACATTGGAAATTTTATAGAAAATAGTACCTGCACATATATTATTAGCTTTTAACATGTTCAACTTATCATCTGAAGTCTGCTTTAAGACAATTCCATTCCAAGGGCTTTTCTGCAGTCATGGAATCAACCATCTTTGGAAAAATTAATGGATTTCTTGATTTAGAGGGCATACAGTGGGGCAAAAAATTATTTAGTCAGTCACCAATTGTGCAAGTTCTCCCACTTAAAAAGATGAGAGAGGCCTGCAATTGTCATCATAGGTATACCTCAACTATGAGAGACAAAATGTGGAAACACATCCAGACAATCACATTGTCTGATTTTTGAAAGAATTTATTTGCAAATTATGGTGGAAAATAAGTATTTGGTCACCTACAAACAAGCAAGATTTCTGGCTCTCACGGACCTGTATCTTCTTCTTTAAGAGGCTCCTCTGTCCTCCACTCATTACCTGTATTAATGGCACCTGTTTGAACTTGTTATCAGTATAAAAGAAACCTGTCCACAACCTCAAACAGTCACACTCCAAGCTCCACTATGGTGAAGACCAAAGAGCTGTCGAAGGACACCAGAAACAAAATTGTAGACCTGCACCAGGCTGGGAAGACTGAATCTGCAATAGGCAAGCAGCTTGAGGTGAAGAAATCAACTGTGGGAGCAATAATTAGAAAATGGAAGACATACAAGACCATTGATAATCTCCGTCGATCTGGGGCTCCACGCAAGATCTCACCCCGTGGGGTCAAAATGATCACAAGAACAGTGAGCAAAAATCCCAGAACCACACGGGGGACCTAGTGAACGACCTGCAGAGAGCTGGGACCAACGTAACAAAGGCTACCATCGGTAACACACTATGCCGCCACATACTCAGATCCTGCAGTGCCAGACGTGTCCCCCTGCTTAAGCCAGTACATGTCCGGGCCCGTCTGAGGTTTGCTAGAGAGCATTTGGATGATCCAGACGAGAATTGGGAGAATGTCATATGGTCAGATGAAACCAAAGTAGAACTGTTTGGTAGAAACACAACTCATCGTGTTTGGAGGAGAGAGAATGCTGAGTTGCAACCAAAGAACACCATACCTTCTGTGAAGCATGGGGTGGCAACATCATGCTTTGGGGCTGTTTCTCTGCAAAGGGAACAGGACGACTGATCCATGTACATGAAAGAATGAATGGGGCCATGTATCATGAGATTTTGAGCGCAAACCTCCTCCCATCAGCAAGGACATTGAAGATGAAACGTGGCTGGGTCTTTTAGCATGACAATGATCCCAAACATGCCGCCCAGGCAATGAAGAAGTGGCTTCGTAAGAAGCATTTCAAGGTCCTGGAGTGGCCTAGCCAGTCTCCAGATCTCAACTCCATAGAAAACCTTTGGATGGAGTTGAAAGTCCGTGTTGCCCAACGACAGCCCCAAAACATCACTGCTCTAGAGGACATCTGTATGGAGGAATGGGCCAACATACCAGCAACAGTGTGTGACAAACTTTTGAAGACTTACAGAAAACATTTGATCTCTGTCATTGCCAACAAAGGATATATAACAAAGTATTGAGATGAACTTTTGATATTGACCAAATACGCATTTTCCATCATAATTTGCAAATAAATTCTTTCAAAAATCAGACAATGTGATTGTCTGGATTTGTTTCCACATTTTGTCTCTCATAGTTGAGGTATACCTATGATGACAATTACAGGCCTCTCTCATCTTTTTAAGTGGGAGATCTTGCACAATTGGTGGCCGACTAAATACTTTTTTTGCCCCACTGTATATCATCTATTTTCCTTACTGGTATGCCTAAAAAAACAGGACATCACCTTGTAGTTTATAATTTCAAATGGGTGACTAAATTGGGGAATTACAGTATATGGGTTAAACTAGGTTGGAATGCTGTGGTTGACCTGATCCTTTCTCATGGCTAAGTTTGTATATCAGAAACCACTCTGTCAGTGTTCTACTTATTACTAGGAGGTTAGGGTCCTCAGACCTTGAGTCTTTCCCTTACCATAGGCTCCGGGCCTGAGGACCCTAACCTCAATTACATACTGTACTTTGCACAAGAAAATGTACTATATTGTATGGCAGAATAACTGCTGCTGGGCCCAGTGCATCATATTCTTTAAGTTCCAGTGTCCATTTTTAAAATAAACTTTTAGGACACAAATTACTGCTTGAACACTATTTTGTAACTTGTTACTAATAAAAATTACCTTTGTAGTTAAATCTGCAGCAAGCTGTTATTATTAAAAACTGTGGCAAAAAATGCAAAAGTGAATTCCTTGCTTGGGGACGTTGGATGGGGTAAATTATTGTATCATGCCCTGTACACACGACCTGTTTTCCCCTTGGAATAAACTCTGAAGGTTTTTCCGACGGAGTACTGACGGAATTCCACTCAAGCTGTCTTGCATACACGTGGTCACACCAAATTCCAACCGTCCAGAACGTGGTGATGTACAAAACGTATGACAGGCCTAGAAAACAGAAGTTTAATAGCCAGTAGCCAATAGCTTCTGTCTCGTACTTGCTTCAGAGCATGCGTCGTTTTTAGTACGTCGGAACAGCATACAGACGAGCGGTTTTTCCGATAGGAATTGGTTCTGTCAGAAAAATTTAGAACATGTTCTCTTTCTAGGTCCGTCAGAATTTTCGACGTAGAAAGTCTGATGGGGCATACACGATGAAAAGCTCCCGTCTGACTTTTTCTGTGGGACATTCCGCTCGTGTGTACACGGCATAACACTTGTGATTGGCTTGCTGCTTCCCAGCTGTTTTGGTCTCATTACAATGCCAGGACTGATCATGTGACTGCAGCGGTAAGACAAACCCATTTAGCACTAAAGAAGTTGGAAGTGACTGCAGAAAAAAAGTTACTGGAATCTGAGTTTCCTAAATGCTTGCAATGTATTTATACAGTATAAGAGACCAAAAATATGTTTTTTGTTTTGTTTTGTTTTTCACAATAAAGTGGAGTTACTCTTTAAATCTCTCTATACCAAAAAATGTAAATCACATAGCCTCATTAGTGCTAGCAGTGGTTGCATTCAAGCAAGTTATAGAAATACTTGGTTTCCAGTACAAACATGCAAAGGTTGTAGATTTTGTTGTCTCTGTGGTTGATTAGTGTAGTGGGATTGTACGCACTTCAGCAAAGCAATACTTTTAAAATTAGCTACAGGACAATTTCATGGGTCATATAGTAGTTTAACTTTGTATTTACATGAATGTATACACTTTTACAAATATTTATTTATTTATGATTACATTTGTAAGAATTGGTATTACGTAGGAATCTGAACTTGCAATCTTAGGCTAGGAGCACACAAGTGCTTTTTAGTGCTAATAAAATCCCTTGTGATTAATCACTAGAAGGAGTGATTGATTGCTATTTAAAAAAAAAGAAAAAAAAAGGCTCCCAAACAAAGCATTGGTAGTCAACTCGAAAATAATGGAAAGCCTCAAATGTGGCTCCCAAAACTTCCAGAGGACTGCACAATAGTAGCTTGCTTTTGTGCGTGGTGCATTACATCAAGCAAGAAAGCCCATACAAAATAAATGCTATGCCCAAAAATGCTCAATGTTCTTGTGATATATTTTGTTATGAAACCTTTACGGGTTTCACAGGGACAGTAAGTAGTGGGCTCTTCTAGATTTGCTTATGTTGCTCACTTGGCCAACAGTTGGAGGGTTACATTTCTGCAGGAGGATGATATGAGACTTTCTGGCAGGAGGACAGGTGTAAGGATGGCACCCAAATGAAGTTGAGCCCTGTGTAATGTGCGGGGATTAAAGCACCCAAACTTATCAAAAAAGGAAGCTGTCCCCCAGAGGGGTTTTCTAGGCAGCAAAGAATGAAAATTATATCAAGGGATTAAGTTTTGGGGTCGAAATGCGTCAGCTTCCACTACAAGTTATATATAATACTTTTATCTATGGTGTTTGACCACGATGCATTTTCACTGTGCATTGTCATGTTGATGGCACTGCTTTTTATACATGTACCACAGCTCATGTTTTGACGATATATATTTTAAATAACTACTGTTTTGATACCTTGTGATAACAAAAATAAAGAATTTCAATTAAAACCTTATCCCTTGATATCATTTTCATTCTTTGCTGCCTAGAAAACCCCTCTGGGGGACAGCCTCCTTTTTTGATAACTTTTATGGGGTGTGCAGCCGTTGTGTCTTTTCTCCTATGAGTGTCTTCCAATTTATGTTTAAAGCACCCAAACTTTGCCTGCCAATGAGACCAGAGGCTCAGGTCACTTTGAGTGGAGGCTAGCAGCACTGACATTCTATCCCCTTTAAGAGTTGAATGTGATTGGCTAATCCCATGGTCATGACTGGAAAGCTAAAAGCAGTATTAAACCCAAAAGCAAAGATTTATTACTAATTAGATGCTTCCGGACCACCCATTGCACATTTACTGTGACAGGGAAGCCCGGCTGGGTGAAACAATGTACCTGTATGTTGTTTTCTCTTTGAGATCTCGCATGCTCATGCCGCCGGTGTCCCGCTGATATTGGACACAGCGTGAGCCAATCCGCGGGTTTGGTGGAACGCGATGGCCACTGGGACCGTCAATCATTCGTAGGAGAGGCAGAGCAGCGATCTGCCTATGTAAACAAGGCAGATCGCCATTCTGTTAGAGAACCAGCCTCCCACACACACAGTTAGAAAGTATCCCCTAGAAGCACACTTAATCCTTTGATGTCCCTGATGTTAACCCCTTCCCTGCCAGTGTCATTTATACAGTGACAGTGCATTTTTTTAGCACTGATCACTATATTAGTGTCACTGGTCCCCAAAAAGTTTGTATCCGATGTATCCGCCGCAATGTCGCAGTCCCACTAAAATTGCTGATCTCCACCATTACTAGTAAAAATAAAAATAAAAATGCCATAAAAATATCCCATAGTTTGTAGACGTAATAACTTTTGCGCAAACCAATCAATATATGCTCATTGGGATTTTTTTTTACCAAAAACTTGTAGCTGAATACATATTGGCCTAAATTGATGAATAAACTAGATTTAAACATTTTTTCAAAATTGTCGGTCTTTTTTTGTTGATAGCGCAACAAATAAAAACCGCAGAGGTAATCAAATACCACCAAAAGAAACTTCTATTTGTGGGGAAAAAAAGGACATGAATTTTATTTGTGTACAGCGTCGCATGAACGTGCAATTTTCAGTTAAAGCAACGTGGTACCGTGTCGCAAAAAAGGGCCTAGTCATGAAGGGGGTAAAGGCGGCTGAAGTGGTTAAAGTGATTGTAAAGCTTTGTTTTTTTTTTGTTTTTTTAAATAACAAACATATCATACTTACCTGCACTGTGCAGCTCGCTTTGCACAGTGTGGCCCCGATCCTTGATTCCTGAAGTCCCCTCGCGGCTCTCGCAGCTCCTCCCCAAATCAGAGAACCCCCTAGGAGAAGCGCTCCCCCCGGGGATTAGCTTGTGGGTGTGCTCCCGAGTCCAGCATTTGTGTCCATAGACACGAATGTTGGATTCGGCCCGCCCCCTGGCACCCGCGTCATTGGATTTGATTGACAGCAGTGGGAGCCAATGGCTGCGTTGCTATCAATCTATCCAATTAGGTGCCGAGAACCCCGGGGAGAAGGACAGCGCATCCATGCCATTGGAAATTTTAGGGTTTAGGTAGGTAAAATGGGGGGGCTGGGGTGGCCGGTGACTAACAGAAGTTTTTTCACCTTAATGCATAGGCTGTATTAAGGTGAATAAACATGACGATTTACAACCCCTTTAAGCTCACTAATTCTTAGAGCAGATGGCCATATTAGTTTCCTTTTTTAGGCTTTCTTTCTTCTATTTTTATCTGGTGATCCAGCCAGTAATTCTGTTGTTTTTCAACAGAAAAGCAGGTTTTATTGATAAGCTTTTATGTATTTATGTAAAACCTTTATTCCAAAAGGAAAAAAAAACTGTTTGCTGTAACTGATTATAACATTTTAGCTGGAGTTCAGCTTCAATTTGTTATTGTATTTAAATCTGCTAGTACTTCTAACACTCCCCTCCCCCAAGACTGACAACGCTGCTGTCCAAAGATGCCCCCTGTGCTTATTCATCCAGAGTGGGGGCACTCTAATACAGGAGGTGTGTTACTGGCCAGATCTCCAGGGAACACAGAGGGGAAAAAAGCCTAGAAATAGAAACCAAATGCAGCCACTACATCTAATGATTGGCATGCTGCAATGTTTTTCATTTTTGGTTTTGGGTTTAATACCACTTTAAGTCATCAAGAAAAAAGTTAGTTCTGGGACACATTCAACTCTACAGGTAGGCGAGACTTCAGGGGTTGTTCATGGGAAATTGGAGGCAGAATCATCCAGGTCAGAACTAGTGGGGGTCACCAGTAGTGCCAAACAGCCTAGAAGAGATACTAAGTAGGGGATACTCCACAAATATCTCATGCTAAGGGGCCATGGGGTTAGATTGTAGAAGAAGAGCTACTCAGACAGACACCCCAGAGGCTGCAGTCCAGATGCTAAAAAACACTAAAAAGTCTGAATATGGAAAAAGTTTTTCAGGAGCGCAGGTTAAAGCTGTCTCCACCTTACTCTCTAGCTAGCACAAGCCCTAGCTTATAACCAGGCATATAGTGAACTAATTAAGAGGACTCCTGAGTCATGTGTCCTGTTAGGGAAGGGAAGTTTATGCAGGATGCAATGCATTGTGAATAAGAAATGGAATATGGATTTGAATACCATTATACACCTAAACGAGTTATGGAAGAGATTGGATTGAAAACAGCTGGCTGCTTGTGATGAAGCGGTATTGGAGTATCTGGGTGTGTAAAGGCCATGATGTTTTTCACACTTGGTGTTCTAAGGCAGTGTTTCTCAACTCCAGTCCTTAAGGCGCCCCAACAGGTCAAGTTTTCAGGCTTTCCATTATTTTGCACAGGTGATTGGATCAGTTTTACTGCCTTAGTGATTACTACAGCAGTTTCATCTGAGGGAAATCCTGAAAACACGACCTGTTGGGGCGTCTTGAGGACTGGAGTTAAGAAACACTGTTCTAAGGTCATGCTCAGGATCCTGCAATATACTAGGAGAAGTCCTGGGATGTAGGCAAAGCTGGAGATTGCAAAGATACATTTTCAAGAATGACGTACTTATTAAACAGGCTGGACACAGGGACCAGAGGTAAGCTATCAATATCTTTGATGCAGGCAGAAAATGATCCAGATCCCCACTATTTCAAGTGAGTGACCTTCTATGTCTGCCTTTGCCACTTGAACTGTTTGCCCAAGCTAGGTGGCAAGCTAATCCTATTTCCACCTGAGAGGTTTCTACCTCGGACTGGATATGGCAGCCCTTGTTTACTGCTGGCTTTACTTCACTTTTTTTCAAGAGAAAACTAGTTGTGTCAGTTATTTTTTTTGTGTAGTGTTTTTAGTTTATTTTGGCCAAGACGAGTTTAGTCACAGGCCTGTGACTAAGAAAGAAGGATAAATGTCTTTGTGGATAGTGATGAGCCTAACTGGGATTTGCCCATGCCAACCTTATTGTAATTAATGGGAGCATTATGTATCAAATTAAAAATATCCATTTTCTTAGCTAATCTACAAGGGGGTGTCAAAAAATATCATTGGCGGGGGAGGGGGTGAGGCACTGCCCTGGGATATATACCAATCAAAAAAATGTTTTAAATATTCCATGCAGCCGGGAGCAGTGATTTTTAAGCACTAAAAAAAAGTTTTAAAATTGTGGGCAAATGACTTTGACAGCTACCATTGCCAGCTTCTTTGTTAAAAAATCCAACACCCCCCTTAAAAAAAAAGTTTTCTATGTATGTTGGGGGACCTTTGGAGCTCTTTAATAAATAATACCGAAATAAACATTTTTTTTTTCAAATGCAAGCAGTGTATATACCTGAATTTGACTAAGCATTAATCTTTTGCAATCCATCAAAGCAAAGTTTAAACTTATAGAGGGTAGAACAGCACATTGAGCTAGCCAGAGTCAGTTGGGCTGCAGTATCCATGTGCTAATGTGGGGCACGTTGATAAGAGAATAGCTTGAGTTGTAGTTACAATGTCCTTAGTTTTGTTACACTGAGACTTTCATTTTTAGTAAAATATCAAAGAAATCTTTAGGCATACCTACTAAACACTTTCCATCTTCAGAAGGACCTCTGTGTAAAAGCAATCCAAAATCAAGTGCTGTGCTCCACACCTGTTCAAAGATACATTCACCCGAGATAAATGACCCTACTATAGTTTCAGGTCAAAAAGCCTTTAGGTTGATAAATCCTCCACGTCACAGGTTCAAATTTCCTCTGATCTTCTCCATGCAGGCAATATAAAAGCCATTTAAAATTCCACACAGTGTGATACCATTAAAACTATAGGCTGCACTGAACAATGCAGAAACTGAGCACATTATTGTTTATAGTAAAAAAGCCAAATTTTCCCATTTGGCACTGATCTTAAAAGAATTAAAAAAAAGCATTCAAATGGCCTCCAAACAATAGGTAAGGACTATGTACAAGAATTAGAGTAGCCACACTGCTTTGAATTCTGGAGCAGTAAAGCATTGTTGCCACCCCATCACAGGAAGTGGCTTTATCTGGACTTTGATAGCAAGCTCAACAAGTATTTGTGGGACTTTTCAGATGGAGAAAAGTGTAAGAAATACACTTATATTTAAGTGCTGCCACACATATTTTCTAAAGGAATTCATGGTACTACTTTAAGTTTTACTTTGAAGAAAACCTATGTACATGATGTCATCAAGCCTCTAAGTACTAGCGACATAGCAGAAACTGGAAATTTTAATCCTGTGTGACCACAACTCAGACTCTCTTAGCGTAAAGCAGAATTAAACTACATCTGAGCACCACAAACCAAAAAATACTATATAATTAATTTTTAATACTCAAAACAAACTCTCCTGTCCATCCATCCATGTCTCCAGGCTTTAGTTTCCTGGGAAATCACTTTGAAAAGCAACCTCTAGCATTTTGTCAGTGGTCACCTTGAGTAAGGGCAGACGTTTCATGTAGCATTTACTCCTTCAATCTTTCTTTAGCTCAGGCGGGCAGGAGGGTGAGCTTAGCTGAGAAAACACCTCCTCCCCTCCTGAAGACTCCTGGGGTATATGATGTCATTTGCTTAGGCCTGGAAACCAGGAATTAACTGAAGGAATTCAAAAACAAAATTAAAACAAGTAAATATGATATACTTTCCTATGTATTTACCAATGCTAGCAGCATATGGATTAAAAATAGTCAATGTTGATAGACATAGGGAAGTTCTGCTTCAATGGTCTGAACTAGATTAAAATACCCTAGTCATATTAGAACTTTATTTTATTTTCAATAGTTTTCATGTGTTTCTTTAATTATAGTGAAATTATTATTTTAAAAACATATTTTTGATTCACTTAGAAGTACTTTTTTATTATGTCTGCATTGTTCTTGTTGGAACAAATGTGTAAGGTAATTGTGGCTTCCGTGCTTCAGAGCAAATGGTGGTTTAGGAAGAACAGCTTGCTCTGCTTGCTCTTTTAAAGGTCTTATATTTTATAGAAATTGTCTGGATTTCTTGTATTTTTTCAGCATTAGCACAAAACAATGATGCCAATGTATACAACGTCCTGCCAGCTTCTCAGTTACATTTTGGCTTTTCTGTCAAATTGTGGGAGCTTTGTCTTCTGCCAGAATTACCATAATGACATATTAGGAACCTTCAAATAGATTCTGTCTTAAATGTGTAAGTCATTTCCAAATTATTACCAAAGCCAACGTGCTTTATTTTCATTGAAGTTTGCCATTCTTTCATTAGGATTCATTATATATCTTTCATTTCATATTGTTCATCTGTCATCAAATAAAACCATATTCGATACATCACAATAATAGGAATTCAGATAAATCCCTGACTTGGCATCCATATTAAACAGTGATTACAAGCCTGAAAAAGAACTACTGTAATACAAGATCTCAGAATGGAAAATACTGTATTATATAACGTAAAGTTATAGTTTGTTTTTATTATGGATTTATAAAATAAAGTTCTGCTATCATATTTTTTTTTTCTGCTGTCACCTCATACTTACTAATAAGCCTTTTTATATGCTCATATTTAGCCAATGCCTATTCCAGGCACCCTTAGAGTTATTTATATTGTAATGCATATTATTGCATTGTTTATAAAGATCAGACTTTTTGATTAGAACAGGTATATTTTAAATACGAATAAATCCACTATTAGAATTTCCTTTTTGACATAATGGGATTTACTAAAACTGGATAATACAAAATCTGGTGCAGCTCTGCATAGAAACCAATCAGCTTCCAGGTTTTATTGTCAATGCTTAATTGAATAAACTAAAGTTAGAAGCTGATTGGCTACCATGCACATCTGCACCAGATTCTGAGTGCCCCAGTTTTAGTAAATCTGCCCCATTAACTTGCTTCTTTGTCTCCTTCCTTACTTGCATCCTTGTGCCCAACTCTTAAACATATATTATATACATTTTCATACATTTGAATAATTTTAAATGTAAATAAACACATCATAAAAACAGTCCTTCAAGCCCTTAAGTCCAGCTGTATGCATATACTGTATGTGGCAGCACAGATTGGGCTTTAACCACTTCAGCCCCGAAAGGAATTGCCCCCTTAATGACAGGCCATTTTTTGCGATACGGCACTGGGTCGCTTTAACTGACAATTGCGCGGTCGTGCGACGCTCTACCCATACAAAATATTTGATCACCTCTGCAGGTTTTATTTTTTGCGCTATAAACAAAAAAGTGTGACAATTTTGAAAAAAAAGCAATATTTTTTACTTTTTGCTATAATAAATATCCCTCAAAAAAATATAAAAAAACAAATTTCTTCCTCAGTTTAGGCTGATATATATTCTTCTACATATTTCTGGTAAAAAGTTTGCAATAAGCATTTATTGATTGATTTGTGCAAAAGTTATAGCGTCTATAAAATAGAGCCTATATTTATGGCATTTTTATTATTATTTTTTTTTTTACTAGTAATGGCGGCGATCTGTGATTTTTAATGGGACTGCAACATTGTGGCGGACAGATCGGACTCTTTTGACTAAATTTTGGAACCATTGACATTTATACAGCAATCAGTGCTATAAAAATGCCACTGGCAGGGAAGGGGTTAACACTAGGAGGCGATCAAGGGGTTAAATGTGCCCCCCCCCCGTGAGTGTTTCTAATGGTAGGGGGATGGGAGTGACTAGAGGAGGACCCAGATCGTTGTTCCTAACTAGTAGGAACAGACGATCTGTCTCTCTTACACACACACATCCTCGTTCTGGGTCTCGTGCTCACGATGGCGGGCATGAGAATTTGACAAACTATGCTACAGAGTCCTACCTGTTCCTGCTCTGAAGAAAGAGTTGTATGTTCCACCAAGTTTTTTGGATACTGATTCTGCCTGGTGATGACTAATTCATTTTAATCAGCTGGTCCACTTGAAGTGTTCCAATGGGAAAAGCTGCAGTATCTCCATTCCTTTAGATGAGATTCAGTATCTCACCAAAAGATTATATTTTTTTGCAGAGGATGCCCAAAACCTGACTTGTGTCTTAGTGCAGAGTTCTTCACACAGGCAGGAAATTACATTTCTGAAGGTGTTCTATACACCAACTGTGCACGGAACACTTAGGCCACTTCCACACTAAAGCGCCGCTAGTTTTAGAGGCACTTTACCGTTGTTTTAGCGGCGATTTTCAGATGCTAGCGGGGCGCTTTAAACTCCCGCTAGTGGGCGAAAAAGGGTTAAAAGTGCCCGCAAAGCACTGCTGCCAAAGTGCTTTGCAGGCGTTTCGGCAGTGCTGGTCATTGATTTCAATAGCAGGGTCGGTTTAGGAGCAGTATATACACCGCTCCTCCACCGCCCCAAAGATGCTGCTTGCAGGACTTTTTCTAACGTCCTGCAAGCGCATCGCTCCAGTGTGAGCTGCAGGGGAGGCGTTTTTCAGGCGCTTTACAGGCACTATTTTTAGCCCTTTAGTGTGAAAAGTACTGCAAGCAGCATCTGCAGCTGCTTTACAGAAAATTAAAGTGGCTGCAGTTTGTAAAGAAAATGTTCATTTTTAATAACATTAAAATATAATACGGCTTGTGTGGGAATTTTATATGCTATAATAATTAGGCCACTTTACCAACAGGCAGTAGGGGGAGCACAGGATAGTGTTACATCAGCAGCAGGATAAATCACTGCACACTAGAAATTAGTAATGAGCTTCGGATTCAGGTCCACCATGTGTTCAACCTGAACTCTAGCTGTTCGCAGTTCAGAACTAATAGGATAATTCTCCACCATAGCAATCATTTACCAATCATGCACTTCCAGACCCTTGGACTGCAATCAGCTGGCATAGGATGGTTAGTATTGGGAGTTATCTAACATTCCAGTCCTCTCCCTTTAAAGAACAGAGTTCCTATTAGCCTTTTATCAGTGTGTGTAGCTGGAGCAAATAGGCACAGCCATCATAGTGTTTTCAGTGAGCAGTAGTTACTCTTATATAGTGCTAAATTGTGCATACATAGCTATACAGTGCTATATGCAGTGCTTTATTGTGCTACATAACAGTGAAGTGAGTCTGCTTTTCCACAGAGAGACAGGATCCCCTTTGGTCCACAGGATCCTCAGAGTGGAACAGAAGTGGTGGTGGCTACCACAGCAAGGTTTTAAGTTAATTCTTTAAGATGCATCTGGCAGGCCTGGCTGTTGTCAACCCAGAAACAATGTGATTTTGATTACCTGGGGTCCGGGACCACCTTCAAAGTGAGGACCCTCTGGAATTGGGTGTCATCATTGGCTGGAGCTTGCTCAATATGCAGCCAAGCTGTTTGCCTGCCTTCCAGCCAGTATACTGTCAGAGAGGGCATTCAGTCCAATGGTTAGCAGTGGTGGCCCGTCCATAAGGGGCGCAGGGGCCCAGCCCCTAATCTACATGCAGGGTGCCGTATGCATAGATTCCAATGGCGTTTTTTTTTTAAGCACATGATTAGAGCCTGAGGATCTAATTGGCTAAAAAAAAGTTGTGTGACAATAGCAAATTAATACTCGCTATTGTCTTCCTGATTCTCCTCCCTGCCAATCAGGAAACAGGTACTGAAACCCAATTAGCCAGGGAGTCTTAGGACTCCCAGTTAATCGGGTCTCAGTACCCACCTCCTGTTCGGCCGGAGGTGAAGGAACGCCCGGACCGAGGAGTAACAGCCATACCCTGAATCCTTGTCATCTGCCTAAGGTAAGGAGGCCTCTGATCACCGCCTTCCTGTCCGTCTCCCATGAGGAAACGTGGGGGGGATCGCCACCTTCCCGTCTGTCTCCCGTGGGAAGGGGGGGAGTGTCATTGATTTACCGCCCCCCAAAATATTGAGCACCAGCCGCCACTGGTGGGTAATGTTGTGACAGAGAAGTTAATCAGCCTTTCCCCTAAGAGAGCCGACAGGCTCCTCACTTTTATAAAAAATAACCAGTCTTGAATCAGCATTGAGAACACAACCCTGCAGCTGATAATAAATACATTCTAGACCCCAAGAACATTATTATACCTTACAGCATTGCCATCTCTTGCCACTGCTTATGACCTGGCATTTTTACCATTCCCTGCCACCATTGCCAGATCCCTCCACTATCACCAGGTTCTTCTACCACTACTGGCATGCTACCAATACCATCTCATGCTGCCTCTACTGCCCTATATCAGTGCTCCGGCACTGCAAAGGTGCCTCACCTAATTTTCTACAGCTGGGTCTCAGTTGCAAATTTTGTAATTTTTCTACTGCAAGTGCTGCAATGCTGTCTATGCAGTCTTTCATCCTTTTTCTGTGGCATACATACACTTTACTATGGATTTGTGTGTTAAAAGCTGGCATGCTTTTTTTTTTCTTTTCAAACTGTATCCTACTCCAATTGCTTCAAAACTGACTACGGAGTCTGTATGATTTTTTAAGCTGTTCTCTTGAAACAATAGACAGTTTTTTTCACTATAAATCTGCATATGGGCTTTTCTTCAGAAAGCACAGCCTAGCAAAAAGGCTGACATAGGGGTTGGTTTGCTAAAGGAAAACAGACTGTGCACTTTGCAAAGTGCAGTTGCACTTTGCATGAGCAGTTGCTCCAGAGCTTAGTAAATGATCAAGACCTCTGTTGCTTTACTAAGCTCTGGAGCAACTGCTCTTGCAGCGTGCAACTGGACTTTGCAAAGTGAACAGTCTATTTGCCTGCGGTAAATCAACCTTATAGTGTTTATGGAGTCTGTACCATTTTTTCTGGCCTTTGTCCAAGAAATGATACACTGTAAATTGTATTTTATGATAAAACCTGCCCTCTTTATCCCTATTCAACTGCAGCATAGTAAAACTGCTTATGTGCAGCTAGTCTGCCAAACAGCTCATCTCTGAAATGTGAGATTGTGGGTTTTAAGTCTTTTTGTGCACTGTGTTGACATTTTAATAATTGTTTTACACAGTGCAGTGTGGTAGTACACAAAAAGAACATTAGAACTTCATTTATTTTTTTGGAAGTGTAAACCTTGTAATCTGTTAAGAGTAACGTTTTGGATCTGTTGTGGCTGCTAGTTCCACTGCTCAATTCTGGCCTTTTACTGCTAGATAAAAGAACAGGTGTTACAGTAATAACTACCTAAAAAAAAGCAAAAAAACTTTTTTTTTCCAAGTATAAACAAACAAAAAAAATATTGGGTGAAGTTGAACAATAATGTAAAGTAAAATGATTTATTACACATGCTAAATACACGATGACAGTATGCTGTGATGCTGTCTGTAAGAATCATACTGTTTAATACTGTATACAGCGTAAAGGCATCTCTCAAGCATGTAATTTGAAGGACTGTTGTTTTTCCAATGTCATCCTCAAAGTTGCATAAAATAGAAAGCCCTCTGAACAGTATTTATTAAAATAGCTTTTCCTTTGCTACAAGGTGCCCCCCTCCCCCTTTCCCATTGACTTTAATAGGGGTTTGGTTTAAAGCTCTCAATTACCGGTATTTACAATGAGTTTGATGAACGATTCAAACCCAGGCAATATCGCTTATCACTAGTAGATTCATTTGGTGGATACCAGCAGGTTCACCATTAATGTCCAAATTAGGCATAAACATAGATGTAACTTTTTTCAGTCGATGATTTTCCCCAGCTTTTCGTGATTGTTCAGTGATGACCTCTTAGAGCTTTTTGTGACCGTGACAAATCTTTATGCCTCTTTCTGAAGCAGCACTCCATATCTTCCCATTGGAAGTAATGAGTGCCAACACACAAAAATGAACAGAAATTAAAATAGTTCTGGTTGTTGTCTTGAACATAGGCTTAGTACACAATTCACCATTACTGATTCTCTAGCCCTGTCCAGGCCACTCCTGCTTTTTTCCAGCAGTGATAACTAGATAATGGATTTTAGAATTGCTCCACTTCTTATGTTTTAACAACAATGACCCCAAGTAGTGTTCCCAGACATGATTGCCTCTTCAAATTACAATTGCTGGAGTTCAGATTCAGGCCAATGCAGAGTTCGACCTAAACTTTTCATGTTCAGCAGTCACAGAATGACCATACTGGTTCACCAGCCAGAACATTCTGCTGCTCTTTTATCAGGAAGTAATTATTTATTGGAGGTATTACTACCACCACTGAATACATCCTGCTGTGCAAGCTGCACAGTGTCATTGGTTGCTAAGATGCCGGCAGCCACGAGCGGCTAAGCAACCAATATCCCTTTGCCTGCTAGCTTGTAAACAATTGGGCATGCTGGGAAATGTAATTAACCAAATAGGGCCATGAGCATATTTGAATGAAGACATCAGACTGCTCCCAGCACCTTTGTTTAGCCAGGAGATGTCAGTTGCAATGTGGAGTCTGATGAGATCGAACTGCTGTGCACATTTGCCATTTTTTTCAGTTGGTTATCAGGATTGTCATTTATCATGATTGACAAGGAACTGCATTGCTGGACGATGTCATTGATGATAGATTTAATAGTGGAACACGTGCACACATGTGGTGTGTTTATTTACATTCAAACATTCAGACTCTTATCCAAGCATTTAGCCTGACTGCCCAGTAAAGGGAGGGGACATCAGGCGGACACCATACCAGACCACAGACACTCACTATGGGGAGGATACCATCTGCCAAAATACCTTTTCCTTATGCTGATATGGATGAAAGCTTCTTCCCCTGAATAGCCTGGTGGTTGTGCAAGTCTGTGGGGGGTTGACTTATTAGAATCTGGCTACATATTATTCCTAGTTACTCATTTACAAAAAAGAAAATTAAACAAACATATATCTTTGATGAAGCTCCTTATTAAAAAAAGAGTGTTGTAAATTTATTGGCCATCACGTCATCCAGCAATGTACAGCCATGTCAATCACAATGAATTATGCTAGCTGACCCATTTATAAGTCCCCTTCCACAGATCACCACAACCACCTGGTCAGGATTGTTAGAAAGAGTCCCTTGTCCTCATTACCAGAGGGACACGTTTCTTTGTCAGGGCCGTCTTCCCTTGCAAGACGCAAGACACCCTTCCCATGTGGAAGTCTTGTGGTCTGTTATGGTTCAGGGAGGAAAAGAAATACACTCTTACTGTACTCTTTCCTGGCCATAAGGTCCCCTCTTAACATTCATACCATATCCTCATCTAGGATAACGGTCTGTTATTAATGAAATTAATTCCCAGTGGCTGGGAAAAGTCTTTTAGCAGCATTTAAATGGTATTTTTTCTTGTAAATGTCACATTTGCTGTAGTACTTTGTATACATCCTACAGATGTGCCAGGTTATAGACTGGTTTAAGGTATCCCCAAGATTATTATTTAAGAGAAATGTGCATTTTTTATGTTTCACCTGTCAAAAAAAAAAAAAAAACACTTAATAAAATCCTTACCCACAGTATCTGGACCCCCCTTAATGTTAAAGAGGGCTTCTAGATTCTAATAGTATTCCCCTGCCTACAGACCTCTGGTACCACTGGGCCAAAGTTGTGAGGGATATGATTTTGTTCTTATTAGCATGGGAGTATGTGGCCAAGTATGATTCAGGGGAGGCACATGAAATCCCCAACCCTTTCCTGGCCAGCTAGGCTGCATTCTCAGATCAATGTCTGGTGTTGGTGTAAATGGTCTGGGCAAGGATGTTTTACAGTTGTCAGTATACTGGCTTTTGCCAGCTTCCTAACAACCAGCCTGAAGTAGATCTGTCACATTTAGAAATGTATCACTTCCCACTGCTAAATTGAAATAGCAATCACTGTTATCAACCCTGTCTGATCCACCTCTGCAATTCCGCCATATGGTATGGAGATGAGGAGAGTTAGGGAACCTTTCTGTAAATCAGAAGCAGACAGCCCAGTGTGACAATGCTGCTCATCCATTGATACGGTAATTTAATGCCGCGTACACACGAGCGGACTTTACGGCAGACTTTGCCCGGCAGACTTTTCGACGGACTTTATGACGGACTTTCTGAATGAACGGACTTGCCTACACACAATCCACCAAAGTCCGTCGAATTTGTACGTGATGATGTACGACTGGACTAAAACAAGGAAGTTCATAGCCAGTAGCCAATAGCTGCCCTAGCGTGGGTTTTTGTCCGTCGAACTAGCATGCAGACGAGCAGACTTTTCGACCGGACTCGAGTTCGACGGAAAGATTTAAAACATGTTTCAAATCTAAGTCCGTCCAACTTTTGAGAAAACAAAGTCCGCTGGAGCCCACACACGATCGAATTGTCCGGCGAAATCCCGTCCGCCGGGCAAAGTCTGCCGTAAAGTCCGCTCGTGTGTACGCGGCATAAGTAACCCTAGGACAGAATTAATGTTACTTACAGGATTACTAGGTGAAAATAAACAGGAAAAATGCATGAAAGAAGAAAACTAATGCATCTATCATATCTAAGGACTGGAATGCCCTGTACACACGATCGGACATTCCGACAACAAAATCCATGGATTTTTTCCGACGGATGTTAGCTCAAACTTGTCTTGCATACACATGGTCACACAAAGTTGGTTGGAAATTGCGAATGTCAAGAACGCGGTGACATACAACATGTACGATGAGCCAAGAAAAATGAAATTCAATAGCCAGTGCAGCTCTTCTGCTTGATTCCGAGCATGCGTGGAACTTTGTGCGTCGGAATTGTGTACACACGATTGGAATTTACGACAACGGATTTTGTTGTCAGAAAATTTGAGAACCAGCTCTCAAATTTTGTGTGACGGAAATTCTGATGGAAAATGTCCGATGGAGCCTACACACGGTCGGAATTTCCGACAAAAAGCTCCCATCGAACATTTTCCATCGGAAAATCCAACCGTGTGTACGGGGCAGTAGACTGCAAACATTGTTTTGTGAGGGGAGTGGGTAGTTTGCAGTCTGTTAATAAATGGTTTGACACAACCTTCAACAAATATTAACAGTATTCTTACTATTAGGATTTAGTTGGAAAAATGTGTAAATCCTGGGTGAACTTACCTTATTGTACATGTACTACTGGTTGAAAACCTGTGTTGTAGAACAGCATTTCCCAAGGCTATTTCAAAGTCACACTAGCAGTTCATGCTTTGTAATACAGGTAGAGTAATCAGTGTCTTAGTGCAGTATAGCTACTGTGTGGATAAGCACAACACTTGAACTGAATAGGGATAGGTTTAGGAAACCTGCTGTAGAGAAAAAGAACCAGACAGCAACCCATATGACGTCTAGTTATTCAGTATGTTAGGTTCAAAGTCTTCATTGGTATAAACTATTAGCACTGAATGAGTCTTGCTTAGGGGGAATCCTTAAAGTGACCATATCAGGTCTCTAACAAATCAAAACACTAAATCTTCACAATAAAAGGTATTATTTTTACCCCTGTCTCCTCAACTCAGTTTCAATGCTGCAGTACCTTTGGCATTTGATATTTCCAGTAAAATTAGATGCATGTGTCCCACACCAGGCACTGGGGTTTCTTCTAATCATTACAGGATTTAGCATTAAGGTAAGGGTCGGAGGAAGGAATGACATAATGTGGCAGAAGGCATCCAGCACTTCTGGTGTGGTATAAGTCTGAATGGACTTGCAGAGGCTGCAACAAAAAACAGAGCTCCATCTGAAAATGACATTTTAAAAGTCAGCAGCTACAACTACTGTAGCTGCTGACTATTAATATAAGGACACTTACCTGTCCATGGATCCTGCAATGTCACCACCCGCCATCTTCTGGGACACACACAGGTCCCAGAAGGCAGCGGGGGGAAGGAGGAGGGGCCAGATATGTCATAGATTGCTGTGCGGCGATCTTACCCAGAAGTAAGAGCGGGTACCTGCCAATACCAGGTACCATCTCCGTCCCCCCCCTAAAAAGTGCCAAATGTGGCAGTGGGGGGGGGGGGTACGAACAGGCAGAACTTGCCCTTTTGGGTGGAGCTCTGCTAAAAGAAACAGAGGGGGGGTGGGAGACACTGGCCCCTGGAGATGTGAGAACATTACCTCTTCTATTGCAGGGAACTGTCATTTTGATTTGTTTAGAGACCTGATAGTCTGTTTAACTCATGTAAAATAAATGGCAGCCCAACCAGACTGAAGTCCAATGTCAACGGCTTTTTTGACTGCTGTTAACATGTTAGCAACACCATGCAGTTTCCTATAAAGTTTTACAAATAGGGCTGGCTCCCCCGCCTTTTATTTTTCTGTTGTTAAATACCCACACTATGGGGGTTATTTATGAAAGGCAAATGCACTTGAAATTTCACTGAAAGTGAACTTGGAAGTGGAGTCGCTGTAAATCTGAGGGGTAGATCTGAAATGAGGGGAAGCTCTGCTGATTTTATTATCCAGTCATGTGCAAGCTAAAATGCTGTTTTTTATTTTCCTTGCATGTCCCCTCAGATCTACAGCGACTGCACTTCCAAGTTCCAAGTGCACTTTTAGTGCAATTTCAAGTGCACTTTGCACTTGTAGATTGCACCTGTAGTGCAAAGTGGATTTGCCTTTAGTAAATAACCCCCTATGTCTGCTTTGGTGAAGCTCAGACATTTGAGACCTGAGTGACAATGAGCAAGGCTGTATGGTGGGAGGTGGTACAGCCCAAACTTAACTTTGATTGAAGGCCCTATGTACAGCTTGGGCTTAGGTTCAAAGGGGCTTCATAGAGACACAGGAATTGTAACATCTATCACTTTGAAGGTCTAGGTCTAGTTAGGATTTTTTTTGTTGCACACAAACTATTTCTGTAGAGTATTACTAGAATATAGGGTATCATCACAGAAAATCTATACTTAAACTTTGAATTATGTTAACAGTCCTGCTAGCATTGGTAACCAAATGGCTTGTGGGAATGGCTATGAGCCGCCCTACCTAAACATTGGCCCTCTTCTCCAGTAGACACCACATGCCAAATGTCTTGGTCACAGGTGGATGGATGAAGCATATTCCCAAGAAACAATAAACCTATTTATGATATTTATGTTACCTTTGAATTTAGTTCATAATGTAAGTTATACACCTCAATAAAGGAAACCATGGAAACCCATTATAAAATATTATTACTCATTTAGCAGAGCGTCTGCACTATTATCCTATTATATATATATATATATATATATATATATATATATATATATATATATATATATATATATAAATAATATACCCTATTTTATAGGGTTAGGTACAATTGTTCTAGTTAACAACCATAGCAGTCCATATGTTTTCAGAGATTAATATGTTATATGGCAAATGTCTTCGGCTGTTGAAATATTTTTACTGGTCGTCAAGACTGATTTAGCATTGTTTGAATAATGTTCTGTTCAGTGTAGAGAACCATAAATTAGTGGTTCAGTGTCTTATTGCCACTTTCATTAACATTTACAGATTTTAATGATAAAGCAGCTATTTGTAAATAAATTAGTGATGAATGAATTAGTGATGAATGAAGTCGTTTGCAATTTGTTAGGTATTTGCTGTAAATGAAACTAAAATAGATTTTTTTTTACAAAAAAAGATACCAAAAAAAATAACAATTTGCAATTGTTATATGACTGATCCTTTTTAATGATCAGTTGTAAAATATTGTAACATACTGTATATTGTGCTTATGCCTTCTATTTTACAAAGGTAGACTTGATGAGGTGGCAAAGTTAACTATGAAAAGTATTGTCTATGTCAATAAACGATTTGAGCATTGCTTGGCTGACTTTGGTGTATGTCAGTTTTCTATGATGGCAAATTTACTACAGTAGCATAATCCAAAAAGTTGTTCTTTGTCAGTGGAAAATGTGTTCATTGTTCACCCTCATTCAAGTTTATGTCAGTTATGTACTGCACGATATGCTTAATAAAAAAACACACAAATCTTTTTTTCCGTATCATCATTTAATACACACACTATCTATGACAAGTGGTACCAAGGGATAGGATATAAGACCTGGCTGAAAAGAAACTGTAAACATTGCTGTGGAAATGCAAATTACTATTGCCCTGTACACACGGACAGACTTTCCGACGAAATATGTGCGATCTGAGCTTGTTGTTAGAAATTCTGACCGTGTGTAGGCTTCATCTGACTTTTTCCATCAGAATTTCCGACACACAAAGTTTGAGAGCAGACTATAAAATTTTCCGACAACAAAATCCGACTGTGTGTGGACAATTCCGATGCACAAAGTGCCACGCATGCTCAGAATAAATTAAGAGACGAAAGCTATTTTCTACTGCTCCATTTATAGTCCCGACGTACGCGTTTTACGTCACCGCGTTCAGGACATTCGGATTTTCCGACAACTTTGATCCTAGCTACCAGTCACCTGCTGGTTAATTAAAAAAGTTAACTCAGGCAGCTCCTGCTCCCGCCCTCAGTCCAGAGCTGTCATGCCTCTCACTTTCTGTTCTGCTGTGATAATGACAGTGATGGAGGCTGTGGAAAAAATGTGGCTCTTAAATGTGGGGACTGCAGTGATCCAGATGGGACAGTGTCTTGGTCCGCATCCAGACCATGGTCTGCCATTTAATGATGCCTGTTCTTGAGATAACTAAGATAAAAATAAATTTTACTTACTGCCAGGCTGATTCAGTAAGGCTTGTCAAAGAGCCTTGAGGATATGCAATAAGCAAAGACCATAGCTATTAGATTTCATATTATTAGTCAAAAGCTCATTAGCTGCTGAAGGATACTACACTTTGCACAACTCATTGCACTACTTAATAAATAATTCAGAAAGCAGGAATGCAATACAAACACAATAGGTGTGCGCATCTTATTTCATTAGGGCATGCACCTCAAAGCTCAAAAACACATGCCTCAGCTGCACTGGACAGTAAATGAATGGGAAGTGCTCTATGCTGAGCGGCTTCCTATTCACAAACTGAAGCATAGTAAACACAGTTTACTATGCTTCAGCTATGAATGAACACAGTGAGTGAGTGTGTTCAGTTAGAAAAGCAAGGTGCTGGTAAATTACATATTTACTAGCCCCTTCCCCCAGTCTTCATCCTGAAACATCCACCACAGCAGCTGGGGGGAGAAGAGGGAAGACAGCAGCACTGCGGGGGGACCAACACAGGGATATCCTGGACAGTTGGGGGAATCTGCACCACACATAGTGATTAGGGTGTTCCCAGGCACACCTAGCACACCCCTGTGCACGCCTATGACAAATACTGTGTTTTATTAAACCACATAACTTCATATTCCAATATGAACCTATGTACAAATGTAGGTGCCGCTCAGGCTCCTAGATGATCCCAATCAATAGCCAACTGCTGGGAGTGCTGGCCAGGAACAGAGCTCCTCTCGGCTTCAAACATCTGTATGTAGTGAAGGAGAAGTCCTGCAAGCTGCACATCACTGCAAATTCACTAATGGAAAAGTATGTGGTCGTCTCAGCCTGGGCCCCGGCCAGGCCACGCCCCCAACAAATTTCAGTCTGCCCCCGGAGCTTAATCATGGGGATGGGGATTCCAGGCAAGGGGGGAGGTTATATGCATCATCGCCTGCCGCATAATTTGAAGGAATAAGTGTCAGGTCTGTATGCGAATCTGACAGTGGAAGCAGTATCCCAATAGACCTGTTATATATGTGAAACAAAAATTATCAAAGAGAAGATCAAAGAGAAAAACATCATAAAAGAAATAAGTCAAAAGTAAAAAATAAAAATAAAAAGAATCAAAAATAAAAATGAAAAAAATCTATAAAAAATAATAAAATATAATTATAAAAGTTGCAAAAAAGTAACAAAGTGTTCTATTAATGTCCAGACTACAGAATCCATAGTAGCTGACTAAAATAGAAATGCATCAAAAAGATGCACCACAAAATTATAAATAAATAAAAGAGGAAAAAAATAACAAAAACATCAAAAATGTTATATATCCATTATTCTACCTAAAATGCCAAATAACCCCTGTTTCAAATTGAAACTTTATTGAAATAATATCATTAAAATTGAGATTAAGGTTAAAATTATATAGAAATGAGCATGGAAGAGAACAAATAAGAATCCCTAATAGTGTACTCTTATATAAGAATGTTCTCATAAAGTAAAAAAATTAGAAAGAGTTAATATATAGTATCCTGAATAGGTGTCAGAAAAGAGCCTGTCAACATCGGAAGGTTCCTGTGCGTTTGCGCGGCGGAGCCGCGCTTCGGCGCATGCGCGTTAGCAAAGTAGCGGCACACACGGGTTCACTACACGGCGTAACGGCGTAACGGCGTAATGGCGTACGAACGTTCGCTCGTCAGCGTCACGCCCCCTTTCTGGCCTATATAAGGACTGACTTGTGCCCTGTTTAATTGCTGGTTTGTCTTTCAGCTTCCAGTGTTCCGTTCCTGATTCCTGCTTCCTGTGTTTACCTGTTTGACCCGGATTTGCCTGACCTACCTTGTCTCTCTCCAGCATTTGACCTCGGCTTGTTTAAAGGACTTTCCCACGATCTGCTTCCAGTGTTTGACCCTCTGCCTGTCTCCGGATTCTCCTGCCTTCTCGTGTATGACCCCGGCTTGTTTAAACGGACTTCTCTGCTGACATCTCCAACCCCCTACCTCTGGCTTGCCTTCAGGATTCCTCTACTTACCATCTGCTGTGTTTGACCCTCGGCCTGTTTCAAGGACTTCCTCATCTACCAGTCTCCAGTATTAAGTTATCGGTCTGCATCATAGACTCTCCACTACTGGGTTCTCAGTGCCTGATCTCCTGCACTTATCCCAGCTCCCATTGTGTTTGCGGGTTAGAACCCCGGCCGGGTCTTCTTCTCCAGCTCTGGGTCAGAGCCACCATTGCTCTCATCTCTGCGTGACTGAAGTCCTCCTCTCAAGAAGCTTCCTGCCTGCAGGCGACCCGTGCCTCTCTGTGCCCTACACCCTCTGTACCACTACCAGGGGTGTAGTGCGCTTAGCCGCAAGGGAAGCCACTCCCAGCATCTCGGCCTCGGTGAGTACCCGTGATAGTACAAACCAGCCAGATGTCTGAGGCCGACAGAGTGGGTTCCCCTCTCGAAGCTCTATGTCAGCAGGTAACGACCCTTACGCAAGCAGTCCAGAGGCTACAAGATGGCTATTTCCAACTAGAAGGTCGTCTCCAGCATCTAATCTTATCTCCCGGGGATGCAACTTCCACATCCCCCAGTGGGGCCAGCTCTTCACAAGATCACTCCAGCACAGCTCCTGCAGTTGTTATGACTCTCCCAGAACCTAGGGTGCCCACACCCGAACGATTTTCCGGAAATCGGAAGAGGTTTAGAGCATTTAAAAACGCCTGCTTGTTATACCTGGCTCTCCAACCTAAGACTTTCAGCTCTGAGACAGTAAAAGTAGGGTTCATCATTTCCTTGTTGTCCGAAGAACCCCAAGCTTGGGCTCACAACCTCCTGGAGCAGAAAAGTCCCTTACTAAACTCCGTGGAAACCTTCTTTGAATCTATGGGAAGATTATATGATGATCCCCAACGCATAGCCACGGCCGAGTCCATCTTACATACCTTAGTCCAGGGAAAAAGACCGGTGGAGGACTATACGGTCGAATTTCGGAAATGGTCAGGGGACACTGGATGGAATGAGGCGGCTCTCAAATACCAGTACCGCCAGGGACTCTCAGAGACTCTCAAAGACGAATTGGCACGTGTTGATTCTCCTTCCACCCTGGAGGAGTTGATCCAGCTAGCCATAAAACTTGACCGACGTCTACGGGAACGACGTTCTGAACGTCTTCAATCTCCTCGGCCTACATGCATGCTACCCAGGGTCCCCACAGGTCATCCTCTTCCTGCAGTCCCTTCCTCCTCTACCTTGGAGAGCGAGCCAATGCAACTGGGACTGATCCGGGCTCCACTTACACCTGATGAGAAACAACGCCGGAGGGAGGCCAATCTCTGCCTATACTGTGGAGGGTCAGGCCACTTTTTGCGCAACTGTCCTATAAGACCCAGTAAGTCCCAATTACAAACAGCTATGAACTTTCAAGTCAATGGTTCAAGTACAACTCATCTTGTCCTTCCTGTCTCCCTACAGGTGGCAGGCGAGGAGATCCGGCTACCAGCCATTATTGATTCTGGCGCCTGCAGCTGCTTCCTGGATACATCCCTATCTCGAAGTTTACGCATCCCTCTGCAAAATAAAAGACAAAGGCTCCAAATCCACCTGGCCGATGGATCATCCCCCTGTTCCGGGCCTGTTACCCAAGAAACTAAACCCATTCTCACCATCACAGATTCAGGACATCAAGAATTTCTGTGCTTTGACATCATCTGCTCCCCCATGTTCCCTATCATCCTGGGACTTCCATGGCTGCAAGCTCACGACCCCCATATCAATTGGAGTGAGAAGAAGATCTCCTTCTCTTCGGCTTACTGCTCCCAGCACTGCTTCACCTCTGGTCCTGTCTGCACAGCTTCCTGTCTAACTGTCCAGCCAGTTCCTGATCACCTTCAGCACGTCCCTGCAGCCTACCATGAATTCATGGACATTTTTGACAAAAGGAAAGCTGACAGTTTGCCTCCTCACCGACCATACGACTGTCCCATTGATCTCTTACCTGGCTCCGAGATTCCTTTTGGTCGTATATTCCCTCTATCAGAAAAGGAGTTGGAGGCTCTGCGGTCCTACATCAACGAAAACCTTGAAAAGGGATTCATTCGTCCTTCCTCTTCTCCGGCTGGAGCAGGGATTTTCTTCGTTGAAAAAAAAGATGGTACTTTAAGGCCTTGTGTGGACTACAGGGAGATCAACAAGATCACCATCAAGAACCGTTATCCACTTCCCCTCATCCCAGAACTGTTCCAACGGTTTCGAACCGCACGAGTTTTCTCTAAACTTGACCTAAGGGGCGCCTACAACTTGGTGCGGATACGCCCAGGGGATGAGTGGAAAACGGCTTTTAGGTCTAGATTCGGACATTTCGAATATCTAGTGATGCCATTCGGTCTGTGCAATGCCCCAGCTACATTCCAACACCTAGTAAATGATATTTTTCGTGAATACTTAGATGACTTTGTGATTGTTTACCTTGACGATATTCTGATTTTCTCTACAACCATTGAGCAACACCAGGTCCATGTGAAGAAGGTACTCACGATCCTCAGGAAGCACGGACTTTACCTAAAGGGAGAGAAATGCGAATTTGAAAAAACAGTAGTCCAATTCCTAGGGTTCATTATCTCCACTGAAGGGGTCTCAATGGATCCTCAGAAGGTGAAGTCTATCCAAGAATGGCCAGCCCCTACAGACAAGAAGGGGGTCCAACGATTTGTGGGCTTTGCCAACTTCTATCGCAGGTTCATAAAAGGATTTTCATCGATCATTTCTCCCATAACCCAACTGACTCGCCAGCAAAGTCGATTCCAGTGGTCCCCAGAAACTCAGGAAGCATTTGATAAACTGAAGAATCTATTTACTTCTGCCCCGGTACTACTGCATCCAGACCCCGCTTTTCCCTATGTGTTGGAAGTAGACGCCTCAGAATCCGCTTTAGGAGCAATTCTATCTCAAAGACGAGGCCAGAAGGCCCTTCTTCATCCTGTGGCATTTGCCTCCCGGAAACTGTCCCCGCCGGAAAGGAACTATGACGTGGGGGAGCGTGAACTACTGGCCATCAAATTTGCTCTTGAGGAGTGGAGATATCTTTTGGAGGGCGCTTCTCACCCCATTATGATCTTCACCGATCACAAGAACCTGGAGTACCTTAGAACAGCAAAACGCCTCAGACCCCGGCAAGCCCGCTGGGCTTTGTTCTTCTCCAGGTTCAACTTTCACATTTCCTATCGGCCTGGTTCCAAGAATGGGAAAGCGGACGCCCTATCTCGAATGTTCCCAGAAACCTCTCAAACAGCAGAACCTGGTACTATTCTATCCTCACAAAATTTTCTTTGTTCAATCCAGCCAGATCTAAGAACTGCCATTGAACAGGCCTCCAGCCAATGCTTAAACCCTGAAGTACCCACACTGAGGAAACAGGATGGTTTACTATGGGCCCAAAACAAAATATTTGTTCCAGCGCAAGTAAGACCCTTGGTACTAAAAACATTTCATGATAACAAATTTGCAGGACATTTCGGGGTACAAAAGACCTCGGAACTAATACATCGTTCCTTCTGGTGGCCAGGGTGGAGTCAGGACTGTAAGAACTACGTAAACTCTTGTATTATTTGCCAGCGCAGCAAGGGATCCAATGCAAAAGCCTGGGGTCTATTAAGACCATTACCCATTCCAGAGCAACCCTGGAAGGAAGTGGCTATGGACTTTATCGTTGACCTACCATCTGCTGAAGGATTCTCCACCATTCTGGTAGTAGTCGACCGCCTTTCAAAAATGGCCCACTTCTTACCCATGAAGGGCACACCCTCTGCCTCAGATACCGCGGATATATTCATCAAGGAAGTGGTGAGGCTACATGGAGTACCCGCTAGCATTGTGTCTGACAGAGGAGTTCAGTTCACCTCAAAATTTTGGAGAGACCTTTGTAAATCCCTGGAAATCAAGGTATGCCTATCCTCAGCATATCATCCTCAAAGTAATGGCCAAACAGAGAGGACGAACCAAACGCTGGAACAATATCTGCGCTGTTTCTGCTCGTGCTCTCAAGACAACTGGGTTTCACTCCTCCCCTGTGCAGAATTTGCCTATAATAATTCCATACATACAGCAACCAATCAAACTCCTTTCTGGGCTAATTATGGATTTCACCCCTTTTTTTTGCCTAATTCTTTTTCAGAAGTATCAGTTCCCGCGGTGCAAGACCGAATAAATTCCATTCAAGCCAATTTTCAAATAATTCAGGAAACTATGAAGAAGGCTCAGGACAGCTACAAGAAATACTATGACAGGGGGAGGAGGAGCAACCCAATTTTTAAGATTGGGGATGAAGTCTGGCTATCTGCAACAAACCTCAAACTTTCTTGTCCTTCACGCAAATTAGGCCCAAGGTTTATTGGTCCCTTCAAGATAAAGAGAGTAGTGAACCCCGTGGCCTTTGAACTCTCTTTACCCAGCTCTTACAGAATTCATCCTGTCTTTCATACTTCCCTTTTGAAACCAGTAACTCCCAGTTCTTTTCCAGGAAGGGAGGAGTTGCCACCTCCTCCAATTAATATTGAAGGCGAAGAGGAATTCGAGGTTGAGGCTATAATGGACTGTAGAAGGAGGGGGGGTCATATCCAGTACCTGGTCAAGTGGAAGGGGTACCCCCCAGAAGATAATTCTTGGGAACCCTCCTCCAATATACACGCCCCACGGTTAATACAAACATTCCACAAGAAATATCCGGGAGTACTGGCCAGATTGGGCACCCGGAGGTTGCCCTTTGGGGGGGGGCACTGTCAGAAAAGTGCCTGTCAACATCGGAAGGTTCCTGTGCGTTTGCGCGGCGGAGTCGCGCTTCGGCGCATGCTCGTTAGCAAAGTAGCGGCACACACGGGTTCACTACACGGCGTAACGGCGTAACGGCGTAATGGCGTACGAACGTTCGCTCGTCAGCGTCACGCCCCCTTTCTGGCCTATATAAGGACTGACTTGTGCCCTGTTTAATTGCTGGTTTGTCTTTCAGCTTCCAGTGTTCCGTTCCTGATTCCTGCTTCCTGTGTTTACCTGTTTGACCCCGATTTGCCTGACCTACCTTGTCTCTCTCCAGCATTTGACCTCGGCTTGTTTAAAGGACTTTCCCACGATCTGCTTCCAGTGTTTGACCCTCTGCCTGTCTCCGGATTCTCCTGCCTTCTCATGTATGACCCCGGCTTGTTTAAACGGACTTCTCTGCTGACATCTCCAACCCCCTACCTCTGGCTTGCCTTCAGGATTCCTCTACTTACCATCTGCTGTGTTTGACCCTCGGCCTGTTTCAAGGACTTCCTCATCTACCAGTCTCCAGTATTAAGTTATCGGTCTGCATCATAGACTCTCCACTACTGGGTTCTCAGTGCCTGATCTCCTGCACTTATCCCAGCTCCCATTGTGTTTGCGGGTTAGAACCCCGGCCGGGTCTTCTTCTCCAGCTCTGGGTCAGAGCCACCATTGCTCTCATCTCTGCGTGACTGAAGTCCTCCTCTCAAGAAGCTTCCTGCCTGCAGGCGACCCGTGCCTCTCTGTGCCCTACACCCTCTGTACCACTACCAGGGGTGTAGTGCGCTTAGCCGCAAGGGAAGCCACTCCCAGCATCTCGGCCTCGGTGAGTACCCGTGATAATAGGATTCTAAATAGAAAGAGGCAAATAGTGGTAATGCTGTCCCTAAGGTTAAGGGACTATTCAAAGTAATGAGTACTATCCCACTCAAAGTTTAGACCTCTAGGGATGTGGGTGCCCAACTTAAAATTTCAGTACACCTCCATACTCCTCCAGGAGGGAGAAAAAGTTGCCACCACGACTGGGACAAGCCACCCTTTTCATAATCTGAATTTTGAAAGATTGGTTAAAGTGTCTGGCAAAATTGGTGTTTTTGTTTGTCCTTTTATCAGAAAAATGGTTTCTCATCCTTACACCAAGATGCCTAGTTGTCCTGATCACGTATCGAATTCATATTCCATATTCATATTCCAATACATTCATTTTTTACAATTTATAAAGAAGTGACACCTAGGATGCCATTTCCATTATCCCAGTGCTACAGAAACAAAAAGCCACATTGCCTGAAGCTAAATGCAAATTATGTGAAAAAAAGCTTAATTTATTTTGTGGCCTACCCGTCACACCTGTGTGTTATTAATTATGGGAAAGTACATTTCTTTACTGCTCCTGAATATGTTATGGATTGGCTTTGTACTAAACAACATCTCACCTGAGGCCTCCTTGCTGATTGTTAAAATACCAGATACCCTAAGTTTTGTTAACATCACATATACTCTATACCATTTTCCACTTTGTCTGTTGACTAGAACTTTATATTCCAACTAGTACGATCCAGTGAGTCCTAAGTGCTTACTTTCCTCCTTGGTACTTTCTCCTTTACATCCACCTGACGATGAATGTTTCTTCTGGGTCAACCCAAAGGCAAGAATTCCTGCAGAATTCCTTTGGTTTATAATTGTTGGTTAAGTGTTGTTCGTGTTTTTCCATACCTGGTTAGGTAACCTTTATTACAGCTCCAACCTGTTTTTTTTTCACTCAAAGGTACACATATTGAGTATATACAATTGTAGGTTACACTTTAATCTAATGCATTATCACCAGATTGAAAGATGACAAATAACATCTGTGCTTTTCTCTCTTGAAATATTAGAGTTATGGGTTTCTCACCCAAACAAATGTTGGTCTTCACCCAAATTCAAGAATTTTAACATTAAAATAATTTGCTTACAGGAGACACAACTTTTTAAAGATAGTGCTAAAAATCTCTGCAAACCATAGTTGCAGTGGTATATCATTTCCTATTATACCTCCTACACCAGGAGTGTTTCCTCATTAGTTCATAAATGCATCAAAATGATAGGTAATTCAGAGGGACAATTTTTTTGTTTATGCCTCTATTTATTCTGTAACCTTTCTCCATGCGGCTATATCCTTCCTGGCCGTGAGGCCAATATCCTCTGTAAATGTTATTATACTCAGTGTTGGACAGACAGGGCAGCTCTAACCTTCCTTCTTATGCTGCCCTACCATTCTTCAAGAAGTAGTAGCAAATCCAGACTAGAATGAGCTTTGGAGACACTCCTTCACAGATACTAAGGCATTCTTGGCAGAGCGGCATACTCTCATATTACTCCTATGTTGTTTCATTTGGCTGGTATCAGACCTAAGTAAAAATTCCACCCCTTTTGGCCCAATCGGATAGGGCCTAAGGACTGAATCCTAGATTAGCTACAATTGTTCTTAGGAGTTCATAAAGACGCTACAACTAAAAATGCCTTTTGAGATGCACTGAAGTTATGTCTTCAGGTTTCCTTTATTAAAGAATTCTATCGTCAGGCCGAAGAAGCCAAAGCCTGTGATGATGCTGGATCTTTTTTCATAGCAAACTCCTTTGAAATGAATTGTACAGCTTTATACATATATGACCAGGTTATCTACTGTATGCATGCTAAACATGAACTGTTTTTTGTTAAACAAAAGTATTTTGTATATAGCTTATGAGCCACAATTACAAAAAATGGTTACTATTGCAATAGAGCCTCCTGCCATTAACATCTTGCAAATTGGGCACTTTACAAGTATTCCTGCTGGGCAAGCAACTGAACAAATAAGCCTCTATGCCAATGATTTAATATTACAGTTGCATGATACAGGTCCTACCTTATTCTTGGCCATTCAAACTATTGAAGAAAATACTTGGGCCCTAACACTTTCCCCATGGCTGCTGGTCAAACTGGGTAATATATTGTGTCTGTGAGCAATAAAATATATCTTGTGTTTTTTTTGTTTTTTTTTGTTTATTGAAATATGCATTTGTTAAACTGTTAACACAATAACAGATAAAAATTGGAAAAAGCACCATTTTGTTCTCCAGGGTCCCCGGTTTTAGAAAAACTGTAATGCTTGTGTTATGGTTTTAACTCAACTTTAGGCCTTAAATGTGTACTTTAAGATGTGTACAAAATATAAAAATGGTTCTGGCAGTGAATGGGTTAAATACATGAGAACTGTGATTACAAAGGGCTCTTCCCAGGCCATCACAGAGAACATTAGTCCACCAATGCAAACTGTCAAGGCTAAACTGCAGGTGTGGTCTAAGCTGCCCCCATCTGTCATAAGCAGAATCGATTTAAAGTGTTACTAAACCCACAACAGTAAAATCAGTCTGTATATGCAGTATAGCATGCTTGTTATGCTCAATGTGGAACTTAAGGGGTTAATCCTCTGTATTGTGTAAAAATGCTGTTTTATCCTGTATGCATAGATCCTCCCCTCCCTGCAATGTCTAGCTTGGGAAAGCCAGCTAACACACAGGCAATAACCAATATGTACATGCTCAGTTGTCTTTTATGCTGGAGAGAACAGTTACTTGTTCTTACTTGTTAATCAGAGCTAGCCAGGTCACATGATATTGGCATCACACGTGTGGGAGTGTATACATACTGCAGTGAGAAAATCTCCACCTCCTGAACTCTCAGCACTGAAGAAACTGCAGTTTATGATGTAACCGTGGTATACAGATCATCCAAAAAGGTATATAGTGGCAATATTTTAATGTAAAAAGAAGATTTATAAGCTCTGGGCACAGTGGGGGCGGATTAACTATATTCATATTCTTGGGTTTAGTAACACTTTAATTAAAATTATCCTTTTGCAAAATTAGATCTATATACGCATACTAATTTTCATCCTTTATTTAAAGTACCACTAATCCTAAATTTAAACACGCCACACTACAAAAGGTCTAATGCTGTGTACACACGACCGGACTTTCCTTCAGAATAAACTCTGACGGTCTTTCCAACGGAGTTCCATTGAAACGGACTTGCATACACACGATCGCACCAAAGTCTGTATGTTTAGATCGCAATGACGTACGACGGGACTAGAAAAAGGAAGTTCAATAGCCAGTAGATAATAGCTGCCCTTGCGTCGTTTTTGGTCCGTCGGACTAGCATGCAGACGAACGGTTTTCCCGATAGGAATTGAGTCCATCGGAAAGATTTGGAACATGTATCTATTTCTGGGTCTGTCAGAATCTTATAAAGAAAAAATCAGATGAAGCCCACACACGATCGGAATGTCCGTCGGACCTTTTCTGCCGGAAAGTCTGGTCATGTGCACACGGCATTAGAAAGAAGTTAGCATAGTTCTGTTTTTATATTACTTGGCAGGACAGCTAAAACCCTTAATCTCATTGGTCCTGCCTGTATGTCCCAAAACTCAGAAGCAAATTTAGCACATGTTCTCGGGACCAAATAGTTGATGATATTCCTGGAGGCTCTTAACCACTTGACCACTGGGCACTTAAACCCCCTTCCTAACCAGACCAATTTTCAGCTTTCAGTGCTCTTACATCTTACCCATATGATTTTTTTGTCCTTTTTTTCACACAAATAGAGCTTTCTTTTGGTGGTATTAAATCACCACTGGGTTGTTTATTTTTTGTGCTATAATTAGTATTTTTTCATAATAAATGTTGGCCAAATTTTATACTGCTACATATCTTTGGTAAAAACAATCCAAATCTGTGTAAATTATTTGGTCTTTGTGAGTCTACAAGCTATGATGCCAATCACTGAAAATTGATCACACCTGAAGTACTGACGGCCTAGCTCATTTCCTGAGACCCTAATAAGCCAGGACAGTAGAAATACCCCTTTTTTGGAAAGTAGACATTCAAAGGTCTTTAGAAAGAGGGATGGTGAGTTTTTTGAAGTTGTAATTTTTTTCCCACAATTCTTAGCAAAATCGAGATTTTTTTCTTTTTTCACAAAAGTGTCATGTTACATACCACAAATTACACCCCAAAATACATTCTACTACTCCTCCTGAGTATGGCGATACCACATGTGTGAGATTTTTACACAGCGTGGCCACATAGAGAGGCCCAACATGCAGGGAGCTCCATCAGGAGTTCTAGGAGCATAAATTACACATCTAATTTCTTGACTACCTCTTGCACTTTTGAAGGCCCTGGAGCACCCGGACAATAAACAATCCCAAAAATGGCCCCATTATGGAAAGAAAAAACCCCAATGTATAATATATGAGGCATATCGAGTCTTTTGAACATGTCATTTTTTTCTACAAGTTTTTGGAATATGTGGAAAGAAAATGAAACCGCATTTTTTTTACACAAAGTTGTCCATTTTTACAATATTTCTAACACATAGCATGTACATACCAAAAATTATACCCCAAAATAGATTCTCCTACTCCTCCTGAGTATAACGTTACCACATGTGTGAGACTTTTACACAGCCTGGCCACATACAGAGGTCCAACATGCAGGAAGCACCATCAGGCGTTGTAGGGGCATAAATTTAAAATCTAATTTGACTACCTATTACACTTTGAGGCACTGTAGTGGCATTGATGAGCCATGGATGGGGATGGCTAAGCATGGTTGAGCCATAAATGTGGATGGCTGGGTATGGCTAAGTATGGATAGGATGGCTGAGTATGGCTGGGTGGGTATGGGTGGGATGGCTGGGTATGGCTGGGTCAGATATGGCTGAGTATGGCTGGGTCAGGTATGGCTGGATGGGTATGGCTGAGTGTGGATGGGATGGCTGGGTATGGATGGGATGACTGGGTCAGGTATTGCTGAGGCTGGGTATGGCTGAGTGTTGATGGGATAGATGAGTATTGCTGAGTATGGATGAGCATGGATGGATAGCTGAGTATTGCCTAGGATGGATGAGTATGGATGGATGGATGAGTATTGCTGAGCATGGATGAGTATGGATGGCTGAGCATGGATAAGTATGGATGGCTGAGCATGGATGGATGGATTAGTATTGCTGAGTATGGATGGCTGAGCATGGATGATGGATGAGTATTGCTGAGTATGAATGGATGAGTATTGCTGAGTATGGATGGATGGATGAGTATTGCTGAGGATGGATGAGTATGGATGCATGGATGAGTATTGCTGAGATGGATGAGTATTGGTGGGATGGATGAGTATTGCTGGGATGGATGAGTATTTTATTGCTGGGATGAATGAGTATTGCTGGGATGGATGAGTATTGCTGAGGATGGATGAGTATGGATGGATGGATGAGTATTGATGAGTATTGCTGGGATGGATGAGTATTGCTGGGATGGATGACTATTGCTGGAATGCACGAGTATTGCTGGGATGGATGAGTATTTTATTGCTGGGATGGATGAGTATTGCTTGAATGGATGAGTATTGCTGAGGATGGATGTTTATTTTATTGCTTTGATGGATGAGTATGGATGGATGGATGGGTATTGATGAGTATTGATGGGATGGATGAGTATTGCTGGGATGGATGAGTATTGATGGGATGGATGAGTATTGCTGGGATGGATGAGTATTGATGGGATGGATGAGTATTGCTGGGGTGGATGAGTATTTTATTGCTGGGATTAATGAGTATTGCTGGGATGGATGAGTATTGCTGAGGATGAATGAGTATTTTATTGCTGGGATGGATGAGTATGGATGGATGGATGAGTATTGATGAGTATTGATGGGATGGATTAGTATTGCTGGGATGGATGAGTATTGATGGGATGGATGACTATTGATGGAATGGATGAGTATTGCTGGGATGGAGGAGTATTTTATTGCTGGGATGGATGGATTAGTGCTGGAATGTGCAAATATCAGCGCTGAGGGCACTACACATCCAGCCCACAACACTGCAGCACTTGATCTCTCCCCTCTTTGTACTGATCGGTACGAGGAGGGGAGAGAGGAACTGGACGTAACGGTGGTTTGTTTACAAGTGATCGCTCTGTGGTAAACGGCCGATATCAGCGGCCATTTATCGTGATCAGTGATGCGCTGGGTTCTCGGGACCCGACGGTCACGGATATTCCCGGGTGTGCACCCCAGGGGGGCACGAGGGAGCAAGATTCTGGGAGGACCTCCCAGAATAAGCCGACCGAGCTGTAGCCATCTTTCGGCTATAGCCCGGTTGGCGTGTGGTTAAAGAAGTGTTCCAGCCTGGGTAAAAAATTTTAATCAGTAGCGACAAATTCTGTAGCTGCTGACTTCTAATCTATGGACACTCACCTGTCCAGGAAGCCCGCAATGTCGGCACCCCAGCCAATCTTCGGAATGGCTGTCGGGTGCTGCCACCGCCATCTCCGCTAAGGGAAACCGTCAGTGAAGACTCTCCCCTTCACGGACGGCTCCCTACTGTGCTGGGCTTTCTAATTGGCCCTGCAGCAGAGGAATGAGGAGAGGGCCAAACTTCTGAGGTCAAAAACAGGTACCCGTTACCCCTCCCCCCTGAAAGGTGCCAAATGTGGCACTGGGGGGGGGGGGCAAATAAGCAGAAATACCTCTTTTGGGTGGAATTCCGCTTTAAGTTATTCCCTCACAAACACCAACTACCCCCTCACTTTAATTTAGTACATCACAAATAACTTATCCTCATGGGCAACCCTATATTAGCACAACTTAGTGTGATTCCAGACATTTACCATGATGTAATTATACGATTTCTGTAACTGTGAATATATATGCACCCTTATTCATATGTACAGCTCTTTTAGTTAAAAAAAAAACAGTTAAAAAAAAGTTTGCATGGAGTGTCAATGGAACCTTAGTAAATATGGAAAGCTCAATGCTATCTCTTTTGCTGCTATACTCTTACAGCGATCTTTGATGAACCATGAGCCAACATGCCTATTTAGCACTCCTCTTCTCTGGGCAGTTCAGGATGACCCCTTAGTGTACAGGCCAGCATTTAACTCCCCAGGGTGTAGTCCCTGGCTTATGGTGAGTTAACAAAAAAAGTTGGATGCCAGTTACATTTGTTTTTTCTATAGTTTATTTGCTCAGTAAACTCTGGAAAGAGGGTCAGGTGCACAGGACAACAAAAAATAGCAAAAATATCTCAGGTATAATCCAAATTGGTTGGTCCTTTAATAGCAGTCTCCTAATAGTAATTGATCCTTTAAGAGCAGTCAAATAGATTACAGTGAGATTCTGTGAGAGCAAACACGGTTTGTTTTTAAAGGTCAAATGGTCTTCCTGTTTCTCTGGGTGAATCTTAGATCCTTGACCCAACGAGAGCAGTCACAGGTATTTTAAAGTGCTGAGCAGTGAGATCTTCATGTAATGTCCAGTGACAGCAGTTTCTTTCAAGCTCTTCAGGACACTCTTCAGCATAATAGACTTCACCTAAAATGCTCCATACCAGGCAACAATTTTCCTGATCCTGCTCCCTCTGGATGTACCCCCCAGTACGGCAAGTTAGATTGCTTATTCCTTCAGCACAGGCCCCCAGCCACTTTTACTGTGGCATTGTCATCAGGCATCAGCCCATACGAGAAGAGAAAGACCTTTCTGGAAGTTTGCACCAAATTGTATTATCTCTCCCAAGTCCATATGACTGAATCAAAACCCTCAGTGATTTGCTGAGAGAGTTAAATATTTGTAACTTATATATTGTTACTTCTCACACCAACTACTGGAGACACCTCATGACCTCAAGAACAGCGGACAGACATGACCAATGTTGTGAGCTTAGGAAAAACCTCCTGAGTGCAAAAAATGTTAGCTGTAAAAGCATGCTAAATGTAAAGTTCACCTTTGGGAACATGTTACATGTTCCACCCACTTTTATGGTGAAACATGTAACATGTTCCCACTGCTGCAGCTGCTTGCCAGTCACCTCTCTTCCTGTGATAGCAGTGCGGGGAGAAATTCCACGTACAAGCTGTCACTTTTTGGAAAGTGAGGGGCCGTGTGGGTCCCCGCCCACATGTCCATGTCATTCCTTCACAGAGTTCTTTGAATGAATGAACTACAAATAGCGACATCCTTTGCGGATGTCAGCTTGTTGTTCTCAATGAACTACCACGGCGCTGTTGATCGATCTGGTAGTTCACTGATTCTTCCTGTCAATGTGGAACTGCCTGCCTGTACGATATAGGGATAGACAGCTTACACTCACAGTCTGATCTGCTGATTTCTAGTGCAATGCTTTCCAGGCTCCTACAAAAAATAATTGAAAATGCACATTTTTTTACCTGCAAAAAATGTGCATTTATTTTTTTATTTGAAGACAAATTTATCCTTTTAACCACTTTGAAAACAGATTAACTCAAAAGACACCGCGCTTGCTCTATCAAAGCAGCTCACACACAAAGTAAGGAAATTTGTAAACAGTATGGATATAAATAGTGTAGCGCTAGTATTAAATCACAAAAAAAGATAAAAATTGCAAGAAGCATAGTATCCAACTTGGACCACCATAAATTTAGAGAGTGGTGCCAAGGAGGATTTAGATAGATCTCTATTCCCCTCACAGAAATCTATAAACCAATAACGGATCAGATTCCAATGGTAATGTCTATGCACCCCATAACTAAATTAAATGAGGTAGTGAAAAAAAGCAACAAAGAAAATATGCATATAACTATTTGATTCATAACACCATATATCCTAAATAGTACCGGAAAGAGTCTCTATAAATGTCTATTTAAATAGAAGTTATAGGTTAAAAAGTCCAACATAGATGTTGATGTTTGTACGCCACATAGGTTGAGAGGAGATGGTATACAATGATGGAGGCTTACCGGAACCGTTGGACTCACAGAGACATATATCCCTTGAGTCAGGAAAGCTTGTGTTGCCACCGGGCAATAGAATGAAGTGTCACGCTAGACCAATACGGAATCCGGATGCTGTATCCAAAGCTCCCAACGACTTTCTTTCTTGTGTGACCAAATTACGTGATGGCTCATAGAAAGTAAGAAAGGGGCCACATAGTATAATACCGTTTAAGAGAGATAAAATTTATTGTGGTAGAAAACTTACATGTTCCATGGTAAAAAAGCGCTTAATTTAAAATTGATGGCAGGCAGTGGAGTCTCCCGACGCGTTTCGTCTCATTAGACTTCCTCTGGGGTACCTTACCACCGCTGCCATACTTACTTATATATCTACCAAGACCCCCTTTGATGAGAATCCAGCGTGTGCCCCTTGTTTACTTGCACTTCCGGGTGTCACCAAAATGGCGGCCCCGCGTGCGTTCCAAGCCTCTTTCCACTGGCTTCTATGCGTTCCAACCATCCCTTATACAAAAATAGGGAACATAAATGTCCATTTATTATCAGGTGGTTGAGTCCTACAGATAATTAATGCCACCAGTGTTGTATAGAGGTAAGGAATACTAATATACTTTGAAGGAAGAAAACCGGATCTCCCTCGGGAAGAGGTTAAAACCGGATGTCCACTCCTCATGACGTGTTTGGCCTCGACTTCCGCCCATATGGAGCGCAAGCTGGACGGCCGTTCGCCGTATGCGTACCACGCCTCAGTGTAGCGGAGGCATGGCGCGATGTCGTCATTGGCGGTACGCTCTTCAACACATGCGTACCACGTCTCAGTGTAACGGAGGACGCGATGTCGTCATTAGCGGTCCCCTTTCTTAACACGCCTATCGTTTAAACAAAGGTGTTCTAATTGTAAAGTGCGTGGTGTGTATTTAAGGTGTTGACAGCAGTACATAAAGTAAAATATTCATGTTTAATCTTTACTATAGGGCTGTTTGTGCTAAACGTGAAAGCATAACAATCAAATAAAAGTGCAAAAGAAATAAAATCTTAGAGTGACAAGTGTTGATGTGTCCGCATTATTCATGACAGATGTATACATTACGCTAAAATGTATACATTACACTGGAATGTTATTAGCATCCAAATGGGTGTAATTGATATGTGCTATGTGAATTGAGGGAAAGGGCTGGGATTTTCGACCGATGGAATAATACTACACATAAACCATCTTTTAATTTGTGGGTCTAATGTAGAATTGTGTAAAAAATCAATGTGCAATGTGAAATGAGGGAGAAGCTAGGTTTTAGAACTAATGGAATAATGTTAAATATATACCCATCTCCCAGACTCATAAGTCATAAATATGTAAATATAAAAATCCTGTAGGTTGTAAGAACACAAAAAAGGGGGGTTTAGGTCCAAGACGGATTCTCAATAGGGGGTCCATATTGCACAATTAATTGCACTCAAACATTATAAGATGTACATCCCAAAAAAAAGGAAAGTGTGAAGAATATATATCCAAAAATACTTAGACATGAATGCAAATACATATTCATGCGTGTAATATATAATCAACTCCCACCAGCTAATAAGCCTTAAAATTAGTAAAAATATTTCAAAGAATTGGGTAATGACTATTCCCTATCCTCTAAAGTGTAATCTAATTAGAACGTCATTATTAACAGCCTTGTTTCCAGAACTAGATATAGTCGTGTTCATTCTACGATTCATTAATAAAGGCGTTAATGTCTAGATCCACATTCATACCCCTTGGGTGAAGAGACTGTAATTCGTGGATCCAGAACATTTCTAACCGAGAAACACCTCTAGTTAGAGCCCCGCCTCTCCATGGGGGGGTGTATTTGTCGATTATCATAAACAGTGAGCCAGTAGGGTCACTGTTATGAGCCTCTTTATAGTGTCTCGGGACACTATGTTTTGAATCTCGACTTTTGATGAGGCTAATGTGTTCACTCACTCTTTTCGTGAAGGTTCTGGTTGTTCGACCCACATATTGTTTGCCACATGGGCAAACAATTAAATAAACGACATATCTGGTATTGCATGTGCAGAAGGGTTTAACAGTATACCTCTTCCCTGTGGATGTAGAAGTGAATTCAGTTAGTTTTCTTCTTATTGGTATGTTGTGTCGACACACAACACACTTTTTGCAGGTGTAAAACCCCGTCCAGTCATGGACGGGGTTTTACACCTGCAAAAAGTGTGTTGTGTGTAAAACCCCGTCCAGTCATGGAAGAAAGAAGGACGTACTGGAGGGTTAATGATGTTGGGTGCTACTCGTCCCTGTAAGGATGGTGCTCCTCTAAAGATAATCCTAGCTTGTTCCGGCACTATTTTTCCCAAGACATTGTCTTGTTTCAATACTCCCCAATGTTTTCTCATGATACTCTTGATTTGTTTGTGTTGTATTGAGTATGTAGTTGACAATGCCCATTTATAAGTGGTATCTGGATCTCTTTCTTGTTTGGTTAATAGAAGGGTATTTCTATCTATATTGGTCACTCTTTGCAGCTCAGTGTCAAGATCTGCTTGGTTATACCCTTTATCCAAGAATCTCTGTTTTAAAACCTCAGCTTGTGAAATGAATGTATCCACATCAGTACAATTCCTACGAAGCTTTAAGAATTGGCTCCGAGGAACAGCATTGAGCCAGGAGCTGTGATGACAACTGTCTCTGGGGATAAAACTGTTCCGGTCCGTTGATTTAAAGTAGGTGTTAAACTTAAATTGACCGTCAACAATTTTGATCTCTAAATCTAAAAAATGTATCCCCGTTTTGCTGGCTTCATAAGTGAGGGAGATGCCTCTATTATTCGAGTTCAGATCTTCAAAGAAGTCGGCTAAAGTTTCAAAGGTGCCACTCCATAGGAGGAGGATGTCGTCTATATATCTTGCCCACAGCACCAATGATGTGGTATGGTGGGCATAGACGACATCCTCCTCCCACTTCGCCATAAAGAGGTTCGCAAGGCTTGGAGCGAACTTTGCTCCCATGGCTACACCGCGCTGTTGCAGATAGTAGCGGTGGTTAAACCAAAAGTAGTTGTGTTCCGTTGCGAACTCTAGAAGCTCTATCACGTAGTCACTTTGAAATGATGCTAAGGACTGTTCTTGGTTTAAAAAATGTCTAACTGCTTCTATACCTCTTTGATGTGGTATGCATGTATACAAAGATGCTACATCTGCTGTAGCTAAGATGTAGCCATCCTGTATATTGATGCTCTCCAGAAGTTTAATTGTAGAACCCGTGTCCTTCAAAAAGGAAGGTGTTTTTTTGACTATAGGTTGCAAATAAAAGTCAATGTATTTGCCAATTCGTGAGGTAATAGAGTTGATACCACTCACGATGGGTCTACCTGGAGGGCAGGTCGGATTCTTGTGGATCTTTGGCAAAAAATAGATAGTGGGAATTCTAGGTGCTTTGGGTAGCATGAATGCTTTTTCTTTTTTATTTAGAATTCCACGATTATATCCTTTATTTATCAATTTCAAAAGCTGTTTTTTATATGCATTGGTGGGATTATTGGTAAGTTCAGTGTAAGTGCCTGGTTCGTTCAGGATCCGGTACATTTCCTCCTCGTATTTGTCTTTATCTAAGATCACTATACCCCCTCCTTTGTCTGCCGGGCGGACAACTATATTTTTCCGTGCGCACAAAGACTGCAACCCCTTTTTTGATATTGGGGGATGTCTTATGCGTTTCTCGGGTAGTTTTGCAAGATCTTCCAATACCAGATCTCTAAAGATCTTAACAGCAGGTGCCATAGGAACAGGGGGGGTAAACAGAGAAGGATTAGAAAGTCCGGAGTGCACAGTCCCTGAAGTGGCTGCTGGGTAATCCGTCCTCATGGGGTTAGTGACAAGGTATCTCTGTATGTTTATTTTGCGTATATATTTATGAACATCTATGTATGTATGAAATTTATTTAGTTTATTTGGTGGGGCATACTTCAAACCTTTGTCTAGTACTGATATTTCTCCTTGGGATAGTGGCTGGGTACTCAAATTGAATATACCTTGCCCTGCTACACTTTTTTTCTCTTTCCTCCTCTGTAATTTCCTGCCTCCCCGACATCCTCTCTTTGGTCTGGACCTCGTTTTCTGGGGTAGCGGTCTTCGTGAAAACCCTGATTGTCATAGGAGTTGGAACCATATGTGTATGAGTGATCTCTATAGTTACTCCCTCTATCTCTAGAGCTATGTAGGTCTCTAAGAGGTGAATACCGATTATGGGTGGGGAGTGGGGAAGGAGGATAGTGGTAATATGAATTTTCCCTATAATTGGGATCATGCCATGTCCTTTGTCCTTCCACAGGGCGACGGGACGGCTGGTCCTCGTAGTTTTGGCGAGGCAGGCTATCGTATTCACGACGCGAATGAACATCTTGACGTTGGTTGTTACCTCTGAAATTGCCTCTACCTCCACGTTTGCCCCTATGGTTACCCCTACCTCTCGAAGGTCGTCTGGGGGTTTGTGGACTAAAATGTCGTATTCTAGATTGTGATGAATACGATACCCCTCTTTGTCTTTCTTGACTTCTAGATGTTCGACCCCCATTTGAACTGGGTAGGGGGGCTCGGGTAGTTGAAACTCCCTGTGTATGTACTGGCAGATTAACTTCCATGTCATTAATTGGAGATTCCGTGGAGGAGGCAGTCTTAAATAATTTCTGCCAATTGAAGACATTGTTTGTTTTGTAGTCTCCTATATCCCTAGAATATTTTTTCTGTTTTTTGTATTTTTGTTCTCTGTCTTCTTTCTCCAGATGATTTAGAAGATTGGAAGACAGTGAACTATACTCTTGAGAGTTTTTATGTATTGATAGCTTCTCTTTAAGTTCCTTAATCTCTCTATCTAGAGAGAGGAGTCTGCTACTCTGCTTAGAGATCAGAACATTTAAAAAATTGATACCAACGTCATTAAAGTATTTAAACCATGAGTCTGGGTCAGTTTCGCCCTGTTGGGGTTGTACTTCCCAACGCAGACTTCTAGGTACCATCCCTTCTGAAATATATTGTTGTAGAAAGGCTAGATCCCATTGTAGGTGGAGTTCGGTTGTCATGACATTCTTCAACCTCATAAATAAACCTCCTATTTCTGTCTCAATACCAGTAGCTGTAAAAACTCCTTCCGTGTTGACCTTATGAGAGGCTCGATAATCAAAAACATCCATTTTGAGAGAAGGATGTTATAATACAAAAAATAAATAAAAGAAACAGCAATGTATATTATAACACAGAGAGAGGAGCAGCAGCAGTGTGTGTTCCAATATATCCACAATGAAAACAGATTAACTCAAAAGACACCGCGCTTGCTCTATCAAAGCAGCTCACACACAAAGTAAGGAAATTTGTAAACAGTATGGATATAAATAGTGTAGCGCTAGTATTAAATCACAAAAAAAGATAAAAATTGCAAGAAGCATAGTATCCAACTTGGACCACCATAAATTTAGAGAGTGGTGCCAAGGAGGATTTAGATAGATCTCTATTCCCCTCACAGAAATCTATAAACCAATAACGGACCAGCTCACGCAAATATACTGCGGCAGGTTGGCAGCGCTGCCTGAAACGGCATACCTGTATGGCGGCTCACGCAGGCGCAGTTGTAGGCGGTTACACTCTCACTCCCACTGCGCGCTGCGGGAGCGTGCCTGCAGATCAGGCGGACTCGATGTCCTCCGGCGACCCATGATTGCCTAGCACAGAGGCAAAGTGGAAATCTGCCAGTCGGATCCCCTTTTCGACAGGGGACATGTTCAGAGATCTTCTGTTCCCAGTGATCGGGAACAGTGATCTCTGTCATGTCCCAGTGAGTCTATCCCTCCCTACAGTTAGTACACACCTAGGGAACACACTTAACCCCTTATTCGCCCCCTAGTGTTAACCCCTTCCCTGCCAGTGTCATTTTTACATTGATCAGTGCATTTTTATAGCACTGATCAATGTAATAATGTCACTGGTCCCCAAAAAGTGTAATTTGGGGTCAGATTTGTCAGCTGCAATGTCGCAGTCACACTAAAAATCACAGATCGCTGCCATTACTAGTAAAAACAATAAAAAAATAAAAGTCCCTAAATCTATTCCATAGTTTGTAGATGTGATAACTTTTGGGCAAACCAATCAATATACGCCTATTGTGATTTTTTTTACCAAAAATATGTATCGGCCTAAACTGATGAATAAATGTGTTTTTGTTATTTTTTTTTTTGGATATGTATTATAGCAAAAAGTAAAAAAAAGACATCAACTTTGTTTGGGTACAGCGACACACGACCGCGCAATTGTCAGTTAAAGTGATGCAGTGCCGTATCGCAAAAAATGGCCTGGTCATTAAGGGGGCAAATCCTTCCAGGGCTGTGGTTAAAGTGATTGTAAACTTTTTTTTTTTAATAAGATAGCAAACATGTCATACTTACCTGCTCTGTGCAATGGTATGCATAGAATGCATTAGGGTAAAAAGCCTTAAAGCTTTAGAACTACTTTAACCGCTTGCCGACCAGCCGCTGTCGTTATACGGTGGCAAGTTGGCATGTTCCCGCAAATCGCTGTAGGTCTACGGCGGCTCATTTAAACAGCCGTAGCAGGCACGCGTGTCCGCTGCATGGCGGGGGACCAGATGCGTGTTACCGGCAGCCGTGAGAGCCAGAACGGGAATGAGAACCAGAATGGGGATCTGTTAATGTAAGCAGACAGATCTCCGTTCTAACAGGGGAGTTAGAGACAGATCTGCTGTTCCTAGTGATTAGGAACAGCTATTTATCTCCTCCTCCAGTCAGCCCGACCCCCATACAGTTAGAAACACTCCCAGGGAACACACTTAACCCCTTGATCATCCCCTAGTGTTAACCCCTTCCTTTACAGTGACATTTATACAGTAATCAGTGGCTATTTTTAGCTCTCATCGCTGTATAAATGTCAATGGTCCCAAAAAAGTGTAAAAAATGTCCGATCTGTCTGCCGCAATGTCGTAGTCCCGCTAAAATCTGCAGATAACCGCCATTACTAGCAAAAAATAAATAAATAATAAAAATGCCATAAATACATCCCCTATTTTGTAGACGCTATAACTTTTGCGCAATTAATATGCATTTATTGTGGGTTTTTTTCCCCAAAAATATGTAGAAGAATACATATTGGCCTAAACTGATGAAGAAATTAGTTTTTAAAATTTTTGGGGGGGCATATTTATTATAGCAAAAAGTAAAAAATATTGTTTTTTTTTTTTCAAAATTGTCGCTCATCTTTTGTTTATAGCGCAAAAAATAAAAACCGCAGAGTTAACAAATACCACCAAAAGAAAGCTCTATTTGTGGTAAAAAAAAAGGACGTCATTTTTGTTTGGGTACAGCATTGTATGACCGCGCAATTGTCAGTGCCGTATTGCAAAAAATGGCCAGGTCATTAAGGGGGAAAATCTTCCGGTCTGTAAGTAGTTAACTAGAAAGCTTATAAATTTCATTACAGGTGGCCATGTTAAATTATTTAGGCATAGTGAAATCCATTTGTCACCATAGCACACAGTTGTGTGAGTCTAGAGTACTCATAATATTATACTCTTATGCTGCGTACACACGACCGGACTTTCCGGCAGAAAAGGTCTGACGGAATCATTCCGTCGGACATTCCGATCGTGTGTGGGCTTTATCGGACTTTTTCTTTCTAAAATTCTGATGGACCTAGAAATAGAACATGTTTCAAATCTTTCCGACAGAATCAGTTCCTATCGGTAAAACCGCTCACCTGTATGCTGGACCAAAAACGAAGCAAGGGCAGCTATTGGCTACTGGCTATTGAACTTCCTTTTCCTAGTCCCATCATACGTCATCGCATTCTAAACGATCGGACTTTGGTGTGATCATGTGTAGGCAAGTCTGTTTCAGCGGAACTCCATCGGAACTCCGTCAGAAAGACCGTCGGAGTCTATTCTGACGGAAAGTCCGATCGTGTGTACGCAGCATCAGTCCTCATGTTTCTGAAGCCTTACTAAAATATTGCTTATATTGAGGCATTATAATACTACCTATATAACGTATCTAATGATAGAAAAGAATATTTGGAAGATATGGGACTTTAAGGGTGCATTGCGACAGGAAACTAAATGATAAATAAACTTAAATATACACATAATTGTGAATTAGCCATTTAAGAAATTGGCAAACTTTGCCAATAGAAGGTTTTTAAGTACTAACATGAGAGTTTTTTTTTTTGTTTTATTTCAATTTACAGTACAATTTACAGTGAAAACCATTAAAATAAGCTGTATAGACAAACTGCAGATTATAAAAGAAGACATAAGAATACAGATTATTGTACTGTAACAATTGTGTTAATTACATGTAAATATAAAAGTCTACTACTAAGGCATGGCACAAAATTCAAACTCCACAACAGCTGGAGAGCTACAGGCTGACAATCTTACTCTTGATAGTACTATAATGAACCCTTCATACAATAACCCTTTTTTGCAAGGAAATATGTACTTTTTTCAAGACCTCATTTATGTGTAGGCATGGCTAGGAGTCTTAATCCAACTTCAGATAGTTATTCTCAGACAACACTAATAGCTCCTTCAAATATTTCTCAGTTATGCTTCAGATAAGAGTGTTGAACACATAAATTCATTAGTGAGTAATAGAGCAACCTTGCATTATCTCTGTCTCTTTTTAGTGGATTTTTTCCATATAGTGCCAGGAGTCATATATCACACTCAGCGGCTGTGTCTCTTGAGCCAGTTAAAAGAAAGCGCGGAAAAACTACTGTTAACAAGGGAATAATTACACGGGGCAAAAATTAATTATTAGTCACTCAGGAATGGTGGGAAAGGGCCACACAGACTGTGGGTACTCTCTTTATCCACATTTCAGGAAATAGATAATCAAAAGTATATCACACGACAAAGTACAAGGACTCTTTATGATATAACAGTCTTTTCCTTCACGTATTACCTAATGTGCCATGTGGATTATTTACTTTAACACATTAGGTATATTGTATTATGGGGGAAAACATGAAGGATGGCCCCAAGGGAACAGATCATTCTTTGGAAGTCAGTCTTACTACTGGCAAAGTCAAGTCAACAGGGACCTTGAAATAAATTTAACCAAAAGAAAAGTCCATGGATCACTGAGCATGTGATAGAAGGCTTTCATGAGGAATTTAGCTTACCACACAGTGAAAATAAACCTTGGAAACAGCAGTCAATAGGCAAAATATTGACAGCTGTAAATAGCAATAACCTTGTGAAAAAAGTTTAACCTTATTTTCTTTATGCTTTGTAAAGGTAGCTTTTGAATGACAACATAATTGCTAGTTTGCAAATTAAGGCAAACTGTTCTCATTATAGATCATGTGTGTTACCTCACCTAGCCGATCACTCTGAATTTTTAAAATATAATGTGCAGACCTGTTTTAGTAAAACAACACGGAATTCAGGTAAAGTAAGGAGTATGAACAGTAAAGAAAAAAAATATGTATGGCGTTTGTGATGTCACTGCCCGCCTCTCCATCTCATCCAATCGCTTTGCTTTCATTGATAAAATGCTAGTGCCGGTGATGAGCGAGCAAACTCCTGTGTTCACTAGGCAGCAGGGCAGCCACTCAGTCTGGTACCTGGAAGCCAGTGGCAATCACTGTAGGATCAGTGCTGGTATGGTGATTTCCGGGTTCCACAGGAAATCTCCAGGTTTAACAAATGCATACTTACATTGGTCCAAGCTGGACTAATGTAACAATGCAAAAATATGCAGAGAGAGGAATATGTTTCTTCTCTAATAAAATTCATAATATTAGTCATAGGGAGATTCAACTTATTTCTTTAGATAGTATGCATTTTGACCTATATGCAGATGCGATATAGTGTGTCATTGTTGTACATAACTCCCTTGGGACTAACAAAATGATTGTATGGGGCCTACTCATATCAGTCATTCAGTGGGTAGACTTGTTGCATTTGGGCTGATGCACCAATGTGAAAAATCCTACCCTCAACCCAACCATCAGAAGTAGCTGGTTCATATAATCTAAAGTAATTTTAGAAGCCAAAAACACTTATCACAGTAGGTGAGGCAACTCCTCCAAAAGTTATTGCCAAGGATTAGAGTTTATCCCACACCCATACCTCTAGAAATTAAGTAGTCTGAAAAATTAACATATTATTCATCTAGGAGAGTATGTTCAAAGACAGTTTTCAGCTGTCTACTGCCAACAGTATAAAGCAATACTGCCTAAATGGTAAAGTTTGTTCTGCTTTTTCTCCCTTTTATTCATAGCAACTAGCCAAATATTCTGTATGTCCTTTTTATTTCTTTACCTTTGTACATTTTTTATTTAAAATTAATAAGTGGCTATAACTGCTAAGCTAAGAAAGTATATTCTTAGATAGATTTGTGCAGAATGTTCAGGGATGATTTTGAGCAGGGATCGGTGAACTTCAAAGAAGTCCAGATGACAAACTGAAACCCCACTAAAATCAATAGGAGTCAAATCTGTCAAATTAAAAATGCTTATGGGCTAATAGTCGAGAGGGTGTCAAAAAATAGATAGGGGATAGTCACTGCCCTGGATAACATGTACCAGTGCAAAAAAAAAATGATTAAAAAATGATATTCGGCCAGGAGCACTGATTTTTTTAAATGATTAAAGTACTTAAATGAAACAATATAAATATGAAACAATAAAATTGCAACAACAACAATACATAGATCCCTCCAAGGGTCTGCTATGTATTTTAGGGGACATTTTGGAGGGGTCCATGTGCTGTTTTTTTACTTGTAAAATTTAAATTTTGCTGTAACACATCCTACAGCAAGAACGCAAAAAAATATTGCATAAAGTCTACCCCAAAACCCATACCTAACCCCCTGTGCATGTTATGGATTTTAAGGGTGATCTACACGCAAAAAAAAAAAAAAAAAGTGAGATTCCCTAAAAATCCATACCACATTCTTAGGTTGCAGTGCCAAATTGAGAGAGATTATATGGTGATTACAACTAAACACACACAGCAACAGTGACAGTCAAACCTTAGGTTCTGCAGTTGTCTTTCAAGCCTTCAACAGGCAGAAGCACTACTAATTTGCATCCAGATTCATAAAGTTATGTTATCTCAATCAAGGTGGTGATTAAATTCATATGGGCCAAGTCTGCAAACAGCAGCAAAAGGAGCAGAGCAGCAAAAGCAACTGAAGCAAGTTTTTCCATAAGCATTAAAGAGTGATAACAAAAGCAGCAGTTATTAATGTTTTCCATTTATTTACTTCTTTTTTTTCTCACATAAGGCCAGGTCACACTAGCAATTCCATTGCTGATGGCAGTTTGCCGTTGACAGGATAGGTGCAAAACTATGCATTAGCAGCATTGCACCCTCTCACTTGCCAAAACTTAGCTGAATCTCACTCACCAGTGAGGAGGTAGGAAAACACTAATCTCTCATTGGCTCTTGTCTAAATTGCCCTATTATGTGTATGTACAGTATGCATGCTAGCCAGGAACTTTAGATTGTAAACTTATTGAGTGCAAGGATAGATGTGAATGTACAATATGTAAAGTGCTGAGTAAATTGTTGAAGTTATATAAATACATGTAATAATTATAATATTAATAAAACATTAAAATATGATCTGGACAAACACCTTGTTGGGCTGATGATGTACACAGTGTCTTCAGATTCTTTAGGAGCAGAGAAGTGGCATTTGAGTGATCCTGCCAAAGGCAATTTGCCGCTAGGATTACAGGACACTAAGGCAGTTTAGTGCTGGACATTTCCTTATTCACACTGTCTCATTTTGTACATGGTGGTGTACATTCCCAATTACACAGCACCTCATTCTGTATGCTATGCTGTACATTCCCTATAATACATCTACTTATTCTGTATAATTTTCTGTGCAATCTCTATTCTATACTACCTCATTCTATACCCTTCACAATCACAGTTCCACACTGGCTCATTCAGTATGGTGGCTCATTCAGTATGTTTTGCTATTCATTACTTATTCAACGCCGCCTTGTTCTGTAAGCTGAACTTGTAGGCAATGATGACAGTTACTGCTGTCATGTTTGCTTTTCAGGGGTATGTGGGTGGCCGCTTCTGTAAAATCACTATGGAGCTTGCTTAGTCCACTTGGCAGATTTACCTGTCAACTCATTGAAGGGTGAGGAAAGGCATGCAGTGTTGGTACTTTGTGAGGTGATTGTACAACTCTGGAAGATGTTCTGGCCAGTTTGGAAAACCTGTGTGGATTGCTGATTTGAGGAAGGAATTTTTAACACAAAATCAGCTTGAAATGAAGAACCTTTCTTAGTTTGCAGTTGCACTACAGGAAATGTGGAGTCACATGCAGAAAAAAATGGTCCTGGGTGTGTAGCAGTAGCTGATACAGAAATTCTATGAAAATTGTTTAATACAGTATGTTACATGTTGATGCTAAGTTTACATTCAATTAAATATTGAAAGAGGCTATGAAGCGGAATCAAGAGGATAAGTTCTAATCCTCCTGTGTTGATGAGTAAAACTGGTGTTACTTCAGCCTTATCACTATTAGAGCATGTGGTCCACAATTTGAGAAATATTATGACTGCGATGAGGGAGGAGATGTCGTCCATTAGACAGGAATTACAGAGTGGGCCTTCATGAGGTGTTGGTCACAGATCATCTGAAAACCATCAGTGGTATTATGGACATCCAGGACATCTAGCCAGAAATTGAATACAATGAGGTTCTGACTCCTTAAATAATAGACTTTTAGGAAGGGTTCACACTGATGCCAGATGTGGCTCACAGAAAGGTTTCGGTGCATCCCTGTTCTCTGTTTCAGGGACGAATCAGGGCCGAATCTTTGCCTGAACTTGGCCCTGAAGCTGAGCCAAAGACGCACAGGACTCCTGTGCAAGCCGCTCCAGAGCCACCACGGAGATGTGTAAACCGGCTCCATAGAGAAACCGAAAATGTACGTACTGGTTGTAGGTGTTACACAGGCATAGTGGCGCTGTCACTTGTCACTATGGAATGATAATAAATGTCCATCAAACATGTCCTTGTAATAAATTCTCAGTGCAAATGAAGAGGGTAAAAACTAAAGGGAAATGGGGGAGAGAAGTGAGAAAAGACCTGTATATTATTAGCAACAGAGAATAGGGCCCAAATATTGGAACAAGGAAACCAGAGCCCACACTGTCAAGGTAGGGATTAAACAGACACCCATACATCAAACCACTAAACTGCACCGACGAAAAGTTGTCTTAGCAATGAGACTGGGATTGTACCAGGTGCTGCATTGGGCTACAGTGCTGGTAGCAGTAACTTAAAGTGAATGGTGGATGGCTTGTTGTAAAGACTATCAAAAATGAAAAAAATCATAACAGTGCAGCTAGTCAACCTGGGACAAGTTCCAGTCTGCCTGCCTCCAACACTAGTTATTGCAGATGTTTATCTGACCCAAACTTCTGTTATTATGTTTCCCAGACAACAGGAAGATGTTAAAGCCTGTGTGGCCCAGATTTGCACTGTACCAATTAATTTTGAACCCTTTAAGTGGCCTTTCAAGCAGCTGCCCCTTTGATTAAAAAACGTTTCAAGCACATTCCAGAGATGGAGAGGTGTCTAGCTAACCTCATCTTTCTCTCTGTTCATATATGACTTAATGATATAATAATACTTCAAAACGTTTGAGTACCACATCAGGCACATTCATGAAGTTTTTACTAGACAGGGCCAGTCTTGGCAACCTCACCTTTGACTCTGTTCTAATAAAACATGATGATATAATAATACGATCCACGCCACATGCACCACATCAAGCTTGTTAATGACGTTTGTTAAACCATTAAATGCCACCTATTAGGAAGAAAACTGGGTACCTAGGGCATGTTGTTGATACCGAGGAAATTCCCCCTGAACCTTGCCAAAGCCCAAGCAGTGAAGCAATTGGTCACATCAAAAACTGTGGCATAATTGCATTGTTTCTTAAGCCTTATTGGCCACTACCATTGCACTGCTACATTCTAATGGCAAACACGTCGTGAACAGACCTTTTAAAATCCCAAAATAAAAGCTAATGACTGCTTCAGTTCTGGCATACACAGTAAATAACATACCATTTTGACTCTTTTTTTGATGAAAGCCTGCAAGGTTTTGGGGCAGTCCTTGTTCAAAAGCAGGACAGGAAGGGAAAGGTTATTGCCTTCACTAGTATTATTATTATTATACAGGATTTATATACAGTTTGCGCAGCAAACATTTGCGCAGCAACATTAGGGCAGACGGTACAATTACAATACTATTCAATACAGGGGAAATCAGAGAGCACTGTGCGTTAGAGCTTACATCCTAGGAGGGAGGGTCAAGTTATACAAAAGGGTAATAGCTATGGGGGGGGTGAGCTGATGGAGAAAATAGAAGTTCAGTTGTTAGATGGAGGCAGGATAGGCTTCTCTGAAGAGGAAAGTTTTCAGGGATCGCCTAAAAGTGGATACATTTGGAGACCGTCTGACAGATTGCGGTAGGGAATTCCAGAGGATGGGCGAGGCTCGGGAGAAGTCCTGGAGGTGGATATGGGAGGAGGTGATGAGGGACTAGAGAGCAGGAGGTCTTGGGAGGAACGAAAGTAGGTATTTTGAGACAAGGCTAGTGATGTAGCTGGGGGCAGAGTTGTGGGTGGCTTTGTAACTTATTGTAAGTATTTTTAATTTAATTCATTGGGCGGGTGGCAGCCAATGAAGGGATTTGCAGAGAGTGGTAGCAGGCACAGAGCGTTTTGTAAGGTGGATGAGTCTGGCAGCAGCATTCATGATGGACTAAAGGGGGGATAGTCTATTTAAAGGTAAGCTAATGAGGAGGGACTTGCAGTAGTCAAGACGAGAGATAACCATGGAGTGAATCAGAAGCTTTGTGGTTTCATTGGTTAGAAAGGGACGTCGTTTAGAGAAGTTGCGGAGGTTGAGGCGACAAGCTTTGGAAAGTGATAGGATGTGGGGCCGAAAGGAGAGTTCAGAGTCCAGGATAACACCTAGCATCCTGACATGTGGGGATAGGTGGATGGTTGTGCCATTGCTCTTGACAGATAAGTCAGGGGAAGAGGCACATGGGGGAGGAAATATTATAAGCTCTAGTAGGACTTTGTAACCCTCAGAGCAGAAACCTGTGAATTTCAGCTTGTTTAGGTGTTGAGCTGAGCTCCCTGCTATAGTATGGGCTGTGACAGAATAATTCTTTAAATATCTCACAGGAAATCGAGTTGAGAAGTTTGCAGATAAAGCCTTTTAGCCTATCTAGAGACAGACAAGCTTGCAAGCTTTATTCACTCTTTTCATTATAACCCTGGTCATTCAAATACAAATGTGGATGTGCTGTCAGCCTGTCACGATTCCCTCTGAAACAAATACAAATATATGTGGACGAATAATTGGAGGGCACTGAGATTCCCCTTCTACAGATAATCTTGCCCCAGTTTAATCACAGGTGCTAACTGTCAAAACCAGTAATCCATCACCTGTCCCAGAAATGAATTCAATGTCTGAATGGGTCAAACAGCAGAGTCAAGACCACAATATTCAAAACATGGCAATGTATTTTCCCGGGGGTCACAATCCAGCTACTAGAGAGTGTGGCCACTAGACACCCTCATTCTTAATGCTGCATTGTTCATTCCCCCTACACAATCGGAAAACAGAATGTGGAAGCGCCGGAAACCAGCTGTTATAAAGAAAGGTAAAGATATGGCTTCAGCCTAAACTCCTCCTGACTACACTCCTCTGACATGTTGTGCCCCACCTATGGGGCTTAATCATACAGATCTCTATTGACAGCCGTGGTGATGACACTAACAGACCTTGCAAGACTAGCACAAAATCAAACTCTCTTTAGATCTCTCATTCATCAAGTTGCTAGAACTCAGACCTGAGTTGACAGCACTTAACACATTTAATTTAATTCCAAGGACTGTGCAAAAGTCAAGTTAAAATCAGTGAGGTATGGAAGAAAGAAAATTTTAGGAAGGGTTTATTTACAGTAAAAGTGGTTAAAGTGTAAGTGTTTTGGGTGGAGTGGGGAAATGTTAAAACCCCTGTCATATTATTACTGCTATCTGCATCCCTTCTAGGAAGATTTACCCTCTATATTTATCCCGTTGGCTATTGTTATAGAGACTTCAAATGAGGGAAATTACAAAATTATGAGCTGTAATCAGGACAGGAAGAGGGGAAAGTTTGCAAATGAGGACGCATTAATTTCTAAAGTTTAATATAGGATTTTTTGATTCAGAGAATTGAGTCGGCTGCCTTGTGGAGTCAAAAAAGATATTTGTTTGGTCTATGTGGCAAATTTGACAAAAGATGCCCAGGAGGTGTGCATTGCCTTCTTCTGGACCAAAACTGCAGAAGTTGTAAACTTAATTGGGTCTTTTTTCAGCCTAACTATGTACATAAGTAACAAATGCCCTTTTGTTTTATTAGCATTTTAGCATTGTTTAGATTGCAGCTCATGCCTAATTTTTCTGTAAATATTTTCTTGAGTCAGTTTCATTTTCTCTTATTAAGGGCTTTATTTATGAGTAAAAAAAATAGGAAAATGACTAATACTTGTTTTTTGAGGCCATTAATCAGCTAAGTTTATTTCTTTTAATTTCAAGAGAACTAAACTGCTATAGCCATGTGTTTTAAATTTCAATATAGTCATCTTAGACTTCCTTATTTGATTGCCAAATTGACATCTTTGTAGGTTGTTGTACAAACATGGATCTTAGTGAATGAATTATCAAACTCTATTAAAATTAACAGTTTTTCTGTGTTATCAATCAGCAGTGCATGGTTTATTAAAAAGTAAGTATAAATGATATTCCGAAAAAGTTTCCAGAAATCAGACAGGCTAGAAACCACTGGATCATTCAGTTCCCACAGAGGAGCAGCCCAGGCTAACGTTGTAATGAATGTGTGACTGCCAAATTGACATCTTAGTAGGGTGTTGTACAAACATGGATCTTAGGGAATGAATTATCAAACTCTATTAAAATTAACAGTTTTTCTGTGTTATCAATCAGCAGTGCATGGTTTATTAAAAAGCAAGTAGAAATGATATTCCGAAAAAGTTTTAAGAAATCAGACAGGCTAGGAACCACTAGATCATTCAGTTCCTACAGAGGAGCAGCCCAGGCTAATGCCTCGCCGGACAGGAGGGATAAAATATAGGCTACCTTCGCCCGATCGGACAGGAAGTTTTGGGGCTGGAGTTCAAAATGAATTGTGCACTGGCTAAGGAACCCCCTTCAGGCCTTGGAGTCCCCAGAGAAGCGGCCCGGAGCTGTCAGTTGTAATGAATGTGAGGCTGCCAAATTGACATCTTAGTAGGTTGTTGTACAAACAGATAGGTGCAGCAGAGATAGGTGCAGCAGCAGAAAGCGGTTGAGGTTGTTGAACCGGGGATGCTAATGAGGCCTGAACCTGTTCAAAACGGGAGACCAAATACTGATCTGGTCAGAAGACTCCTGACACCGCTTGTACAGAAGGAAAGTGCCCCGGCCATGAAGGTGCATCCCATGCTAACCCAAGTGTATAAGAATATAGTACACGAACAGAAGGCCTCACCAGAAGGGGTGGGAAAAGTTTGGCCTTTAGACCGAGGTGAAGAACTGCTACAACCGGGTGAAGTGGTATGCATGAGAGCCTCTGTCAAGTTGAGCTGGAGACAACCTGGTCCTTTCATTGTCTTGGAGACGGACACTCAGTAAGAAGATGTGGGTCTGGAGATACTCCCAAAAGTGTTATCTACTAAGGCACTTAAGAGAAGCAGGGGGAGAGTCTCAGTTAGTGTTCGGAACATGACAGCCTTGCCTGTGAAGATACCAGCAAGAATGCTGCTTGGGCAGGTGAATAAAGCGACCCCGGTTTCACCAAGAGATGTGATAAGGGGGCCAGAAGAGGAGATTCCCATAGAGAATTTTTACCTGTAAAACACCGCCCTTACACCTGCATGGATGGGGAGGGTCAAAGCCCAGCTCATGAGATGGAAAGAAGTTTTCGCAAAGAGTGAGTTTGATGTGGGGTATGCCAAGAGTGCAGAGCACAAGATCTGGCTGAAAGAAGACAAACCTTTTCGGGAAAGGGTCAGGAGGATCCCATTGGGAGATCTTGAAGATCTCCGAGAATAGCTGGCTGAGTTGAAAAGGACTGGGATTATCAAGGAGTCCAGGAGTCCATACGCCTCTCCGATAGTGGTGGTGAGGAAGAAAAATGGGTCGGTCACTCCGGCTGTGTATCGACTACAGGACTCTGAACCGACGGACCATTCCTGATCAATACACTACCCCCCCGTATAGAAGATGCCCTACAGAGCCTGTCAGGGGCGAAGTAGTTCAGTGTATTAGATTTGAAGAGTGGCTATTATCAGATCCCCATGAGTCCTGAGGATAAGGAGAGGACTGCTTTCATCACCCCCGTGGGGTTCTATGAATTCAACCGGATGCCACCAGGTCTGTCTGGGACCCCAGCAACTTTCCAGTGGCTCATGAAAAAGACAGTAGGCAACATGAACTTGACTGAAGTCTTAGTATACTTAGACGATATCATTGTATTTGGCCGAACTGTTGAAGAACATGAAGAGCGACTGGAAAAGGTTCTAAAGAGATTACATGAAGAGGGTTTGAAACTTTCAGTGGAGAAATGTCAATTCTATCAATCTTCAGTGAACTATCTGGGGCACATTGTGTCTGAAGAAGGGATAGCAACTGACCCTGAGAAATTGGAAACTTACCTCTTGGCCAAGGCCCACGAATGTGACTGAGCTCAGGTCATTCCTAGGATTCTGCTCCTACTACCGGAGGTTTGTGGAGGGGTTCGCAAAGATAGCCCACCCACTCACAGAAGTACTGAAGAATCAGGAAAAGACTGATGTGGTTTCAGAGAAACCTGGGAGGCAAAAAGAAGGGCCCCGGAAGAAAAAGGAATCTATCTATCTATCCTGGATCAGTGGACTCAGGAATGTGAAGAGACATTCAGTCAATTGAAGAAGAGTCTTACAACTGCTCCAGTGTTAGCTTATGTGGATCCTACCAAGCCCTATGAACTGCATGTGGATGCAAGCCGAGATGGACTGGGCGGAGTGCTCTATCAGGATCATAATGGACATTTAAGACCAGTTGCTTATGTGAGCCGGAGCCTGTCTCCTGCTGAGAAGAACTACCCTACTCATAAACTTGAGTTTCTGGCCTTGAAGTGGGTCGTGGTAGACAAGTTGAGAGATTATCTGTATGGAGCTGAATTTGTAGTTAAAACAGATAACAACCCCCTTACATACTTACTCACCACCGCATAATTGGATGCCACAGGCCATAGGTGGTTGGCTGCTCTCTCAACATTCTCCTTCAGCCTGAAATACCGACCGGGAGCGGGCAACAGAGATGCAGATGCGCTGTCAAGAAGACCCCACAGTCCCCTAAGCTCCCAAGAGGATTGGACTAAACTTGACCCCGAAGGGGTAAGAGCCCTTTGTGAAGGAGTAGAAAAACAGGAGAAAGGTGGAGCCAGAGCTGAAGAGATTGGAGTGACTACAGCAGGAGTACCCAGGTATTATTTTAATGTCTCCCAGATTGCAACAGAGGGTTTACCCAAGGAAAGATGTGGAAATGAGGAAAGAAGTGGAGAGTTACTGTCACTCCTGCCATAGGTGTATCCAGAGAAAGACTCTGCCGCAATGGGCAGCCCTGATGGGACATTTATCAAGCCAAGATCCCATGGATCTAGTTTGCATAGATTTCCTGTGTCTAGAATCTGACTTGAGTGGGCAAGGAAATATTCTGGTAGTCACAGACCATTTTACCAGATATGTTCAAGCTTTCTCCACGAAAGATCAGAAGGCAGTCACAGTGGCAAAGACATTAGTGCAGAAGTTCTTCATCCATTACGGCTTACCACAGAGGATCCACTCAGATCAGGGACGGGACTTTGAGAGTACACTCATAAGGAGATTGCTGGATCTATTGGGAATTCAAAAAGAACTACACAGAACTACACCCTATCATCCGCAAGGAGACCCTCAGCCGGAGAGGTTTAATAGAACTCTTCTCAATATGTTGGGGACCCTAACCTCTGAGCAAAAGCCCAACTGGAGTAAGCATATTGCCGCTTTAGTGCATGCATATAATAGCACCAAGAGTGATGTCACAGGATACTCACCTTATGTTTGGGCAAGAGGCTAGATTACCAGTGGACCTGGCTTTCGGAACTTCTCTGGACCACACCTCAGAGACCTCTCACCAAGGATATGCAAACAGGCTGAGGAAGAGTCTGAAGATTGCTTATGAGAAGGCTCAGACTATGTCAAACAGCAGAGGGGGTAGAAATAAAAGAAATTTTGACCTCAAAGTAAGGGTTCAAGATCTTCAACCCGGTGACCGAGTCCTATTGAGGAATTTGGGCATTCCTGGAAAACACTAGCTGGCAAATCGCTGGAGGTCACAGCCATACATTGTATGTAAATAGCTCCCAGGACTTCCAGTCTTCAAAATCAGACCAGAAGGAAGTGCTGGACCAATTAAGACTTGGCATCGGAATCACCTTTTGCCCCTTACTGATGCAATCAGGATAATCCCTGAGGAGGGGTTATAATCAACATCAGAAGTTGCACAACGGCCTGTAACTAGGTCCCAGTCTGGGTCTTTGGCAACTGCAGACAGTGAGAGAGAGAGATGGACATTAGCTGGTTATGGTCATCTAATATACCTGAAGCTAAAGAGAGTGTTTCATCACCAACAACCAAAGAGGGTAGTGAAGCCCTTAGGCCAGAAGCTTCAGAGTTTGTACCATTGTCTGAAAGAGTTGAGAAGTGTTTATCTCCCACTGAAGTAGAAGAGAATAGTGTCCATCCGGAAATAGAGGACACACCCAAAGAACAAAGGGGAAAGAGGAATATTCGCCCACCTAAGAGACTAACCTATGATACTTTGGGTGAGTGTTCTGAGGCAACAAAGGTTACCAGCAAAAGGAATGTTGATGAGCCTAGTTCCTCCTCAGTCAATCTGGACAATGAGAGCCCTGTTTCACCACTTGGCACATCTGTATCTGATACTAAGGTGACAGTTGTGGGTACACAGAATAGCTTTACAACACCTGAAAATTGGTGGGAGGCTCCTCTGTCGGTCCTGTGCACTCATTTAGAGGCTAAGATGTGTAACAGAAACAAGGTCTTACATATAAGAAACAAATAACTCCACGCTTAGGTAATAAAGGAACTGCAGCCCCCCCAGCACAGAATAACACCTATGTGAAATTCTAAGTAGTGTAGAGTCCCAAAACGGGGTGATTGTTCCACTAAAATTCGTCTGTTGTGCAGAAACTAGTGTGGTGTATCAAGTAAAAAATGTGAAAAAATAAAAAAAACTAAACATAAATTATTATATATGTAGGAATGATGAAATTACAGTCGTGTGGGAATTCCTGGTGTATATGCGACAAATGCCCACATATGTATAAAGTGCAACGTGTATTATCACCTTACTAGATAAGAGGTGATCAAAAACAAAACCTTATAGGTGGGTATAAAGAAAGTGATATGAATTCCCAAAAAACCTTCAGAAAATCCTTAAAAAATGACGTAAATATGTGCATAAAAAACGTAAATATGTGCATAAAATGCTGAAATATAAATAAAAACCTTATAATCATAAATGCGCATAAAGGAGTTTAGAAATAAATCATGAAATCATCAGTCCAAAGAATGTCCCAAAAGAAAAAAATCTTGAGAACGTTCTTCCTAAAGTGCAAATGGTGAGTCTCTTCAAACATCTAGCAGTGCTCTTAGTGATGTAAACTCTTCCAGCCTTCCAAAGGCCCCCCAATGTGCCCTCACTCACCGGAAGAATTCACCCCTGCAGGGGTATCAAGCCTATCAGCCGTATCCTGCAGCAATGGTCCCTGGTGACAGTCCCTCGTTCGGATCTCCACTCCTGGTATCCCGATCGGTTCCAGTCACTCCCCGCAGACACATCCATATAATACTTGGGGCTCATTCTTGTTTTGCTCAGGGACCATTGCTGCAGGATACGGCTGATAGGCTTGATACCCCTGCAGGGGTGAATTCTTCCGGTGAGTGAGGGCACATTGGGGGGCCTTTGGAAGGCTGGAAGAGTTTACATCACTAAGAGCACTGCTAGATGTTTGAAGAGACTCACCATTTGCACTTTAGGAAGAACGTTCTCAAGATTTTTTTCTTTTTTCTTTTTTTCTTTTGGGACATTCTTTGGACTGATGATTTCATGATTTATTTCTAAACTCCTTTATGCGCATTTATGATTATAAGGTTTTCATTTATATTTCAGCATTTTATGCACATATTTACGTTTTTTATGCACATATTTACGTCATTTTTTAAGGATTTTCTGAAGGTTTTTTGGGAATTCATATCACTTTCTTTATACCCACCTATAAGGTTTTGTTTTTGATCACCTCTTATCTAGTAAGGTGATAATACACGTTGCACTTTATACATATGTGGGCATTTGTCGCATATACACCAGGAATTCCCACACAACTGTAATTTCATCATTCCTACATATATAATAATTTATGTTTAGTTTTTTTATTTATTCACATTTTTTACTTGATACACCACACTAGTTTCTGCACAACAGACGAATTTTAGTGGAACAGCGCCAATCACCCCGTTTTGGGACTCTACAAGGTCTTACATATCTTTGGGGACGAAAGATTTAAAGCAGGGGGAGTATGTAGCGCTGACAACTTTTGTTTTTAGCCATATGTGTGTTATACAAGACATAAGTTGTTATAGTGCCATCTTGTGGACAATTGAAAAGGTACAACACTTTTATGTTTCATGCTTAAGAGAAGTGACATGGAAGTAATTGATTGTTTACTTCTGAACTTTAACTATGACCTACCCACAATGCTCCGGGACAAGAGGAGAACTGAACTGCATTGTGGGAGGATATAAAAGGGCTGGGAGCAGCCATCTTAAGTCTCTTGTTCCTGGGACGCGTGGGCTGCCTGCAGAACTCTGTGGGTGTGTGTGTCCCACAGGGTTGCGGCCTGTCTTGCGGAGGAGCAGCAGCAGGGATCCTGTCATCGTATCACAGTGTGCTGGAGCAGCAGAAGTAATCATTCCGGAGACCCGTGGAGGAGGTAACTGAGGACTCCTGGTTGTCAGTGAACGGAGCAGTGTGACGACGTGGCGGTGTATAAATACACACACTTAGAACTGTTACAGAGTGTTGCTGGGACTGATAGTCCCACGGAACAAGTTAAGTTGGAGAGCCTTACATCTGAATAGACTTCAGTATTCAAGAACGGATGCTAGAGGTTTGTCTTCTTCATATAAGAACACTTAGTCAATCTGCTGGATTATAATTGCCTTAGTGTATTACATTACACTGTGCAACACCCAGGAGGAACCCTTTGTGGATTATAATTACAAAAGCTAGCGGAGACTGAAGATGTCTGGACTATCTCTTTTATTGCAGGGCCCTGCATTTAGTTACCAAGGATAGTGACTTTACAGTTTAGAGCAGGGGGAGCTCCCTGGTATAGATATATATAATTAGGTATATTTGTGTATGTTACCAATTGTCATGACTATTTACTATACTATTGCACTACGTTGGTGTGATAGTGTAGCCCTTGTAATATCCTTTTACATAAATATATCATTTACACAAAGAAAGAAATTATTTTTGGTTATTACTGAAGTTTGTGTGCAGTGTTGTTATTTCTCCTGCAGGTGGAGCTACAGACACCCAGGTAGAGATAAATATAAACATAAGTGTATATTGTGGGTTAAAGTCAATACGCATACCATTACAACACTGCACTACAGCTGTGCCAAGGGGATTGAACAATTAAAGAGGGGTAAAGAGATAAGAGGACAGGCCCGCTTAAACCAGCAGCTCCACCAAGAGTTATTGCTACATAAGGCTGTCTCTAGGTAAAATTGAGGAGGGTTATTATAGGTGATGTTTATGTGTGTTTCTGTTTATTGGGGTGCCGTGTGGTTTTTTTTTCTCCTCGCTATTTTGAGGTGGACAGTTTTTTGGTGATTAAAGACTTCATGTTTCATTTCTCTTCTTTTTCTATTTGTTAATGATCCAGTATATTAAAGGTTGTATTTGTAGTTTCAATTTGTAATTCTGTATTTAGTTGCCTCTATAGATTGTTATCTCGAGGAGTTATGAAAAGACACATTCTGAGTCCTGAGGAAGCATCTATCAGATAACAGATTGTTGAGAAGTTGAACCTTTTTTACATGTATTTTGCATTACATTTTTTTATCTGTAATCAGTTGATTTTTTTTTTAATAATAAATAATATGGCTTTTATATGAAAATATTATCATTTTGTTGCTGAGTTAATACTTTCCTGGGGTGCATATTTAAAATAAAGTCTAATACATTTTGCACTACTGTTTTGTTCATTTGGGATGATGCCCTCAGGGATATATATTGCTTGTTATGGGGTGACTCCACATTTACTTTGATTGTTTTGTTCACACCCACATATCCCCCTCTCATCCCAAAATGCCATGCTTTTTGCCTAAGCAACCTATGCTTGAGTCCAAACACTAGTAAGTCAAGGATGGTAGGGGCATCTCTGATTATAAGTAACTATAATTTTTCAGAAAGTCTGTATTTGTATAACGTTTTTATAAGGGTTGCAGCAGCAGACTGGGTGAGCCTGTCAGGAATTTAAAAGTTACAGTTGATATTGCATGGAAGGCTGTTTGCTATGCAACTGTTGGTTTACTTTTGGTTTCATGCACTTCACAGTTCAACATACAACAGTGCAGTTTTACTGCAGTGTATTGTAGTGCGTCAGTGCAGGTTTACCGCAGGATATTGAAGTGCGTGGGTGCAATTTTACAACAGTGTATTGTAGTGCATCAGTGCAGTTTTACTGCAGTATATTGAAGTGCGTTAGTGCAGTTTTACTGCAGTATATTAAAGTGCATCAGTGCGGTTTTACTGCAGTAAATTGAAGTGCGTCAGTGCAGTTTTTCTGCAGTATATTGTAGTGCGTCAGTGCAGGTTTACTACAGTATATTGTAGTGCTATTTCTGTCAGCGGCAGTCCTCAAGTTAAAGTGAACCAAACACCACTTTCCATTGATTAAAGTGCATCCAATTACACATTTTCACAAGCATTTTGATATTAACCCCCCCCATCATGTCTGCAAAAGAGAGATGCCCCTGGGATTGTACGGGCATGGGAAGTAAACCAGAACATACAGAGAGTGTAGAACAGTAAAAAAAGTCCAGAATGTATTTGAAAGACATATAGTCATAAACTTGATATACAAGAATAAGAATACCTATAAAAACAATGATATGTGACACAATTAGTAAACAGCGAAAAATTACTGATATACACACATGGTCTAGGTAAATAGTTGACCGAAGTGTGTTTACAATATACGCGACATGTTTTGGAAAAATAGGTATAGTATTTAATTCCTTCTTCAAGGGCTGAGTTGAAATATGCTGTTTTTTCTATTGACAAAAAGAAAAACAGAATTATAATACATAATTCATAATAAATGAAGATATCAATATATATATAGTACAGTGGCTGTTTTATAGCATGGCAAAACACCAACAATTATGGAAGATGGATAGTACTCACATAGTTTGTGTCTTTTTATACAACAAAATGGATTGACAGAAAGCGAGGCTGGAAACATCCTATTCCGCTCCACCACATGTTCTCTGGACTTAAAGAGTTTGTATATAGGGGCCACAGGGGCCTCACTGAATTTGGTGATACATGAATCCAAATACAGCAGACAAAGAAGATGAAAAGGCTATGTATTGGGAAGTAGCAGCGCTTGCATCACCGCACAACACATCAATGCTCACAAGGATCAACCAAAAGGTTGGAACACATGGGTCTATCATAAAAGAAGAAAGATATAGTACAATCAGTATACTTGCAAAGTAATACCGGGAATTGGCTCAATATAAGAGCCTATATTTGTAGAGCAGATTGTTACACCCTTTGGGGACAGACCTCCACATTGGTAAGGAGATGTCAACCAAATGGTAATGCTCCAAACATCCAGAGGTAAAGTACCAACAGTGCTCACCTATCTTGATCCTAATAACTTATATTGCAGAGATGTGGGACGTATGTGCAGTCCTGGCTGTGCAGCAAGATATCTCTGAACTTACCTGTCTAATAAAGGAAGTATGGGGGAGGGACCGCCCTCCAGCATAGGTGGCCATCCAATAGGTAAGAGTAGTGTTTGATAGGTGATTGGCAGGGTCATCAGATTGACACACCTGTGCATCCAATCTATGGGCCTGGGGCATCCCACTGATGATCCTCCGGCTCGTGTGGCGTTCTTCGCAGCCGACGAAGTCACCGACACAGCAAGTGGGTGGCGACAGGCGGTCAGATGGAAAAACAATGGAGAGAGCCCGCAACAGCACAGTACTTCCGCAACCTAAAAAAAAGGGAAGGCCCCCTTGTGCATTGAACACCAGGGGGCCAGGGAGCCTCGATGTATCAAGGGGCGAGCAATACGACGCTACAATACAATGTAAATAAAGTATATATATATAATGTGGTGAAGCCTGGAGCACGGAAGCATCAGCCATCGCTTGTGCCTCTAAAGAATTGCAAAAATTTTAAATTAGATTAGAATTTGTCAGACAGACAGTGCAATGACTACTAAACAATCCAATATTTATCCAAGAGAGAGAACACAAAGTAATTACACTAATCAAAAAATTGGGGCATAAGGCCTGCAACCTGCAGATGGAGTGTATCATGTCTGGGAGGCCAACAAGGAGAGGCAGACGTTCCCATGCCAATGTGAGGGGCCAGCAGAGTATGTGTCCACAGGCAAAGGTGGACGTGGTCTGTCCTCTGGCAGGGCACCATTTTCTCTGTTTAGTGAGGTTGCTTGTGCTATACAGCCACAGCATGCAGAGGAGGTGGTGGGCTCACTTACTAAACCATCTCATTCTCTTCATCACCTAAGCAGAGACTAGTGTGCAGTCCACTGCAGCTGCCAGAGTGGCTTATTCTGCCTCCTTTCTACAGCTACCCCTGCCATAGCCCCAGCATCATGCATAGAGGAGTCAGCTGAGTTGTTTGAACATTTGCTCCTTGACGATGCACAGGCATTATTTAAATCTGATGTTGGTTCTGACTCTGAAGTTGAGGAAGGTAGGAACATGAGCCTACAGAGAGGGGAGAACACTGATAAACAACAAATTGGCAATCATGTTTCCCCAGGTACAATGCATTGCCAAGTTGGCTGCAGTGATAATGAGGATGGAGGGGGTGATGGTGATGACCTCACTGACAGATAGAGCAGATGAGGAAAGTGAGGGTGAGTCACAACCCTAATGAAGCATGATGTCCTCCAGAGGCAGCCATTATGGAAGAGTAGAACGCAGCCGCCCTATTCCATCAGATTTTGTAGCTGTTATCTCCCCACCCACTTCCCACAGCTCAGCTGTCTGGGCTTTCTTTAGCACATGTGCAGCCGATCATAATGTTGCAATTTGCAAACTTTGCTTCAAGTGCATGAAGCATGCCAAAAACACCAGCCATTTGGTTCCACGTGCTTGACAAGGCATTTAACCTCCCGCCACTCAGCCCATTGGCAAGAGCACCTGAAAGCCGAAAAAAGGACGCTATTCTTCTCCTTCTCACTCCTCACCTTTCAGGTCTACCTTCGATTTATCTCATGGCCTCCCAGCAGCCTCCACTGACAGGGATGATAGCATAGTGAAGGGTGTCACATGTCCTTGCAGCAATTCTGCCAGCAGCACACCACCAGCTGTAGAATATAGCAGGCAAATGTCTCTGTCCCAGCTGTTGCAGCAAAAAAATTATACAGTCACTGCCACCCACATGCCCAGCGTCTAAATTCCAGCTGGCCTAATCTCCTGGCTTTACAACTTCTGCCTTTCCATCTGGTGGATTCTGGCCCTTCCGTGAATTTGCAGAATGAGCTGTACCACAATGGCAGGTTCCAAGACGCTATTTCTTTGCACGTAAGGCCATTCCAGCTCTGTACCATTATGTGGAAGGCAATGTTTTGGCATCGTTGGGCAAGGCAGTCAGCCACAAGGTCCACCTTACGGCTGACTCGTGATCCAGCAAGCATGGACAGGGACGATATAATTTGTTCACAACACACTGGGTAACTCTGCTTGCAACTAAGAAGGATGCAGGACAGTTCTCAATGCTGGAGCTTGTTTTGCCTCCACGTCTCCATACAGCTGGTGGTGATGATGCGAGATTTGTCAGCTCCAACCCCCCTCCTCCTCCATGCCCTCCTCTGCTGAATTGTCCTAAGAATCACCAGTACCCCCTAAGCCAAGGGTCTTCAAACTATGGCCCTCCAGTTGTTCAAGAACTACAATTCCCATCATGTCTAGCCATGTCTGTGAATGTCAGAGTTTTACAATGCCTCATGGGATGTGTAGTTCCGCAACAGCTGGAGGGCCGTAGTTTGAGGATCCCTGCCCTAAGCGTTCAAGGGGCTATTCAACGATTTAGGTTAAAAGATGCCATGCAGTACTTCAGCTGGTCTGTCTGACAGGAGCCACACCGAAGCAGAGATTATTTCAGCTCTTCAGGGGCAGGCCCAGAGGTGGTTCATGCCACACCAGTTTGAGCCAAGAATGGTAGTGTGCGATAATTGCATTATCCTCCTGTCCACCCTTTGACAGGGAAAGTTGACACATGTGCCATTCCTGGCACATGTCCTCAATTTGGTGGTGCAGCATTTCTTAAATAGGTACCCAGGGTTGAAAAATCTTCTGAAGCAAGCCAGAAGAGTCTGTAACCATTTCAGGTGGTTATACACAGCCAGTGTTCGGTTGGCTGAATTCCACATGCCCGTAAACCACCTGGTTTGTGACATGCCCACCAGGTGGAACTCAACATTAGCAATGCTGCAGCAGCTGCACATGCAGCAGAAGGCCATCAACGAGTACCTGTGTGAGTATGGCACAACGAAAGGCTCAGAGTGGCTCGGCTGTTTTTTCCCACACCAATGCCTGCTGATAAAGGATGCATGCACTGTACTATTACCATTTGAGGAGGTGACAAGGATGGTGAGCCATGACAATGCATGCCTCAATGACATAATCCCTGTTGTATTCCTGCTGGAGCAGACTCTGCATGGCTCTATGGACAAGGCACTCAAGGCAGAGCAGTGGGAGGAAAAGAAGGACTTCCTTTCCTATGCAGACACCATTTTTGCGACACCACAGAAGAGGGGAGGGAGGAGGGTGAGAAGGATTCCAGCAGTTTTGGAGTCATTGAAGCAGAGGAAGACATACACCAAACCTTAAGAGATGGTTTTCCATCCCCAGAACCCTGGGAAATAGTACATTTTATCTGGAAAACATTTTTAGTATACAGTAGGTTTCATGGGCACAAATAACACCCAAGGACCATCTTTTCTGCCACTGTTTGACCGGGGCATATAATTTCAATTTTTTTTTACAGCAAGGCTAATTCTTCCTTTCATCAACAGTACCTCTATAGGGTTATGTTGTGAAGGCACCACCAACACCAAAAGCCCAATTTTTCCATACCTGTTATTTCTATCCATAGTCTGCGAAACAGACCAGAATTTATCCAAAAAAATTCTAATCTTGTTTTGAGTGTACATGCAGACTGGCTTCCCAAGCCATTGTTTACAAAATAAAGAAAGCTTGCAGGGAAAATGTAATTTTTTACAATTTTTTTGATAAATGTCATTTTTACTGCAGCAGGTTCCATACACAGTACAGATGCCCCACTTTACAGGCAGACTAAGGGGACCCCACAAGCACTATTTTTACCCATTTCCCACCCGGTCTATAGCAAAATGATGGCCGGGCGGAGGTTCAGTTATCCTGACTGGGCGTCATATGATGTCCAGCAGGATAAGCTGCGATCGCACGCCCGGGGGTGCGCGCAGCATGACGATCAGTCTGACACACCGCAACACTGATCTCAGTAAAACACCTCTGATGGAGGCTCTTTACCAGGTGATCAGCCGTGCCCAATCACTGCTGATCACAGTGTAAACAGGAAAAGCCGTTTATCGGCTTTCCCTAACTCATGTCTGACAGACGCGAGTAGAGGAGAGCCGATCGGCAGCTCTCCTGACAGGGGGTCTGTGCTGATTGTTTATCAGCACAGCCCCCCCATGGATGCCCACCCAGGACCACCAGGGATATCCACCAAGGACGCCCACCAGGTATGTCACGCTGGACCACCAGGGCTATGCCATTGAGTGCCAAGGCAGATGCCAATCAGTGCCCATCAGCAATGCCTGCCAGTGCCTTTGCCATCAGTGATGCCTATCAGTGTCATCTATCAGTGCCACCCATCATTGTCCATCAATGCCGCCTATCAGTGCCCACCAGTGCCTCCTATCAGTGCCACCTATCAGTGCCACCCATAAGTACCCATCGGTGCAGCCTTTCAGTGCCCATCAGTGTTGCCTATCAGTGTCCATCAGTGTCCATCAGTGCAACCTATGAGTGCCCATCAGTGCTGCCTATCAATGCCCATCAGTGCTGCATATCAGTGCCACCTACCAGTGCCGCCTATCAGTGCCCATCAGTGCTACCTATCAGTGCCCATCGTCAGTGCCCATCAGTGCCACCTCATCAGTGCCACCTCATTGGTGCCACCACATCGGTGCTACCTTATCAGTGCCTGTCAGTGCAGCCTCATCAGTGCCCATCGGTGAAGGTGAAAGCTTACTTATTTACAAAATTTTATAACAGAAACAAAGAAAAACTTTTTTTTTTTCAAAATTTCCGGTCTCTTTTTATTTGTTTAGCAAAAAAATAAAAACCGCAGAGGTGATCAAGTACCACCAAAAAGAAGCTCTATTTGTGGGAACAAAATAATAACAATTTTGTTTGGGTACAGTGTAGCATGACTGCGCAATTGTCCTTTAAATAGTGACAGCGCTGAAAGATGAAAATTGGCTTGGGCAGGGAGGGGGGAAAGTGCCCGGTATTGAAGTGGTTAAAGAAATTTTTCATTTTTACTGTTTCACTTTAGGCATCAATAAATCAATGCTTATTTAAAAATTATCTTTTTAAATACTTTTTTGGATTGGTACCCAGACCCCTAGACCCTTTGTATGCCAAATAAATTGCATATAAGCCTTCAAAATGGGCACTTTTGATTTTTTAAAAGTTGCAAACGTTTCAAAGTTTGGGTCCCACAGACTTTAATGGGGTTCATTGTTCAGCTCCGAACATTTGCGATGTTTGAAAGTTCTGGCGTGAACTGAACTGGGGGTGTTTGGCCCATCTCTGTCTACATACTGTATATAATAAGGATTATTGCATATTTGTTTATTATATTTCATTTTCAATTTCAGTCACTAGACGATGCACTTGAAATCTTTTCTTAACAACAGCTGTGAGAGCAAGATACGAAGCATTTATTTCAAAGTGATTACAATACCTTCTCCAAACTAGAAGGTACTGCATATGATCCGGTTCAATTCTACATTGAAGCATTGTGAAGCATGTTCATATAAATTAAAGGCAGCATGTGTGTATAATGATCACAAATAGCAATGCATGTCCATATTTGTCATGATGGTATGCTATGGCATATCACGTGGCATGGTATTGTAAGATGTGATAAGATAATATATAACATGCTGTGATATGGTGCTCAATATCATCAAAATTGCATATACAAAATTGCATCATAATCAGGGTAGATTAATATTAAAAACAATTACTAATCCACTCCTTTAAAAAGGGCACAACTTAATAAAAACAAATCTGCTTTTCCCAATGCCTAATAGCAATTAACCAAATAACTATATGGAAAGACCTCGGCTACATTTGATTTTTGTATTTGTTTTTCTTCTAATTGTTTTCCTCAATCTGTACTGTGGCAGTCTGGAAAATATTGTACTAAAGCTGCTAAAAGAATTTTTGAGATGATTTTGGTGCACCTAAAGAATGTTGAAATTAGGGGAAAATATAAACAGTAGCTGTGGGATGCTGGCTGAGCAGATACCTTTAAAGATAGAAAGTGTCTGTAAATTCTTTAAATGTATAGGCTCCTGTTAATGTTGACATTACTCACTACATGATTGCCATTAAATCCTGTTGAGAGTGATGAAAGATGACAAGGCATTGAGTATTACATTGCTACTACACTGTAGGACATCTTTAGACTTGCACTTTGCAGCTTATCTTGTAACAGAGCTACATGATATTATACAATGTGATAGTAGACTAAAGCAGTTATGATAATATATAATTTTCAGAAATAACCTGGTGTAACATATAGTAAATTTACTCAAACGACAGTTTTAGACAGTGTGTTTATGTTTATCTTCATTTTTATATCTGTGTACTTTTATATAAACCAGTTTTCAATATAAAGTCAAAGCAGAATCAGTACCTATACATCCATTTTTAGGCTACACTGTTTGATAGGTTTGTGTGCTGCTATGACCTACTAATGGCACAATTGCACCTATTGTATTTTTAAACATAGTTTACAATTGTACTTAAAGTATATGTAAACCCTAGCAGTAAGTAAATACAGAATATATATCCATATATACTGTAAAATATACCACTAAAAATGTTATATCTGTTTAATAAGTGCAAAAAATACCCATTGATCTTGCCAGAAATCCTATGTTCTCTGCCACTACTAAAGTGTTATCAGTTAGCAGTATTCCCAGCTCTCTCTGTTGATTACAGAGCAGCTCCTCCATGGTATGGAGAAGAAGAGCGGGTGGGAAGTTTATAGATTTAACGCATTTCCTGTTCTACATTTTATCCACATCTGAATGAGTCAAAGGAGAAAAGCACTCCTCACTTTTTCTAGCTCATACAGTCCTAAGTCCCTATTTACAGTATTTTTATTATTAATTATTAGGAAGCCCAGTGAAGTGTATTGGCAGTACCCTCAATTGGATTTTTGTTGAAATACAAAATAATTTAAAAATGATATAAAACATTGATTTATAAACATGTAAACATCCAAAAAAAAAATGGAAATAAGTGACCAAATTACAATTTTTTCTCTTTAACAAAACAAAATATTTACATTGCTGTATGCATTAGTTGATACTACTGTGTTTCCCCGAAAATAAGACCTACCTTGAAAATAAGTCAGAGTTTAAGGTGGTTGTAAAATCCTAGAATCCACTCTATTACAGTATTATATAATGTAAAATTTGTATGTTTCTGTAATATAATTGTTCCAAATACCTTTGGTACATCGCCGTTCGGCGCTCAGCTGACCTCCCGTCGCTCTTCTCCTCTTCTCCCAGCTGTCAGCAGGGGATCTCAGCCCCCCCTCTGCAGTGTTTAGAGCAGGGAAAAGAGCTCGGGCAGGCCATGGAAGCGCCAAGCGGTGCTGTACCAAAGGTATTTGGCACAATTATATTACAGAAACACACACATTTTACATTGTATAACACTGTTATCGAGTGTATTCTGGGATTTTGGAACCACTTTTACTCAGTTCACACTGGGGATTCCTGACAGGCAGGGAGGGAGAGGGGGAGAGAAGACAGCACATTACATGATAAGACCTATCCCGAAAATAAGCCCTACTGTGTCTTTTGTTACCAAAATTAATATAACACCAGGTCTTATTTTTGTGGAAACACGGTATTAGTAGGGATGAGAAATATGTATACTTTGTGTTATGTACTTGTTCACTTTTAGATTTTGAGCAGGCCCAAATCTCAGGTGAATGATTTAGGGGGTGTGCAAGCTGCTGATTATTTTGTCACACAATTTTTCATAATTTTTCATGTTTAATTGCATGTAACATTCTATTTTGACCACATAATCTGTGCATATGAAATCTATCCTGGAGCATACTTATGCTCAATATACACAAATGTGTTAACAATGTCTTCCACAGGGGGTGTCTATTATAGAGCAGAATCCTGTGCAGCCAGGGCGACTCCTAGTCTCCCTCAAACAGCCAGAATGCCAGGGCCTCCGGGGCCACTTCACCCGTCATGGAGCAGGATGAATGATCAGAAGAGGAGGTGTCAGAAGCAGACGAACAAGAAGTGCCAGCAAGAGAGGCCAACACACAGGCTGTGGGGCGAGTTCCCAGACAGCCCGGTGAGTCCACTAATAACTTATCTTTGGCTAACGCATTGAATAATCTGCTTGGGGCTGTCTCAGTGGGCACAGTAGGGACAGCGAGGGGGGCGCCTGACCAGCAATTGGCAGCCAGGGGGCCTGCCAGTTCTGGATCAGGGGCACAAATGCAGGAATTACTGGAGGGTTTGAAGACATTAGTGGGTAGGTTCGAAAAAAGGCAGGATCAGGCACCGCAGGTGGCCCCGTGGACGGGTTCGGCAACTGGGACTGCGGATGGAGTTTCTGTGACATCCAGCATAGTGGCACACACTGGGACGAACCCTCCGGGGATGGGAGAGGGGGATGTGGGCCCTGGAACAGGAGGGTGTCAGGTCACCTGGGACCAGGTGACAGATGCACTCTGTAGGAGTCGGAAGTGCACCGCTAAGGTAGTGGACCCTAGGACTGACTGCTGCGAATTGAACCCTGGAAGGTTCAGGAAGCAGGTCTACAGGATAACTAACATGGATCCCAGTGGGAGCTAGAGCATAGATTCCCCAGGGCGCAGAGTCTAAGAGCCAGTGGGTGTTCACCAGAGCCTCTAGTGGTGAGGATGGACTGCGCTGCAGTCTGGCTCAAGGTCGCGGCCCCCAGGGTCTCTCACAGCTCACGCTCACCGTAGACTACAGGAGAAGAGGAAGGAGGCAGCAGGCTGGAACGACACGGAAGTAAGGGGTAAGCCAAAGGTCGGGACGACTAGCAGACAAGGATAAACATAACACGCCAAAGGTCAGGGTAACAAGCAGACAGGGAGAGTCAAGAACAGGCCAAAGTCGGTAACAGGAATCAGACGTAGGAAACACAGCAAGTACACATGGAGGCTAACACACAATGGTTGATCAGCACTGCTGGCTTGCAGTGCACAGGTTAATATAGGGTTCCCTGATAGGGCCTGGGGTGGGGCCATGCATAGAGGAGAGGTTATAAAACCAGTCAGGTGAGAGGCAGCTGGTCTTTAGAGATGAACACATGGAGACAGGTAAGCTGACAGAGAAACTCTATTGCATAACCATGACAGTACCCCCCCTCTTATGAGGCCTCCCCCTCCCCTGCCTGGGCCCTGGCTTAAAGGGAAACTCCAGATGAAACCTCCTCAACAGACGAGGCGCAAAGATCTCAGATGCAGTGATCCAAGACCTCTCCTCAGGACCAAACCCTTCCCAATGTGCGAGGTACTGAAGAATGCCTCTACGGCGCTGGGAATCAAGAACTTGACTATCCTCGCACTTAAGGTTATCCTCAGAGACCGAAACCAAGTTAGGGAGAGGATGAGAGGACTTATTGAGGGCTAAAGGCTTCTTAGGAATGGGTAAAGGCATAAGAAGACCATCAGGAGTCTGAGCAGGGTCCCCCAGACCCTTAAAGATGAGCTGGACATCCAACACAGGATCATCAGACTGGGCAGAAGTCAGTGGATCCCTGAGACCAGGTTGGTTAGAAAGTGATGTGTCACAGAAGTCAAGCTGGATAGCTTCACTGGGCATAGGCTGAACTGGTGCAGAGGCCGACTGAACAGCATTGCCAGGTGCAGCGACCACCAGAATCGCATCACAGGGCGTAGCAACTGTGGAACTGGTGGACGAGTCAGCCTGGGTGTGTGTCCAAGGGGGTCCAGGAAAAGGCAAAGGTAAATGACCATGCAAACTGGAGTGAATGATCGGCTCAAGTTCACAGGTGGGCTCGTCATCCAGAGTGCCACATGACCCAGAGAGTGCCTCAGCCTGACTATTGCAGGAGACATTCCAGAAATTGCTATATGCAGCGGGAAGAGCAGAAGATACTGGCATGGTGGCAACAGGAAGTTTCTCTTTTGGGGTAACCTTGAGTAGGCAGGAAGAGGAACAGGAGGAACCCCAAGCCAGGATCCGTCCAGCAGTCCAGTCAATGTGTGGAGAATGGAACCGTAACCAAGGAAGACCTAATATGATAGGAGATGAAGCTTTAGGCAAGACAAGAAAGGATATCAACTCCTGGTGTAGTGTCCCTACCGGCATCTTAACAGGAAGGGTCAGGAAGGGGATAGGACCCCCTGGGAGAACAGTGCCATCAATCGCCAAGACAACCAATGGTGTTGAAAGGGGCAAAAGGGTAAGTCTCATGGAAGATGTAGTTTCCCAATCCATGAAATTGCCAGCGGCTCCGGAATCCAGATGTGCCGAGACTGAACGAGAGGAAGCGCCGACATGAAGGAACACAGAAAGAAGAAGACGAGAAGGGGAAGGTGATATTTCAGGGTCTAATACTCCACCTTCCAGATGTATTAGCCCCGATCGTTTTTCCGGACGAAGAGAACAAGTGTCACGAAAATGACCTTTGGCCCCACAATAGAGGCACAGGCCCAGAGTTCTGCGCCTAGCGCATTCTTCAGGAGACAACTTGGTCCAGCCCAGCTGCATAGGTTCCTCAGCGGGCAGGGGGTGCTCCTCGGATCGAAGAGAAGGGACTGGGAGCTCAAGCTGCCTAAGGAACGAGGAGTACTGGCGTCTTTTTTTCCAGGGCTCTCTCCTGAAAGCGAATATCGATCTGGTTACACAAGGTGATGACACCATCCAGATCAGCAGGAAGGGATCTTCCTGCTAATTCATCCTTCACTCTATCAGAGAAGGCATATAAAAAGGTTGCAACTAGGGCCTCATTATTCCAGCTCAATTCAGCTGTGAGTATACGGAACTGAAGAGCATACTGTCCCACAGAAGCGGACTCTTGACAGAGACGTAAAAGAGTGCTAGCCGCTGAGGAGACACGACCCGGTTCCTCGAAGATATTCCAAAAAAGTTTTAAGAAATCAGACAGGCTAGAAACCACTGGATCATTCAGTTCCCACAGAGGGGCAGCCCAAGTTAGCGCCTCGCCGGACAGGAGGGATAATATAGGCTACTTTCGCCCGATCGGACAGGAAGTTTTGGGGCTGAAGTTCAAAATGAATCGTGCACTGGCTAAGGAACCCTCTGCAAGCCTTGGAGTCCCCAGAGAAACGAGAGCTGGCAGTTGTAATGAATGTGTGGCTGCAACTGGTGCAATAAGTGCAGCAGCAGATAGCGGTTGAGGTTGTTGAACCGGGGGTCCTAATGAGGCCTGAACCTGTTCAAAACGGGATGCCAAATCCTGAAGGAATCACATCACTTGGGTCTGATGCGATTCCCAGGTCTCAAGTCTGCAAACTAAGCTCTCCAATGGATCATCTGCGGGTAGAGGCACATCAGCCGGGTCCATGGCTGATCAAACTGTCAGGTCACCTGGGACCAGGTGACAGATGCACTCTGTAGGAGTCGGAAGTGCACCGCTAAGGTAATGGACCCTAGGACTGACTGCTGCGAATTGAACCCTGGAAGGTTCAGGAAGCAGGTCTACAGGATAACTAACATGGATTCCAGTGGGAGCTAGAGCATAGATTCCCCAGGGTGCAGAGTCTAAGAGACAGCAGGTGTTCACCAGAGCCTCTAGTGGTGAGGATGGACTGCGCTGCAGTCTGGCTCCAGGTCGCGGCCCCCAGGGTCTCACAGCTCACTCTCATCGTAGACTACAGGAGAAGAGGAATGAGGCAGCAGGCTGGAACGACAGGGAAGTAAGGGGTAAGCCAAAGGTCAGGGCAACTAGCAGACAAGGATAAACATAACACGCCAAAGGTCAGGGTAACAAGCAGACAGGGAGAGTCAAGAACAGGCCAAAGTCGGTAACAGGAATCAGACATAGGAAACACAGCAAGTACACACGTAGGCTAACACACAATGGTTGATCAGCACTGCTGGCTTGCAGTGCACAGGTCAATATAGGGTTCCCTGATAGGGCCTGGGGTGGGGCCATGCTTAGAGGAGAGGTTATAAAACCAGTCAGGTGAGAGGCAGCTGGTCTTTAGAGATGAACACATGGAGACAGGTAAGCTGACAGAGAAACTCTATTGCATAACCATGACAGGGGGGCAAAAGGTGGTACGGAGCCCGCAGCCAGGACGGATGTGGTGAGGATCGCGGACGCGGCAAAGTGTGAGGTGTATGTGTGGGAGCACACTTAAAGCAGGATGTCCGAGACAAGTTTCACAAGGGTGAGTATGTAGAGATGTTTTCACTATTGCCCTTGGAGAAATTTAACCTGGATAGGGTAAAACCAGATGACTCCAAGAAAGAGAACGAAGAAAAAAGGAGGTATAGATTGATTCCGCGGACTTTTGGGAACTGGCTTCAGGCATTTGCCATTTTGGCAAGCGTAATTGGGGAGAAAAACCCAGAGCATTGCTCAGCGTTATTTTGTCATATTTGGATGACTTTCTGTGCATTGACCCCCCTGCCTCCGCTGTGTGTGCGATTTTACTATCGACATTGCAGTACATCGCGGGCAGGTTTGGAGTGCCTTTGGCGGCTGAATTGCGACAACATGCGAGTGGTCCAAGTGATCAACCACATGTCGGCGTCATCACCACCAGTAATAAGGCTGTTGCGTAAGTTGGTGTTGAGGTGCTTGCGATTGAACATTTTCATCTATGCTGTTCACATTCTGGGATTGGACAATACCCTGGCTGACGCACTGTCTCGATTTCAGTGGGACAGGTTCAGAGAGCTGGCACCGGGCGCAGAGAAGGAGGGAGTTCCTTGCCCGGATTGGATCTGGGAGCTGGCATTGGAGTCACCGCGGGATGGATTCGGCAGTCAGTAAGCAAAGCCACGTGGGCGTATTACAATAATGTATGGAAAGAGTGGTCGTTACTGGTACAGGAGGCCGGGATTGGGAAAGACTGGGCAGAGGTAAGGTTGTTGGTGTTGTACTTCGTGTCCATGGAAAGTGGGGGATCGGTATCCGCCATCAAGCGAAAGATGGCGGGCCTTTCACTCCTGTTCAAGCTGATGGGGGGAGAGGACGCAATGAAAGACTTTTGGGTGAAGCAGGCCATAAGGGGTTTTAAGAAGGGTCACAAGACATTGGATTCAAGACGCCCTGTCACGTTTGCCAATTTGCTGTCCATCTGTGGGTTGTTAGATGCAGTGTGTACCTCCAGCTATGAGGTACTTATGTTTAAGGCAGCATTTTCGTTGGCATTTTACGGGGCGTTCCGGATAGGGGAGTTGGTGAGCACGTCGCAGGTAGCGGCAGGAGGGATTATGGAGCGGGATGTACGGTTAGAAGAGGATAGGGTGTGTTGTAGGCTGCAAAGGTCAAAAATGGACCAACAAGGGAAAGGGGTGGATGTTTGGCTGTTTGCACTGCCGGGTTCTGAGGTATGCCCTGTATTAGCAGTGCGGGAATTTTTGAGGGTCAGAATGACTGGGGAAGGACCATTCTTGAGGCATGAGGATGGGTCCTATTTGTCCAAATTCCAGTTTGTCTCAGTGTTCAGAAAATGCCTTACATTGGCGGGTTTTGACGGGGCACAGTATGCTTCACACTCCTTCCGCATAGGGGCGGCTACCAAAGCTGCCAGATGTGGGTTGGATGAGGCGGCTGTGTGAAGGATCAGGAGGTGGGAATCGAGGAGATTCCGTACCTATATTAGGCCGCAAATGGTGATTGAATAAAAAAAAAAAATGGGGGGGAAAGAAGCAGGTATGAGAGATTGTGCATGATGGAAAAGAGTTGGTTAGTAAGTTTAAGGTATAATGGGTATTTTTACCTTTTGTTTATCGTCTCGTTTCAGATGGAGGTTCCGCGCACCTCGTCTGGATCCTTGGGCATTCTTATGTGTGTTGGGGGGCCAGGAGAGGAGATGCTAGGCCGGATGGCCGACATTTGGGCATCTCAAGGAGGGAAGCTTATGTGAGATGTTTGGGTATGCCCGGGATAAAGTGGGAGAGAGTAGTACGGGAGGTGGTGAGGTATGCAAGTTTAGACAGACCTCCAGACATCTTGGTACTACATGCAGGGGGCAATGACTTGGGGGTTCGTCCGGTCAGGGACCTGATCGCAGACATCAAGTCTGATTTTTTTACAGTTAAAAGTGAACTTTCCTGATACACTGTTGCTGTGGTCGGACATCGTGGCAAGGACAGTTTGGCGATGGGCTAGGTCAGTGGCGAGCATTCAGAAGACCCGCATTCGAGTAAACAAAGTGGTGGGGCGGTTCGTGGTTAAGAATGGGGGTTTAGTAATCAGGCATAAAGAATTGGAGACTAATGTCGGGCTCTATTTGAGGAAGAATGGAGTTCATCTGTCAGATGTGGGAATTGACCTTTGGACAATGGGCTTGCAGGAGGGGGTTTCAAAGGGCCCTGCTGGTGTGAAGGCGCCCTCAAGAGTAAGTTTGTCACCCTTTCGGGCTGTGGCAGTGTTGCTTGTTGGTCTCTGACAGTGGCAGTAAAAGGGGTGGAGTCTCATCGGCAGTATGAGCCCCTCTGGTGTATTCCAACAAGGTGGTTGGAATATGGTAATGGTGGCACTGCGGGAAAGGGGGGTGTCTCCGAGCGGCTACAGCTGGAGGCCTGACAGGTTTTAAAATGGTCCCGCAGTGTGTAGTGGTATATACATATGGTAAAAAGGTTGGTCGTCTTCAGAGACCAACAGACTGGGTTAAAATGTTTATGATGTGTGTGGTTTATGTTGTTTATGTTTATATATTTGATATTGGAGTTATTTGGTTGAATTATTTATTAAAGGCTGTTATGGCCAGTTATACTCCAAAGCAAGGTGTGGTCTCTGTTATTTGAGGGGGGGGGGGTAATAAAGTGGATTGGAGTATAGGTACATAACAGTTTAGTAGATGGGGGTCATTTAGACTACACTGGTCAAGTGGTATACTAGACATAGACTTCAGTTACAAGCTGGCCTCAATTTTATTTTGTGTTAAATATTGCAACCAGTAAAAATAATTTGTAAAATCACTGCTAGATATATGACAAAGTTACCATTCCAGAGCAAAGCAAAACAGAATTACAGATATAATGAAGCAAAACATGCTTCCGTTCATTCTGTCTCTATTTAACCTCAGAGATCAAAAGAATTAAGATTTATGACTGGCTCTATTATTTTTTCCTGTACTTGGTTCTAGACTACTATATTATTTTTGCTTGTGGCGTCCAGATAGTACAATGTCATGTGTGCCGCTGTTCTTAAGTTATTCTTTTAACTTGTTAAAGTATTTGTTTTTATGGAATGTCTACACTGACTTGACACCACCACAGAGATTGTTGTTATCAGTGTCCAAATACCAGTAACTCCCTAAAAGAGGGAAAGATAAGTTCTGCAATTGCAGGGCCTTACACAGCTTTGACATTTCATCAGTTTTAGGTTGGAGTTTTACTGTCAGCCTACATAGATAAACAGTAGATTGAACTTCACAACACATTCCTTCCATGTACACTTTTGAAACGCTAACAATGATTCTGTCCCTCAGTGCAAGTGCTTAAATAAATACACTGTTTTAAAGGATAATTTCAAAATTTGTAATTGTGGGACACTATAGCTAATGTCCACAAAGAACCTTCACTGTGACCCCAATGTCTCGATCATTGCTGGTCTAGTGGTGCATGTTGAAGATCTTTGGGCTTGTAAAGATTATATCACTTTTACATCAGTTTTAAACCTCTTGGAGATCATTCAACATTTTTTGACAGGTGGATATGACCTGCAGTTGACCAGCTTCAAGCAGGTTTGTATTCCTAAAGGCTTGTAAGGAAATGCAAAACACATTTGAAGTCAACATATGCCTGTCAACATTAACCCTTATAACACTGTCTACCCCATCTGACTATACACCATAGTTCCTCTGCATCCCTACAGAAGTGCTGCACTTATCACTGAAGGGGAAAGAGAAGCGATTATTGTAAACATTCAAATGCCTATTGAATAAGTGTTGCCTTGCAGAGTGTCTAAGAGGCATTCTTTACTACTTGCCTTTCCCCTTCCAGCATGTTACCAATGATACTATGCTGAGATTGGTGTGCTCATATTACAAAATCATCTTTGTGGTGTTCAGTTTAAAATGTGAAATAAAAAGTGCTAAGACTGGGGACAATATGGGTATCCAGTGATGCAAAATCCTAATTCAATTTGTTCACTGTATGAACTGCTCTATTTCAAAATGTAATGTACAGATTGTATAATGTCTTATGAAAAATAGAGGTATCTACCCATACCAGCTGCAGCTTACGTTACTCTCAACATTGGCCAAACGTTGGTTATTCTGGGTGATCAAAGCCCTTTTTCGTACTAACAGGGGTTGCATTCTACTCATGCCTCACATACACTCCACACAGGCCAAGGAGGAAGCCCATCATAATGATGGACTAATAAGAATAGGGGGAGGGAGAGAGCAGGGAATATCTAAATTTACCCAGGAGTATCGGAAATGTACCTGTTCAGAAAATCCAGTATTCAATCATAACAGGTGTGAATTATACATGCACTTTTTATACTTTCTAGTGGTTATCTCTTTTTTTATAATGAAATTTTTATGGAATTAATTTAGAAACTATTCAGGGTGTATCTATAATTTTACCATGCTATGTGGGCCAGCAGTTCAGGGGCCATTACTCTTTGGCTACATCAGGATTCTGAAGGCAGAAGTTAACTGGGTAAGTTAAACCTATATTGTAATAACACTGCCAAACTGCTATGGAAGCAGTTTTATTCTACAGTGTTAAGCTGGCCAGAGATGGATAGAAATCTGGAGTGGCCATCTCAGTCTCCCGACCTCAATATCATTGAGCCACACTGGGGAGATCTCAAACATGCAGTTCATGCAAGACAGCCCAAGAATTTACAGAAACTGGAGGCTTTTTGCCAAGAGGAATGGGCAGCTTTACCATCTGAGAAGTTAAAGAGCCTCATCCACAAATACCACAATAGAATTAAAGCTGTCATTGACGTTAAAGGGGGCAATACACAGTATTAAGAACTGGGGTATGTAAACTTTTGATCAGGGTCATTTGGGTAGTTTCTGTTGTCATTATGATTTAAATAGAGTAAACACAGTTGACTGATAATAAATGGCTTCAGCCAAACACTAACTGTGAGTGAAAGAAACATTTTAGTGTTATCATTTATATTCTCCACACCTTTGGTCTCCGTGACTGTACTCTTCGCTAGTTCTCTTTCTAGTTATCCAATCGCACCCTTAGCATTTCTTACAACTCTACTTCCTCCTCTCCTCTTCCTTTCTTGGTTGGGGTCCCCCAAGGTTCTGTTCTTGGACCTCTCCTATTTTCAATCTACACCTGCGCCCTGGGTCAGCTGATAGCCTCCCATGGCTTCCAATACCACCTCTATGCTGATGACACCCAAATCTATTTCTCTACCCCTCAGCTCACTCTCTCTGTCTCCTCACCTATAACTAATTTACTCTCAGATATATCAGACTGGATGTCACACCACTTCCTCAAACTCAATCTATCCAAAACCGAACTTATAATTTTTCCTCCCCCTATGTGCCCCTTCCCCTGATCTCTCTGTCAAAATCGATGGCACAACTATAAGCCCATCCCCACATGCCAAGGTTCTAGGTGTAGTCCTGGACTCTGAACTCTCCTTTAAGCACCACGTCCAATCACTGTCCAAATCCTGCCGCCTCAACCTCCACAACATCTCCAAAATACGCCCCTTTCTAACCAATGACACAACAGAGCTCTTAATTTACTCGCTGGTCATCTCTTGCCTCGACTACTGCAACTGCCTTCTCATTGGCTTACCTCTACATAGTCTATCACCTCTTCAATCCATCATGACTGCTGCTGCCAGACTCATCCACCTTACCAATCGCTCTGTCTCTGCTACCCCTCTCTGTCAATCCCTCCACTGGCTTCGGCTCGGTCAAAGAATTAAGTTCAAAATGCTAACAACTATGTACAAAGCCATCCACAATTTAGCCCCCAGCTACATCACTAGCCTAGTCTCCAAATACCAACCTACTCATTCTCTTCATTCCTCCCAAGACCCCCTGCTCTCTAGCTCCCTCGTCACCTCCTCCCATGTTCGCCTCCAGGACTTTTCCAAAGCCTCTCCAATCCTATGGAATGCCCTACCCCAATCTGTCCATTTATTTTATTCATTTTTATTTTAGATGTTTCCTGAAAACCCTTCTCTTCAGAGAAGCCTACCCTACCCACACGTAACAACTGTTTTTTCATTTTCTCCATAAGCTCACCACCCACAGTAATTACCTTTTGTTTCCACTTGACCCTCCCTTCTACATTGTAAGAGCTAACGAGCAGGGCCCTCTGATCTCTCCTGTATTGATTTGTATTGTAAGTGTACTGTCTGCCCTCATGTTGTAAAGCACTGCGCAAACTTATAAATCCTGAATAATAATAATAATAATAATATTCTCTAAAAAATGGCCAAGAAATCAGAAATTCTGGCAGGGTATGTCAACTTTGGAGCACAACTATACATTTGTACAACCAAAATATATTGAAAATAGAAGATTTTTCACTAAGGACTGAGAAGGAGCTAAGCTCTCTGTTGTAATGTATTCAAATTAAATTGTTTCAACTCTGTTAAACATATTCACCCCAATGATACTTGAGACCTTTCCTAAGAAACACTTTAAATGCTTAATGATCATTTATGTCTGCTTCTCACATTTACAAGGAGGAGAACAGAGCATTAGCACATGCATAAAACAGCACAATTTGATGTGCAGCCATCATTCAAATGATATAATCTGCTCTGCTTTACCAATTATTTGTAAAATGGAACTTATGGCAAGGCCCTGGAGCATGTTGTACACTACTGGAAAGGAAGGCAAACGGATACTTAAGCTAACAATGTCACACACGATATTATCAATGAGCTGTTACGTTTCTTATTCTGGCCATTCCAATGTGTTCTAAAATAATGAAGTAAACAGTAGCTTCATACCAAATAATATAAAAAAATGGATCAGCAAGAAAAGAAATGTACATAAAATGGTTTGGCGTGCTCTAAATTTGATTGCGGGCACATATTATTCTTCCAGAGGTGGGGGGTCTGTTGTCTCCTCTGATGAGTGGTGTGAACAAAAACAGGTATACTTAGCACACAGATATTTGATGGCAGAAATAGGAATATGAAACATTGCTTGGAAGTGGGGTACAATTGTCTGTTTTGGCAGAGTTCCAAGATGACGAAATATTTTTTTTCCTTTGTCAAGCTTGAATACTTACCTGTTTTGTACAAGCTTCACAGATGGAGACACCCCTATAGTATACCCCGGAGCACCTGTGTGGGCCCCCTAATAAAAAGGGTGTTCTGGTGTCCCACACTAATGCTCCAGCGTCCAGATGTGTAAACAGCTGCTGAGTGTCCTCTCCTTACACAGAATCTAGTTTGCATTTCATTCTAGTTACCAACCCATCTAGACACCAAAATTATTTTAAGAGAAGTAGGCTAGCAAATATGTATTGAAATGCATATGGCCAAAACATGGTGTTTTCTAGGCCAAACAAACAATGTTTCATACGAACGAATAATGTGCCCATGAACATGAAAGTTGCCATTTTAAAATGTAAAACAGTTAAGAAAAGCACATGGAGCAGCAGGAACGTTAGAAAAATAATGAATAGGAACACAGGACAACTACTTACTTTTTTGCAGCACTCTCCTGATCCTTCTGTACTGATCGTGCTCCCTTAATTTGGGGTCCGACCACCGCTTCCTCAGTTGATCCTTGGATCATCGTACACCAAAATTCTTCTGCAGACTCTTCACAACTTTCCCCATAATCTTGGCCTTTCTGACATTTGGGTTGGGATAAGGTCCATACTTCCCGTCATAGTTGGCCCTCTTCAGGATGTCCACCATCTCCAAAATCTCCCCAAAGGACATATTTGAGGCCTTAAATCGTCGCTCCTGGGATCGGGACGTTTCTGGCTCCGGGCTTTCCTCCTCCTCCTCCTCGTTGGTGTAATTAGCATGCACCTGCTCTGTCTCCACCATGTGCTCTTCCCCACTGCGCCGAACAAGAAGGGGCGGGGAATAGACTTGAAAGAACGTCAGGGGAGGGCGGAGTTTCACGCATGCGCAGTGTATATAAAGCGTAACACGCGTGCGTAATGCGTACAATCTGTGAGCGGAGGAAGGAGTATCGAAGGCTCAGATCGTGATAACGAAGGTAAGATTTAAACTTGGGCCTATATTGCTTCTAGATTGAGGCCTATATTGGGACAAGATTAGGAGACTTTAGCCTGACATTAGGGTTTGTCTTGTGTTGTGTCTTGCAGAGAAAATGGATATCTTGAAGGATCAGGACTTTATCAGCATATTCATAGATATGTTCAGGGAGCTGCCCTGTCTGTGGCAGGTAAACCACCCCAATTATAAGAACCAAACAAAGAGGAAGGCAGCACTGGATAATTTGCTGCAATTTGTGAAGCCAGTGATCCCCACGGCAGACATCCCCTATTTGAAGGCCCTAATTGGTGGCATGAGCAGTACTTATCTAAGGGAGCACAAGAAGGTCCAGGATTCCCAGAGATCAGTAGCTGCAGATGACATTTATCTCCCCAGGCTGTGGTACTATGACAGGCTGAATTTTCTGTCAGGTCAGACTGAACCCAGGCCAGTACTCTCCACTATTCCTTCCACGCTTCCTTCCCCCCCAGCTGAGGCTTCTGACGCCCAACCTGGGCCTTCCAGGCAGCAACATGTGGAGGGGCCCAGCTTGAGCCAGGTATAGCATTCTTCTAAATATTTCTGGTTGTCCAAATAATGATGTTAAATATATGTTAGTTTGGATTGCTAATTTCTGATTTTGATCTAGGAACCAAAAACTAAAACCATGTCCCTTTTTCATACACAGGAAAGTCTCAGCCAAGAGGTGGACAGGCCAAGTAGACTGCCCAATACCCAGGTCCCTCCCCTCCGCCTTCAAAGAAAAAGTGGCAGGAAGAGGAGTAACCTGGAGGAGGCTGCAATTGGCCTATTTTGGAAGGCTACTGAGACCCTCAGAACACCCCACAGTGTGGAAGAGGATTTTTCTGACCTAACAGAATGCAAAAAGCTGCAAATGGAGGAGAGCCAATGCCTCTTATGTGAGTTTGTCATTTTAGAAGCTCTACATAAGGGGTTGAGGGGCCAACTCACATGCGAAAGCCACATTTGTGAGCTCACCAATGGTCCTCCTCCTTCTCCTCCAGGTCCTCCTCCTCCTCCACCTCCTCCAGGTCCTACTCCTCCTCCTGCCACACCTCCAACACCAGAGCCACAGCCGGGAAGGAAGCGTGTAAGAAAGACCAGAGAGTGATGGCCCTGGGATCAGTCTGGTCTGACCAAAGATGCAGGCTCTTGTATGACCACAGCCTGGGGACAATACATGTCATCTGCAGCTGTTCATGATCTCTTGGACTTCTGAACCAGACTGTACTCCCTTAGATAAGGATTCCTCAAGCCACCAATTTTGCAGGAAAATGATTGATGTGTGCCCTGGTGGTCAAAGGCTCTGCCAATTTCTGGTGTTTCTTCAGCGTTGCCTCCCTCTTTGTTTGGTTATGACCCCTTAATAAATGAATTTTTGTTTCAATTATACTCGCCTATGTGTGTTTTCATTCAAAAAGGACAGTTTGTTTGTGAGGAGGCAGGTACATTTCAAAAATACAATGTGAAATTAACAAGAGACACCAACACCAAGCAATCTCCTTAAGATTAATAAATAATACAAGATAATAATGGTGCGGTGGTAACTTGACACACAAAACACACCCAAAACTATTCTGTAGTTAAAAAAAAAAAAAAAAACAAGATCAGGCTTGTAAAAAATACAAACAAAAAAACAAAAAAATCAAAAAATGAAAATTTTTTAGTCAGATGTGACAAATCAAAATATATTGATGAAATCACGATAAATAATAAAGAAAGAAGTTTGTGAGAAGTCTGTGTGAATATGAGCAGCAAAACAACTTAATTCTTCCAGCATTATAAAGAAGAAGAGAGTGCGCTGCATTAAACAATTTAAAACATTACAGCCTGATGAAAGTGCTATATCCATTCCGAACGCTAATTTTACCAGACCGAGCAGTTCCGTCTCGTAATTTATTCTGAGCATGCGTGGCACTTTGTGCGTTGGAATTGTCCACACACGGTCGGAATTGACGCGATCGGATTTTGTTGTCGTAAAATTTTATAGTCTGCTCCCAAACTTTGTGTGTCGGAAAATCCGATGGAAAAAGTCCGATGGAGCCCACACACGGTCGGAATATCCGACAACAAGCTCCGATCGCACATTTTCCGTCGGAAAATCCGACTGTGTGTATGGGGCATTAGGCTGTGCGCTAAAAATAATATTTTTGTGTCCAGAATCCCCAAAAAATTAAATCTGTAGCATCTGATGCCGGAGCTTGCTAGTTATTGCTGTAACATTTAGAGGTTGGTGAACATTTCAGAATAGTCAGTGGGAAAAAGGTTGTTTTCTTAGTAGTTGTAAGAAGGATAGGAAACGAAAAGCAGAAATAGACTTCACAGTAGGTTTCTGTCCCAGTAATCTAAAAATTAGATTTTCAAACCTCTGGGTTTACAGGTTAAAAAGTAGTAGATATATGGTACCCCATTTTCATGATATGGCATTTCAAAAATAAATAGCTGTATTTGTAGCAAAAATGAGTATCAGCCCTTGGGTATATACTGGTATAATTTTTCTATTAGGCAGACCATGGTACCACAGTTGGACAGCATTACTAACTATTAAACCCCCCCAAAAAAAGGAACCAGCACTAATTCAATGTCAACACGTAACATTGAAATCAACGAAAGAAAGTCCATACATAAAGTCCATAAATAAATGTGGTGTATCCCACACCATAAAATGTGATCTTCATATTTTTGAGGAGTAGTCTTCCAATAAAGCACCAAATACCACCACCAATGTGAGAAATGCCCACTCACCATCGCTCCAGAGACCTCTAACTGAATAAAGGTGAGCAAGAGTTTTGGGATATTTGATGATCCAGCCAAAGCAATCACAGACTCACCATCAGATCTTCCAATATCATCCTAAATCAGTTACTCTCATTCTAAAAGATCTCACCACCATAAACCGAAGAAAATACTATAGTGTAGTAATTTTATTGCACCAGATTTTAAGATTACAAAATGTACTACACTTACACATAACTGTGTCTTGACTCGGTATGAATGTATACAGCCTTTTTGTTTAAAAGCTGCTTCTTCTCCCGGAATCGGTGTGCGCTCCACAACAGGAAGGCCGGACGTGACTTCAGAGGTATGCCGAAAGTGATGATGCCCATGATGCTTCCAACTAGTTTTGCAAATGGCATCTTCAGGAAAGTCACGAGGGCTGCCATTTTTCTGTAGATATTTATAGCATCGCTAACAAGCCTAAAAGGCTAGGTGGAACGTTAGAACCCCATTGACGTCTATGGGACTCGAACGTTCGAAATCAAAAGTGCTCATTTTAAAGGCTAATTTGCATGGTATTGTCCTAAAAAGGGATTGGGGACCCGGGTCCTACCCCAGGGGACATGTATCAATGCAAAAAAAACTTTTAAAAACGGCCGTTTTTCGGGAGCAGTGATTTTAATGATGCTTAAAGTAAAAAAAAAAAAAGTGAAATATTCCTTTAAATATCATACCTGGGGGGTGTCTATAGTATGCCTGTAAAGTGGCGCGTGTTTCCCGTGTTTAGAACAGTCCCTGCACCAAATGTCATTTTTAAAGGAAAAAATCTCATTTAAAACTGCTTGCGGGTTTAATATAATGTCCGGTCCTGGCAATATGGATGAAAATCAGTGAGACAAACGGCATGGGTACCCCCCAGTCCATTACCAGGCCCTTTGGGTCTTAAACTTAAAATAAGGAAAGGTGTTGGGCCACCAGGCCCTATATACTCTGAACAGCAGTATACAGGCGGTGCAAACAAGACAGGGACTGTAGGTTTGTTGTTAAGTAGAATCTGTTTGTAATTTTGAACGGGTACATTTTTAACATGTTTAGCTCCAGCCAAAAAATCTTTTTTAAGCTTTTTGGAAAACATAGGGAAGGGTTATCACCCCTGTGACATTAGTTTTGCTGTCTTTCCTCCTCTTCAGAAGATTTCACCTCACTTTTTGTCCCAATGACAAATGTTTTTTGAAAATTTGGGTTTTTTTTGTGGAACAAGGATTGGAAAGCATCAGTGGAAAGGAGAAATGTCTTTCCCATATTAACTCTTACAGGAGAGAATTTCCCTTCCTAGGGGTAGATTGCATCTCACTTCCTGTTGTCTCCTTCCGTTTGCAAGTAGGAGTCGTTTGTAAGTTAGATGTTTGAAAGTAGGGGCCTGCCCTATATAATCAGCAGAAATTTGGGCCTTAGGTGTTGTTGTGGCCACAACACTGTAAGCCCTCACAGGGCCCTGCTGTGAAATATTAGATCAAGAATTGTAATTACATGCCCCTGTTGAACAGGGGCAGAAAATTGGGCCTTTGGTGGTGGTGGTGCTGGTGCCACAACACTGTAAGTCCTCACTCACTCTTGGTGGGTGCAGAAATGGGCCCTGCTGTGAAATATTAGATCAAGAATTGTAATTACATGCCCCTGTTGAACAGAGGCTGAAAAATTAGGCCTTAGGCACTGGTGCTGGTGCCACAACACTGCAACCCCTCACAGACAGTCTAGTTGGAATGCAGGAACGAGCCCTGCTGCAAAGTATCGCATCAAAAATTGTAATTACACGCCCCTGTTTAAACAGGGGCAGAAAAATTGGGCCTTAGGCACTGGTGCTGGTGCCACAACACTGCAACCCCTCACAGATACTCTAGTTGGAATGCTGAAATGAGCCCTGCTGCAAAGCATTGCATCAAAAATTGTAATTACACGCCCCTGTTAAACGGGCAGAAAAATTGGGCCTTAGGCACTGGTGCTGGTGCCACAACACTGCAACCCCCTCACAGATACTCTAGTTGGAATGCTGAAATGAGCCCTGCTGCAAAGTATTGCATCAAAAATTGAAATTACACGCCCCTGTTAAACAAGGGCTGAAAAATTGGGCCTTAGGCACTGGTGCTGTGCCACAACACTGCAACCCCTCACAGATACTCTAGTTGTAACGCAGAAACGAGCCCTGCTGCAAAGTATTGCATCAAGAATTGTAATTACACGCCCCTGTTAAACAGGGGCTGAAAAATTGTGCCTTAGGCACTGGTGGTGGCGCCCAGAACCAAAAACGTTCTTACAAGCTATCAGCGTGATGATTGAGGAGGAAGAGGATAATTTCTCAGGGATAGTCACTCAGCATCAGTATAGGCAGTCTTTGAAGGGATCTGAGATTTCAAAAAAAATTATTCGGTTACATCAGCATCAGGTGCTTGGTAGCTGGTGGTGATCCAAGACTGATTCATTTTTATGAAGGTCAGTCGATCGACCGAGTCGGTGGACAGACGCACCCTGTGATCGGTTACAAAGCCTCCAGCAGCACTGAATGTGCGTTCCGAAAGAACGCTGGATGCAGGACAGGCCAGTAGCTCAATTGCATACTGTGCAAGCTCTGGCCAGTGATCTATCCTCAAGACCCAGTAACCCAGAGGATTTTCGGTGGGAAAGGTGTCTAAGTCAGATCTTGCCCCTAGGTATTCCTGCACCATGTAAAACAGACACTGGCGATGGTTGCTGGAACCGATCATACCTTGGGGCTGTGGACCAAAAAATTGTCTGAACGCATCGGTCAGACGGCCACCTTCTCCACCGCTCCTTCTTTGTCTGCCCGAAGCCTCAGCAACACGTTGTCCAGAAACAGGAGTTTGTAACCTCCCAGTCTCTAGGAACGCGTTGCACAGACCTTTCTGCAAGGCCTCCCGAAGATGTTTCATCCTCTGCTCCCTCTGCGATGGAAAGATAAGGTCTGCAACCTTACCCTTGTAACGTGGATCAAGGAGGGTTGCCAGGCAGTATTGGTCCTTCTCCTTGATACCACAAATACGAGGATCCTTACGCAGGCTTTGCAGGATCAGGGAGGCCATGCAGCGTAGGTTTGCTGAGGCATTCGGTCCGGAGTCCTCTGGGTCACTAAGGATGACATGGTCCGCAGCCACCTCCTTCCAGCCACGTACAAGTCCATGTGTTTCTTGGGACTGCTGCTGATGCTGAGTGCCAGGCTCCACCTCCATACTGACACAATCTTCCTCCTCCTCCTCCTTTTCCTCCTCCTCGTCCTCTTCCTGTGTGATCAGCGGGCACGCAGGAACACTGTCTGGATAAAGGGGGCCTTGAGAGCTAAGGAAGTCCTCCTCTTCCTGCCTCTGTTCTGCCTCAAGTGCCCTGTCCATTATTCCACGCAGTGTGTGCTCCAACAGGTGGACAAGGGGGACAGTGTCACTGATGCATGCACTGTCACTGCTCACCATCCTCGTGGCCTCCTCAAATGGTGACAGGACAGTGCATGCATCCCTGATCATGGCACACTGGCGTGGGGAAAAAAAACAAGCTCCCCTGACCCTGTCCTGGTGCCATAGTCGCACAGGTACTCATTGATGGCCCTCTGCTGCATGTGCAGCCGCTGCAGCTTGGCCAACGTTGAGTTCCACCTGGTGGGCATGTCACAGATTAGGCGGTTCTCGGGCAGGTTAAACTCCTTTTGGAGGTCTGTCAGACGAGCACTGGCATTATATGACCGGCGGAAATGCACACAGACTTTCCTGGCCTGCCTCAGGACATCCTGTAAGCCCTGGTACCTGCCCAAGAACCGCTGCACCACCAAGTTAAGGACGTGAACCAAACAGGGCACATGGGTCATTTGTCCCTGTCGGAGGGCAGAGAGGAGGTTGGTGCCATTGTCGCAAACCACCATTCCTGCCTTAAGTTGGCGTGGCGTCAACCACCTCTGAACCTGCCCCTGCAGAGCTGACAGAACCTCTGCCCCAGTGTGACTCCTGTCCCCCAAGCACACCAGCTCAAGCACCGCATGGCATCTTTTGGCCTGCGCACTTGCGTAACCCCTTGAACGGCTACGGAGCACCGCTGGTTCCGAGGACAAAGCACAGGAAGAGGCCATGGAGGAAGAAGAAGAGGAGGGGGTGGAGGAGAGAGGTGTGTCACAATCATTAGCATTTTGGAGGCGTGGTGGCGGAACAACCTCCAACACTACTGCACCTTGTCCTGCATCCTTCCCAGCTGCCAGCAAAGTCAACCAATGCGCCGTGAAACTTAGGTAACGTCCCTGTCCATGCCTGCTCGACCATGAGTCAGCGGTAATATGCACCTTACCGCTGACCGCCCTGTCCAGCGAGGCATGGACATTGCCTTCCACATGGCAGTAGAGAGCCGGAATCGCCTTCCGTGAGAAAAAGTGGCGTTTGGGTACCTGCCACTGAGGAACCGCACATTCCACAAACTCATGGAAGGGGGCAGAGTCTACCAACTGAAAAGGCAGCAGTTGAAGTGCTAGCAATTTTGCCAAGCTAGCATTCAACCGCTGCGCATGTGGATGGCTGGGAGCAAACTTCTTTCGGCGGTGCAGCAGCTGGGGCAGGGAAATTTGCCTGGTACACTCTGATGTCGGTGTACCAAAAGCAGATTGCCCACAAGTACTTGGCTGTGACACACCTAATTCTACACCTTCATTCCTCTCAGTGCAGGTCTCAGAGAGGACTGAAGGTATAGTGGGGTTGGAGATCTCAGCTGATGAGGAGCAAGGAGAGGTCCTCTTTGTTCTTTGGTGTGGGTCATTTAGATACGCTTGCCAACGAACTGCATGGCAGGTCAACATATGTCTGGTCAAGCATGTGGTACCCAAGCGGGAGATGTTTTGGCCACGCGAGATACGCTTGAGACATATGTTGCAAATAGCAGCGGTGCGATCTGATGCACTTGTCTCAAAAAAGGCCCACACCAAAGAACTTTTTGAATAACGCGCAGAGACTGCAGCGCCCTGCACATGTGGAGCTTTGGGGTGTGATGCAGTCAATGTGCTGCCCTTAGGCTGGCCCCTGGAGGGCATCCTGCCTCGTTGGTGATGTGCCGCCTCCTCCTCCTCTTCCTCTCTCCTATCAGGCACCCATGTTGAGTCAGTGACCTCATCATCCCCTCCCTCCTCATCACTGGAGCAAACCTGGCAGTATGCTGCAGCAGGGGGAGCATGACTGCCAGATTGCTGTCCTTCTTGGGCACCCCCTCTGTCCATGCTCATGTTACTGCCTTCATCGAGCTCAGTATCATCATCAGAGCCTTCCAAACGCTGGGCATCCTCCTGGAGCATGTACCCAACACTGTGGTCAAACAGTTCGAGGTACTCCAGGAGGACATGGTGGGGCTAGGGAAGGAGTCACTGATGACATTGAGCCGAGGGAAGAGGCCGCTGCTTTGCCAGACAAAGTACCCTGGGCATGGGTGAGAGAGGATGAGGAGGATGAGGACGGCTTGGTCATCCAATCGACCAAGTCTTCCGCATGTTGCGGCTCAACACGGCCAGCTGCCGAAAAAAAGGCCAAGCGTGTCCCACGGCCACGTGCTGATGAGGATGCACCGTCTCCACGACCAGCACTAGACACAGAGCCTGCTTGCCCTCTCTTATTGGCTTGTGACTGTCTGCCTCTCCTTCTTGGCCTTCCAGACATACTAATGGCCTGTAGCTGCACTAAGCTGGGATATATATATATATATATATATATATATATATATATATATATATATGTACTGATACTGCAGCTAGCAAAATCAACTGCCTGCCTGTAGTATGAGAACACCACCAACCTTCTACAGGTAGCTTTAGCTGAACACTGTGCAGAGCTCACAAAAAACTAACTTGTAGCTTTTTTAGCTGCCTGCGGTAGTGATAGGATCAGGAAAACATCACCAACCTTCTACAGGTAGCTTTAGGTGAACACTGTGCAGAGCTCGCAAAAAAATAACTTGTAGGTTTAGCTGAACACTGTGAGGTGGACGCACCACACTAACTTGTAGTTTTAGCTGAACACTGTGAGCAGGACGCACAGCACTAACTTGTAGTTTTAGCTGAACACTGTGAGCAGGACGCACTGCACTAACTTGCAGCTTTAGATGAACACTGTGCAGAGGTCTCACTACACCAACTTGTAGGTTTAGTTGAACACTGTGAGCAGGACGCACAGCACTAACTTGTAGTTTTAGCTGAACACTGTGAGCAGGACGCACAGCACTAACTTGTAGTTTTAGCTGAACACTGTGAGCAAGACGCACTGCACTAACTTGTAGCTTGAGATGAACACTGTGCAGAGGTCTCACTACACCAACTTGTAGTTTTAGCTGAACACTGTGAGCAGGACGCACTGCACTAACTTGTAGCTTTAGATGAACACTGTGCAAAGGTCTCACTACACCAACTTGTAGGTTTAGTTGAACACTGTGAGCAGGACGCACTGCACTAACTGTAAATAGTCTAGTTGCCTGACTGTGGTACTAATAGGATCAAAAGAACACCAGCAATTTTATTCAGGTAGCTGTAAATACTGTAACAAGACAAGCCTGCCTGTCAGTAAGAAGATAACAGGAACGGATCTAGCTGAACACTGTGAGCAGGACGCACCGCACTAACTTGTAGGTTTAGCTGAACACTGTGAGGTGGACGCACCACACTAACTTGTAGTTTTAGCTGAACACTGTGAGCAGGACGCACTGCACTAACTGTAAATAGTCTAGCTGCCTGACTGTGGTACTAATAGGTTCAAAAGAACACCAGCAATTTTATTCAGGTAGCTGTAAATACTGTAACAAGACAAGCCTGCCTGTCAGTAAGAAGATAACAGGAACGGATCTAGCTGAACACTGTGAGCAGGACGCACTGCACTAACTTGTAGCTTTAGATGAACACTGTGCAGAGGTCTCACTACACCAACTTGTAGGTTTAGCTGAACACTGTGAGCAGGATGCACAGCACTAACTTGTAGTTTTAGCTGAACACTGTGAGCAGGACGCACTGCACTAACTTGTAGCTTTAGATGAACACTGTGCAGAGGTCTCACTACACCAACTTGTAGGTTTAGCTGAACACTGTGAGCAGGACGCACAGCACTAACTGTAAATAGTCTAGTTGCCTGACTGTGGTACTAATAGGATCAAAAGAACACCAGCAATTTTATTCAGGTAGCTGTAAATACTGTAACAAGACAAGCCTGCCTGTCAGTAAGAAGATAACAGGAACGGATCTAGCTGAACACTGTGAGCAGGACGCACTGCACTAACTTGTAGCTTTAGATGAACACTGTGCAGAGGTCTCACTACACCAACTTGTAGGTTTAGCTGAACACTGTGAGCAGGATGCACCCCACTAACTTGTAGGTTTAGCTGAACACTGTGAGCAGGACGCACCCCACTAACTTCTAGGTTTAGCTGAACACTGTGAGGTGGACGCACCACACTAACTTGTAGGTTTAGCTGAACACTGTGAGCAGGGCGCACCCCACTAACTTGTAGGTTTAGCTGAACACTGTGAGCAGGACGCACCCCACTAACTTGTAGTTTTAGCTGAACACTGTGAGCAGGACGCACCGCACTAACTTGTAGGTTTAGCTGAACACTGTGAGGGGGACGCACCACACTATTGTAGGTTTAGCTGAACACTGTGAGGTGGACGCACCACACTAACTTGTAGGTTTAGCTGAACACTGTCAGCAGGACGCACTGCACTAACTGTAAATAGTCTAGCTGACTGTGGTACTAATAGGATCAAAAGAACACCAGCAATTTTATTCAGGTAGCTGTAAATACTGTAACAAGACAAGCCTGCCTGTCAGTAAGAAGATAACAGGAACGGATCTAGCTGAACACTGTGAGCAGGACGCACTGCACTAACTTGCAGCTTTAGATGAACACTGTGCAGAGGTCTCACTACACCAACTTGTAGGTTTAGCTGAACACTGTGAGCAGGACGCACCCCACTAACTTGTAGGTTTAGCTGAACACTGTGAGCAGGACGCACCCCACTAACTTCTAGGATTAGCTGAACACTGTGAGCAGGACGCACCCCACTAACTTGTAGTTTTAGCTGAACACTGTGAGCAGGACGCACCGCACTAACTTGTAGGTTTAGCTGAACACTGTGAGGTGGACGCACCACACTAACTTGTAGGTTTAGCTGAACACTGTGAGCAGGACACACCCCACTAACTTGTAGGTTTAGCTGAACACTGTGAGCAGGACGCACCCCACTAACTTGTAGTTTTAGCTGAACACTGTGAGCAGGATGCACCACACTAACTTGTAGGTTTAGCTGAACACTGTGAGGTGGACGCACCACACTAACTTGTAGGTTTAGCTGAACACTGTGAGGTGGACGCACCCCACTAACTTGTAGGTTTAGCTGAACACTGTGAGCAGGACGCACCCCACTAACTTGTAGGTTTAGCTGAACACTGTGAGCAGGACGCACCCCACTAACTTGTAGTTTTAGCTGAACACTGTGAGCAGGACGCACCACACTAACTTGTAGGTTTAGCTGAACACTGTGAGGTGGACGCACCACACTAACTTGTAGGTTTAGCTGAACACTGTGAGGTGGACGCACCACACTAACTTGTAGGTTTGGCTGAACACTGTGAGCAGGACGCACCCCACTAACTTGTAGGTTTAGCTGAACACTGTGGGCAGGACACACCCCACTAACTTGTAGTTTTAGCTGAACACTGTGAGCAGGATGCACCGCACTAACTTGTAGGTTTAGCTGAACACTGTGAGGTGGACGCACCACACTAACTTGTAGGTTTAGCTGAACACTGTGAGCAGGACGCACCCCACTAACTTGTAGGTTTAGCTGAACACTGTGAGCAGGACGCACCCCACTAACTTGTAGTTTTAGCTGAACACTGTGAGCAGGACGCACCCCACTAACTTGTAGGTTTAGCTGAACACTGTGAGGTGGACGCACCCCACTAACTTGTAGGTTTAGCTGAACACTGTGAGGTGGACGCACCACACTAACTTGTAGGTTTAGCTGAACACTGTGAGCAGGACGCACCCCACTAACTTGTAGGTTTAGCTGAACACTGTGAGCAGGATGCACCCCACTAACTTGTAGTTTTAGCTGAACACTGTGAGCAGGACGCACCGCACTAACTTGTAGGTTTAGCTGAACACTGTGAGCAGGACGCACCCCACTAACTTGTAGGTTTAGCTGAACACTGTGAGCAGGACGCACCCCACTAACTTGTAGTTTTAGCTGAACACTGTGAGCAGGACGCACCGCACTAACTTGTAGGTTTAGCTGAACACTGTGAGGTGGACGCACCACACTAACTTGTAGGTTTAGCTGAACACTGTGAGCAGGACGCACCCCACTAACTTGTAGCTGAACACTGTCAGCAGGACGCACTGCACTAACTGTAAATAGTCTAGCTGCCTGACTGTGGTACTAATAGGATCAAAAGAACACCAGTAATTTTCTTCAGGTAGCTGTATATACTGTAACAAGACAAGCCTGCCTGTCAGTAGGAAGATAACAAGAACGGATCTAGCTGAACACTGTGAGCAGGACGCACTGCACTAACTGTAAATAGTCTAGCTGCCTGACTGTGGTACTAATAGGAACAAAAGAACACCAGCAATTTTCTTCAGGTAGCTGTAAATACTGTAACAAGACAAGCCTGCCTGTCAGTAGGAAGATAACAGGAACGGATCTAGCTAAACTGAATACAGTGTATATATATATATATATGCAACACCTGGGATGCATATATATACACAATACACTGTAAGTGCAGCTAAATTGACTGACTGTTCTGCCTAATCTATCTAACTCAAATCAAATGACACTGTCTCCCTGTCTATCTCTTTCAACGCTGGAACACACACTACACAGGGCCGCCGTGCAGGCGGCCTTATATAATGTGGGGCGTGTACTAAATCCCCTGAGCCATAATTGGCCAAAGCCTCCTTGGCTTTGGCCAATTACGGCTCTCTGTTCAGACGGCGCTGTGATTGGCCAAGCATGCGGGTCATAGTGCATGCTTGGCCAATCATCAGCCAGCAATGCACTGCGATGCCGCAGTGAATTATGGGCCGTGACGCGCCACACGAATTTGGCGCGAACGGCCCATATCGTTCGCAATTCGGTGAACGGGCGAACAGACGATGTTCGAGTCGAACATGGGTTCGACTCGAACATGAAGCTCATCCCTAACCAGCACCATTCATTCATAAATCAGAATTATTACAGATAATGAAAGCAGCTAGGGTGTGTGGTAGGTATTTGAGATCCAAGCCTGGTTCATTTTGTTAAATGTGTGTCATCATCTCTTTATCTGTGACCCTTTCTAATAAAACACTTGCAGCAAGACAAGCCAGCACCTCTGTTCTGTAAGCTCCAGACCACTGGTCCATCTTAGATGCCTAGTAGTCCATGTAGTGTTTTCACTTTAGGGGCAGTTGGTATCCAAACAAGGGCCAATGTACACATGGACCGTCATGAACAAGCTATGACTGTAAGGGCAAACTGAGGCCAGACCTTCCCACTGCTGCCTTAATAAAGTTTGAAATGCCTCTTTTAGATATTTCCAGCTGGTGGTGGTGCTCATGTTGCTGAATGTGGGTAGCAAAGCTGTGGGTAGCAGCAGTGAGTAGCAGATCAGCAACAGGTGTCCTTGTCACCTTTGGGAAAGGCTTTCTATAAATACCTTAGAAGCACCTCCTCGTAGTGACACATTTTGTCTTTTTCCTTGTGTGGAGTGATGCAGTAATCCAGTTTGGCCCTGTAGCATGGATCCAAGAGGTTTGCAGAAGGCACTTCCAGGGGTCTTCCCCAAAAATGAGACAGGCCTCAGATCAGAGGCAGAAGTCCTTGAATTTTCCACCTAAGGGCCTGTTATGGATAAGGGGGACCCCACACCATTTTTTTTATTTGGTGTGGGGTTCCCCTGCAAAATCCATACCAGACCCACAGGGTCTGCAGTATACACTAGAGCCTTGATGTGGGTACTGCGGCTTATGCATATATTTGCAGATGTGTGCAAGCAAAACTCTTTTTTAACGTGAATTGCTAGACAGGGTCAATTTGTTTGTTTTGCAGGCTGGCTGATAAGTGTGCTGGAAAATATTATATTTGTTTTTGGCGTGTTGCCATTCCATGTGCACCTTACTGCAAAGGCCAGTTATAGGTTCTATCCAAATCAATGCTGTGCACAATTCATCAAATGGGCAAACGTAATTAACCATATTTTAATAGTGTGACAGACCCAACTGGGACAGGGGCTTTTGGAGGGGACTGCAAGGTAGCCTCTTGCCTACTGACTATGGGCCCTGGCTTTTTAAGGGGGCTCTATTCTTTGGGAGGCGTGTGCCTGGGGGAACTTTGGAGTGGTTTTTGCTTCAGATTCAGGTCCATGTCTTTCCGAAAACACACAGACTCTGAGAACCTAGGACCTGGATACAGATTTGGGGCCTCTGTGCCCAAACCAGCATTGACTGCTTCAAAACCCCTAGCCCCCTAGACTCAGAGACTCTAAGCAGTAGATTATAATCATCTTAAAATAACCTGATACTGTTCATTGTATAATTCATTATTGCGTGCCTCCTAGGTGTGAATCCTCATTATTAGTTGAGTCACCTATTGTTTCTGTCTGTCTTCTAGTATTGTGTTCACTTCACCTTGTTACTTCATTACCAAACTATTGTGAGATTGTGTTTATGTTGATTAGATCACTGTTAGCTGTTAGTGACTAGTTGTTAATTAGCTTACTGTTTCATTAAAGGGGTTGTAAAGGTTTTTGTTTTTTCACCTTAATGCATCCTATGCATTAAGGTGAAAAAAACACCTTGCATTGTCCGGCCCTCCAGCCCCACCGTTTTACTTACCTGAGCCCCGAATTTCAGTGAGCGCGATCCCGCCAGGGGACGGGGCAGAGTCATACAGTTGGTGGCTATGGACGCCGAGTGTATGACACGGGAGCATGCCCGCAAGGTAACCCCCTCAGGAGAGAGTTTCCCAGAGGGGGTTATCTATTGCGGGCAGGAGCCGTGGGACCCCAGATGTCAGAAATGTACTTCCCAAGGCAGAGATGCCGAGAGCGGTTCACCCTTGCGAGTAAGCGCAGTCAACCCCCTGGAGGTGAGACAGGGAGTGGATGGCACAAAGAGGCACAGGCTACCCAGCAGGCAGGTGAAGACTGGAGTGGTAGTCTTGGCAGGGATGAACAGCTGTGCAGAGATTGGAAGATGAGATGGCACACTGGAGCAAGGTAAACAGAAAGTCCAGAACCAGGCTGAAGGTCAAACACAGAAGAACTGGATATTCCAAAACAGGCTGAGGTATGGTGTCTGGGAGACACAAGGCAAGTCCAGGTCACAGGCTGAGGTTCAAGGGCAAGGAGACAGTAGGCAGATCCGAGTCACAGGCAGAGGGTCAAACACAGGAGAAGAGCAGAATCCGTTAAACAGGCCGAGGGTCAGGTCAAGGAGAAGAACAGCAGAGTCAAGATCAATCCGGGTCACAGCAGGTAATCAGGTATAACAAACAGGATCAAGGAACAACAGGAAGCTGAAAACGAACCAGCAATTTGTCTGAATACCAGAGCCATTTATATAGGCCAACTAAAGGGTCACGTTGGGCGTGCGCCAGCGCACATGCGCGTGCGCCGGAGCACCGGGTTGCAAATGAGCATACGCCATAGCGCCATTCCGCCATGCATGCGCGCAGGAACACGGCAAAGACGCCTGGAGGAATTATTCTCCTGACAGTGCCCCCCCGAGAGGTGACCTCCGGACACCCAAACTGGACATCAATTCCGGACGTTCTTGCTGGAAAGCCTGGACCAAACGTGGGGCATGTAAATTTTTAGAAGGTTCCCAGGAGTTGTCCTCAATGGGATATCCCTTCCACTTGCTCAAGAACTGGAGTTGTCTTCCCCTCTTCCTGCAACTCAATATTCTTTCCACTTCGAATTCACTTTCTCCGTCAACCAGAACTGGTGGAGGAGGTGGCTCCTCTCTGCCAGGAAAAGGGCTAGGAACAACAGGTTTCGGAAGGGATGCATGGAATACTGGGTGTATTTTGTAAGAATTAGGTAAGGCTAGTTCAAAAGCTACAGGGTTGATCATTCTTTTGATCTTGAAGGGGCCTATGAACTTTGGCCCTAATTTCCGTGATGGAATTGGCAATCTGAGGTTAACGGCCGATAGCCACACTTCTTCACCCACCTTGAAGACTGGATTCTCCTTCCTTCCTTAGTTGTAATGTTTACTGTAGTCATCCTGGGCCTTTTGCATAGCTTCCTGAATTTTCCGAAAGTTCATATGGATGGAGGCTACCTGGTCTTGTGCAGCAGGGACAGACATCTCAGGAAGGGAACCTGGGAGAAATGGATGAAAACCAAAATTTGACCAGAAGGGTGTTTGGTTAGTGGCAGTGTGAATGGAATTGTTGTACGCAAATTCGACGTAAGGCAGAAGAGTGGACCAGTCATCTTGAGAATTGGAACAAAAGCAGTGGAGATATTGCTCCAAAGTCTGGTTTGTTCTCTCCGTCTGGCCATTGCTCTGAGGGTGATATGTGGAGGAGAGACAAATTTTTACTTCCAGGGATTTGCAGAGCTCTTTCCAAAACTCGGAGGTGAACTGGACACCTCTATCTGAGATGATGCTGTCAGGTATGCCATGAAGTTTAACAACTTCTTTGAAGAAAATATCAGCTGTAGCTGAGGCAGGGGGGGTACCCACCATGGGCAGAAAATGTGCCATTTTTGAGAGTCGGTCAATGATGACAAGGATGGTGGTGAACCCCCCTGAGGGAGGTAGGTCCACAATGAAGTCCATGGAAATTCCTGCCCACGGTCGTTCAGGAATGGATAATGGTTTTAGTAGACCCCAAGACTTCGTGTTTGACCCTTTACTGCATTGACATGAGATACAGGAAGCAACATAGTCTTTACAGTCCTGTCTCCAGCCTGGCCACCAAAAAGAATGGGAGATTAATTCAGCTGTCTTTAGAGTCCCGAAGTGACCTGCCAATTTGTGGTCGTGAAAAGTTTTTAAGGTCAGAGGTCTTACTTCTAGTGGGACAAAATTTTTCCTCGGGCTCAGAGTAGGTCATCGTGTTTCTCCAGAGAGAACATTTCAGAGTTGGAACAATGGCTGGATGCAGATTTTATGGTGGACATCAGGTCAGTTTGCACGATCAAGCAAAAATTTTGTGGAGACAGAATGGTACTAGTTTCAACTACCTGAGGGATTTCATGGAACATCCGGGATAATGCATCTGCTTTTCCATTCGTTGAGCCGGGTCTGTATGAAATGTGGAAATTAAATCTGGAAAAAAAGAGAGCCCACCGGGCCTGTCTGGGTCTTAAGTGTTTGGCTGTTCGGAGATATTCCAGATTTTTTATGATCTGTAAAGATCATAACAGGATGTGATGCTCCCTCTAGTAGATACCTCCACTCTTCCAGAGCGAACTTGATGGCCAACAACTCTCTATCGCCAACATCATAATTTTCATCTGGTGCACTTAATTTCCGGGAAGCAAAGGCGACGGGATGCAAGAGGGCTTTGGGACCCTGCCTTTGGGAGAGGATGGCTCCAGTGGCAGTTTCAGAGGCATCAACTTCTAGTACAAATGGCAAGGCTGGATCTGAATGCCGTAAAATTGGTGCGGAGGAAAGTAGGGTTTTTAATTTGGTAAAAGCTTCCTAGGCTTCCAAGGACCACTGGAAATGGCTATGTTTGTGTGTAAGCTGAGTGATGGGTGCCACAATAGATGAGAAGCCAGCGATAAATCTTCGATAAAAATTTGAGAATCCTATGAATCGCTGTACTCCTTTCTTATCCATCAAGGTATTCTCGGAAAATGTCATTTACCAGGTGCTGGAAGGTGGCCAGGGCATTGCAGAGCCCAAATGGCATCACCAGGTACTCATAATGCCCAAACCTGGACCTGAAGGCGGTTTCCACTCATCACCAGCCCGGATCCGAATAAGATTGTAGGCCCCGCAAAGGTCTAACTTAGAGAAAACTCGGGCAGATCGAAAGAGTTGTAATAACTCTGGGATAAGGAAGCGGGTACTGGTTTTTAAAGGGAATTTTATTTAATTCTCTGTAGTTAATGCAGGGTCTGAGTGAGCCATCCTTTTTCTCTACAAAGAAGATGCTGCTCCAGCAGGTGATGAGGAAGGACGGATAAAACCTTTTTCCAGGTTTTCATCAATGTAAGTTTTGGGAGCCTTTAATTCAGTTTCGGATAATGGAAAAATACGTCCGAAAGGGACTTCAGAGCCTGGTAACAGATCAATAGGGCAGTCGTAGGACCGGTGAGGTGGTAGATGGTCGGCCTGTTGTTTGTCGAAGACGTCTTTAAATTCAAGGTAAACTGAAGGTACATGCTGAAGGCTGTCAGGTGCTGGTACTATGGTGGAGCAAGAGGCTGGAGCTGCGAGAAAACAGTGCTGGGAGCAGTATTGGGAGGAAAAGGAGACCTCTTTCTTCTTACAATTGATTTGAGGTTCATGTGCCTGTAGCCAGGGGAGCCCCAGGATGATGGGAAACATAGGAGATGGAAGAATGTTGAAACGCAGGAACTCCTGATGACCGGAGTCTGTAGTGATGAAAATGGGTCTGGTCTCTTGGGTGATAAGTCCAGAGCGTGGAAGAGACCCATCAGCCAGGTGTACCCGGAAGCTTTGTGATTTAGTTAAGAGAGGAATATGAAGACTAGCAGCTAGTGAAGCATCCAAGAAGCAGCTGCATGCTCCAGAGTCAATTATGGCTGGCAGGTGGGTTTCCTTTTCCGTCAACTGTAGGGAGACAAAGAGGGTGACGTAAGTTTGGGAAAAACCAGAGACTTGATAGTTCATGACAACTTGAGAGTAGGACTTACTAGGTCTCATGGGAAAGGTGCGGAGAAAATGTCCAATACCCCCACAGTAAAGGCACAGATTGGCCTGACGCCTGCGTTGTCTTTCTTCTGGGGTGAGAGGAGCACGGAGCAATCCCAACTGCATGGGTTCGACTTCAGAAGGAGTGGAGACTGGGGAAGCCGTGAGAGGTGGACGGATGGGAACCAGCTTGGGAAGCATCCAGCTGGGACGAGGAGCCTGGAAGCATTCTGAGCGCATGCGCATGCGCCTGTCCAATATGGTGGCTGCTTGGATCAAGTCATCTAAAGTAGCAGGAGTCTCCATCCTGGCTAACTCATCCTTGAGAACTTCAGATAACCCTTGGCGGAACTGGTACTTAAGGGCAGGCTCGTTCCAGCCGGTATCAGCCGACCATTTCTCGAACTCAATCGTATAGTCCTCAACCGGCCTTCGCCCTTGAGACAAGTTATGCAAGGTAGCTTCGGCCATGCGTTGGGGGTCATCATAAAGTTGTCCCATGCTTTCAAAGAAGGAGTCAATTGTATTTAACACAGGGCTCCTCTGCTCCATCAAACTGTGGGCCCAGGCTTGTGGTTCATCAGCCAGGAGAGAGAAAATAAAGCCCACTTTTACCACCTCAGAGGAGAAAGTTCTAGGCTGGAGAGCCAAATACAAAGAACAGGCATTTTTGAAGGCTCGAAACTTTTTGCGATCGCCAGAAAATCGCTCTGGTGTGGGGACCCTAGGTTCCGGGGAAGCCATGATTACCGTAGGGTTGGATGAGACTTGAGGAGAGGAGGCCCCACTGGTAGGTGCAGGAGCGGAAGTAGGTAGTGCACATGGCCTGGTAAGTTGCGGGAGACGACCATCTATTTGGGTGTAGCCCTCTTTTAACTTCTGAACTGCATCAGTAAGTGCTGACACCTGCTGGCAAAGGATCTCAAGGGGAGAACACGCTCTGTCGGCCTCTGACATGGCTGGTTCGTACTGTCAGAAACGTACTTACCGAGGCCGAGATGCCGAGAGCGGTTCACCCTTGCGACTAAGTGCGGTCCGCCCCCTGGAGGTGAGACAGGGAGTGGATGGCACAAAGAGGCACAGGCTACCCAGCAGGCAGGTAAAGACTGGAATGGTAGTCTTGGCAGGGATGAGCAGCTGTGCAGAGATTGGAAGATGAGATGGCACACTGGAGCAAGGTAAACAGAAAGTCCAGAACCAGGCTGAGGGTCAAACACAGAAGAACTGGATATTCCAACACAGGCTGAGGTATGGTGTCTGGGAGACACAAGGCAAGTCCAGGTCACAGGCTGAGGTTCAAGGGCAAGGAGACAGTAGGCAGATCCGAGTCACAGGCAGAGGGTCAAACTCAGGAGAAGAGTGGAATCCGTTAAACAGGCCGAGGGTCAGGTCGAGGAGAAGAACAGCAGAGTCAAGATCAATCTGGGTCACAGCAGGTAATCAGGTATAACAAACAGGATCAAGGAACAACAGGAAGCTGAAGATGAACCAGCAATTTGTCAGAGCACCAGAGCCATTTATATAGGCCAACTAAAGGGTCACCTTGGGCGTGCGCCAGCGCACATGCACCGGAGCGCTGGGCCGTGAATGCGCATGCGCCGTAGCGCCGTTCTGCCGCGTATGCACGCAGGAACACAGCCAAGACGCCTGGAGAAATTATTCTCCTGACACCAGAACAGGTGGATCAGGGCCCCTCTGTGCAAAATGAACTGCACAATGGAGGTAAGTATGACATGTTTGTTATTTTAAAAAAAACTGTACCTTTAGTGTCACTTTAAGATTACTGTTTATGTTTACGTTTGCTGTTCATTAGATGTATTGATATTACTGTTTATAGTTTGCATTGTTTAGGATAATGTGGTCAAGCTCCTACATGATTTTGTGTGGTATATATTCTGTGTGAATTTACAATAGTCTGTTCCAGTTTGCATCTAAGCTAGTTTTGTCTAGTTCTTAGTTCTTTTAACATTTTCTTCACACAAATAGAGCTTTCTTTTGGTGGTATTTAATCACTGCTAGGTTTTTTATTTTTTACAAAAAAAAGACCAAAATTTTGAAAAAAAAAATGTTTTTTACTTTTTTCTGTCAGTAATTTTTGTAACTAACTTTTTTGCCTTCACTGATGTCCGCTGATGAGGTGGCACTGATGGGCACTGATAGGCTGAACTGGTGGGTATTGATGAGGTGGCGCTTATGGGCACTGATGAGGCCGCATTTATGGGCACTGATATGTGGCACTGATGAGCACTGATAGGCGACACTGATCGGCACTGTTAGGTGGCACTAATGGGCACTGATGGGCACTTATAGGTGGCACTGGTGGGCACTGATAGGCAACGCTGGTGGGCACTGATAGGCAGCATGGGTAGGTGGTACTGATGGAGCGCTGATGGGCAATGATGGGTGGCACTGATGGGTGACACTGATGGGCATTACTGATGGGCATTGATTGACAGCAGTAATGGGCATTGATGGGCAGCACTGATAGGCGGCACTGATTGTCAGCACTGATAGGCACTAGGCATTGGTGGGCAATGGTGGGCACTGATTTGTGACACTATTTTACAGTATTTTGATCAGGGCACTGATGATCAGTGCCCTGATTACACTAATAACTGTCCCCTGTGAGGAGATGCCGCTGATCGGCTCTCCTCTGCTCACACTCTGTCAGTGTGAGGTAAGGAGCACCGATTACCGGCACTTCCTTGTTTACATGTGACCGGCTGTGATTGGACACAGCTGATCACATGGTTAAAGAGCCGCGGATGCGGCTCTTTCCAGAGATCGGGGTCATGCCGATGCTAGCAACACAGCGCAGCTGCGATCGCCGTGCTGTACGCCCCCCACGGGCACACAAGAGTGGCCGTTCTGGGACACCGTCTAATGATGTTGTCCCAGAACGAGAGCCGCACCGGCCCACCTTCATTTGACCGTAGGCGGGCGGAAAGCAGTTAAAGAGCAGTACACAATATTTGTAAACTATGTATATGCTGTCTCTCTTTAGAAAAAAAAAAAGCAGAGTGACGTCCACCTAAAAATCCATACTAGATCCTTATCCAGTGGATAAGGGTCTAGTATAAATAAAGAGGAGGATCCCATGCCATTTTTTTCTAACCAGAAGGAGGCCATCTGAGAACTAGGGTTGCTGCCTTTCCGGGATTCATCTTTAAATTTTAAATCATGTAACTGGGTCTGTGTTTACTATGCTTCAGTTTGTGAATAAACAGAAAGTTGCTTAGCACAGAACACTTCCTATTCATTCACTGTCCAGTGCAGCTGAGGCTGCAAAGAATGAGACTGGAGAATCTCTGTCCTGAGTCCCATTTTCTGGCTCAAAATGAGACATTAGGGGTATGTTTAGACCCCAGACATTTAACCAAAACCCCTCAATATGGCTGTTAAAAAAATGTGAATGGATGGATTGTTCATGTGGCTGAAGCCGCCCGTTTCTCTAATGGGACACAGCGGTTGTACTAACACAGGTGCAGGTGCTAATTTGACAGGTGTGCAGGTGCGGGTGAGTGGCCATAAATGCACACTGTCAGTGTTCACCTACACCCACATGTCTGTCAAATTATGATCTATGACTGTGTTTGTACAGCTGCTGTGCCCCAATAGCGTAACATAGGCTGTCTGCACAAAGCTCCAGCCACACTGTTTACACTGTACATGCCACAGTGCCCATGTGAATAAGTCCCAATACCTCACTCACACACCAAGCTTTGTTTATTAACTCAATACAGTTTTATAGTTTAGATTTAGCAGACATTGTGTCGTGTTTGTGTCCACTAATAATAATTTTAGTGTATCAGTAACCCTGTGATTTATGTGATTTCTAACAGCAGCCCTGACCACAACCACTGAGTGCATAGGCCTAATCACTAGCGTTGCCAACTGTCTGGAGGGCTGGGTGAAATTGTCTTAGCAGAGTGCCAGTGGCACTCTCAAATTGCCCAAAATCAGCACAGTCTCCCCCCCCACACTGACGGGAAAGTAGAGAGGGTACAATCTGCTTCTTCTCCTCCCATCCCTACCCCTCTTTTTCTACCCACCCACACTCCAATCTCTGGCGTGTTGTGCCTCATAAAATGGATGTATGGGTGGGAAATTTGCAGCCCAGCAGCCGGCAGATACATCCCTGTGTAAGTGAGTCACTGTCTGTGACTGTTTTGTCCCCCCTTCCACCCCTCTCCTTCCTCTGAGTGAGTACACTAAGGTAAGGGGGAATTAGATATAAGGGGTGCTTTGTGGCTCTGATGTAAGTGGGGGCTTTGGTGAGCAGAAATCCCTTTACATCAGAGCTTTACACCACAGTCCACAGTGTTCCCCATTTAAGAAAAATGTCATGTGTTACTAAAGTGTTAGGGTTTGGCTTGAAGAAAAGGTGGCGACCCTGCTGGGAACTGTCATAAAAAAAATTCTAATTTAAGGCTACCCCCAAGCATGTTATTTAGAGGGCCTGTGCATTTTTAATTTAGCTTTTGAAGCCCTAGTAACCACTTCAGCCCCAGAAGGATTTGCCCCTTTCCTGACCAGAGCACTTTTTGCGATTCGGCACTGCGTCGCTTCAACTAACAGTTGCGCAGTCATGCGACGTGGCTCCCAAACAAATTGACGTCCTTTTTTTCCCCACAAATAGAGCTTTATTTTGGTGGTATTTGATCACCTCTGCGGTTTTTATTTTTTTGCACTATAAACAAAAGCGACAATTTCCCAGTACAGACGGTCGGATTTTCCGACGGAAAATGTGTGATAGGACCTTGTTGTCAGAAATTCCGACCGTGTGTAGGCTCCATCACACATTTTCCATCGGTTTTTCTGACACACAAAGTTTGGGAGTAGGCTATAAAATTTTCCGACAACAAAATCCGTTGTCGGAAATTCCGATCGTGTGTACACAAATCCGACAGACAAAGTGCCACGCATGCTCAGAATAAATAAAGAGATGAAAGCTATTGGCCACTGCCCCGTTTATAGTCCCGACGTACGTGTTTTACGTCACCGCGTTCAGAATGATCGGATTTTCCGACAATTTTGTGTGACCGTGTGTATGCAAGACAAGTTTGAGCCAACATCCGTCAGAAAAAATCCTAGGATTTTGTTGTCGGAATGTCTGAACAAAGTTCGACCGTGTGTACGGGGCATAAATCTTCCACCACACCAACGTGCTTGTGACACCTCTCCCTCTGAAAAACGCACTCACCAGCTTGTATTGCCTCTCACTCTCGTGTTTGGCTAAATAATAATTTAAATCACATCTGGGTTCAAAAACGACTATCCACTGTAATCCGTGACTCAAATCAAGATAGCTCCATATGTGAAAAATAAGATGAAAGAAGTGCTACACATAGCGTGATATAGTTTCAACCAGTTTATTCAAATCACACTTAACACTTCAATATATAAACTCACATTTCAAACGATAAAAGAAAGCCTCAAATGAATAACCACAGCAAACAGAAAAAGGATGGCTCAGCAGTGCACTGTGGCCACGGCGGACCTGAAGTGTGCGCTTGTGATGTAACTCTCACCCAGTCCAAAGCCCCTGCTCGCGGTGTCAGTTCTCAGCAAGCGGCGTCTCATGTCAGTAAGATTGATTGCCGTGTAGCCACGCCCCTGACATGTTTCGTCACTAAGACTTCTTCATGGTATTTGGGACGTTTATTGGTCCGTCGGAACAACATACAGACGAGCGGTTTTCCTGATAGGAATTGGTTCCGTCGGAAATATTTAGAACATGTTCTATTTCTAGGTCCATCAGAATTTTTGAAAAAATAAGTCCGATGAGAGATACACGCGATCGGAATATACGATGAAAAGCTTCCGTCTGACTTTTTCTGTCAGACATTCCGCTCATGTGTACGCAGCATTAGAGAGGCAATGCCTAAAGAAACAACGGAATTAATATTTAGCCACATGAAATGAAGTTCCACCATCTGGGCTAGACTTATTACATTTTTTATGAGCTTATTGTCCAGAACGGTATATAGGACAAGAATAGGGACACTTCAAAAAACACACAGATTGGACGGAGACTTCGCTTGAACCATCACACTTAATACACGCGTCATACACTCATCATCGCGCCTCATCATTTGACACTTTGAGGATTCAAAGATGGAGCTCCACCTTGAGAAGATGCCATTTTGGGAAAGGCAGCCATTTTGGGAAAGGCAGCCATTTTAGGGGACTCAGGTAATGACCATTGTAAGCCAGCAGCCATTTTGGAAAAGTAATTGTGTTACATTGATCTTTTCCTGATTATTTGAAAATACCTATTATTGATTTCTTGTGATATTTAGATTGCTCTTCCCACAATATAATAACCAGTTTAGATTTTTCTTTAACTTTATTTTTGTTTTTCCATTTTTTTTATAATCTTTTGTTTGGCGCTAAAGTAGCGTACCATTTGTTTTTTTTTTACATAGTGCAGGGCAGTGATTATCAGTGCAGCCCCATCAGTAGTGCCCACCAGTGATGCCCCCTAGTGCCCACCAGTGATGCCCACCAGTGTCCACCAGTGATGCCAAACAGTTCCCATCAGTGCCGACTATCATTGCCCATCGGTGCTGCCCATCAGTGCCGCCTGTAAGTGCCCATCATTGCTGCCCACCAGTGCCCATAAAGGCTGTCCATCAGTGCCCATCAGTGCCGCCTATCAGTGTCCATCAGTGCTGCCTATCCGTGCCGCCTATCAGTGCCCATCAGTGCTGCATATTAGTGCCTCCTTATCAGTGCTACCTCATCAATGCCACCTCATCAGTGTTGTCTCATCAGCGCCGCTTTATCAGTGCCCATCAGTGCAGTCTCATCAGTGCATATCAGTGAAGGAGAAAACATACTTATTTACAAAATTTTATAACAGAAACAAAGAAAAACATTTTTTTTTCTCAAAATTTTTGTTTTTTTCTATTTGTTTAGTTAAAATAAAAAACCAATTGGTGATTAAATGCCACCAAAAGAAAGCTCTAGCTGTCCAAAAAAAATGATAAAAATGTTGTTTGGGTACAGTGTTGCATGACCGCGCAATTGTCATTCAAAGTACGACAGGGCAGGAAGGGGGTGAAAGTGCCCTGTATTGAAGTGGTTAATCAGCAACTGGTGGTAACTCTTTAGGAACCTGTAGCTGCCATAGCAACAGTTGTTTAAAGTAAGGACCACCTGAATTTGCCACACATGCCGATAATGTTACTGAAGCTGTCGCAAATTCTTGTCTCAATAATTCACAGGTAGTTAAGGAAAAAATATTATTAGAACTATTTTGAATTCCCCTGAATTTCTGTTCATTGGCCTTTCTTGCACTGCATGAGATGATATAAATTAGTCGTCTAAATTTGCTCAGTCTGCAAGCTGTCCTATCAGATTTCATGTGTAGCCTCAAATGCCATTTGTATGATTGCACTGTAACCTTGGTGTGCTAATGATGAATTGTATTGCAGAAATAGCATTAATAACTTTAATAGAAAACCATCTGTCATTCTATAAGGGACTTATGCATAAATTACATGTTTGCAAAAAAAAGTACATAATTGTAATTATGTACGTATGTATGTAACTGTACAGAACAAAATGATATTATTAAACGCATAGATGCAATTAGATACAATAACTTTATGTATGTTATAATACAACCATACAGTTGTAAATTAATTGTCAAAATAAGCCAGAAAAAAATGTTGAATTATATCATAAAATCTGCAACTAACTTTATAAAACCAGTAAGCACATGATATATTTCATACCCCTAGGGGGCAGCATATTACCTTTGCAGAGCAGCTTATTATCATTAACCTCAGTTATAGTATAACCCATTTACTTACTTTACCCTTGGGACATCAACGCACAAAGATATTTATACAGAGTGGGGACCATTTGCATGTACAAGAATTTGCAAATATTTAATAAGTATGAAGACTTCAGATTTGAATTTATTACAAACTGTATGAATGCATATGTGTGCTCTTCTGGTAAAGTGAACATCACTTTTTCATAGTCATTATCAGAAAATGTTCACTGAATATTACAGAAATACAAGTACATTTCTCATTTATGTGAATAATGCATTGCTTTCAGAATTTCAGAATTTTTCCTTTTTATATTTTATTACCTTTATTTCATAGCCTTAATACAACACATGGTTTTACCCAGCAAGACAGTTTACCTTTCATGGCTCAAAAATTTGGAAGATAGATAATGTTATTAGCAAAGTCATTATTTTTATAGTTTTATTGTGAGTTTAAATAAAATTGAATGGGGTTCTAAATTTCAGATTGTAAACTAGTGACATAAACTTACTTTTTTTATTTTGCTTTCTTTACTGTTTCAAAGCTGTTCTTATACGTATCCTTGATTATGATTTATAATTTAAATAAAAAAAAACATATATTATATGTTAGTGTTTGGTAGAAAAGTAAGAAGAACCAGTAAATGGACCATAGACCCATATTCTCCCTGAAAATGCAGCAAGAATGAGTTTGTTCTTCAAAAATCTAACATCTGTGACCGTAAACTGGATCTGCAGCATGGAAAAACCTTTTTTTGCAGTCAGATATTAATCCCACTGAAAATTGTAGTTTTAAATTACATTAAGACACAGTGGCACAGGTCTCAAATCATAACTAATGTGATCAGTAATTTGATCAGTAATCTCTGATTAAAACAGTAATATTTACATAATAATGTCACTTTCATTATATCATTTTCACTATTATTTGCTAATAGGAGCACAAACTAGCATATTTGCTTGAAAAGTACTGCTTGTGAACTTTAGTAAAATGCTTACAGAAATAACTCATCTCTTATACATATTTGGTCTACCATTCCAGTTCTAGTATTGTATAACCTTACATTTAGACTGCATTGGCTAGGCTTATGTTTTTATAATAGCTGTATTTACTATGGCATTTTCCAGCTAACGCTGTCCAACTATGACTCTTAACTCCTGGAAAACGCTGATGCTTTTATGTGAGCTGAAAAAAAAAAAAAAAAAAACTATACACCACAGAAGCATTTGCAATGTAAATCACATCTTGTAAACTTAAAAGAATTTTTTTATTAGCAGCCACGTTGCCAGTAAAAAAAATATATAGCATAAAAAAGGAAATCAAATACATTGCTTTGTGGTTATTATAGGATTACTTAAGCTTTTCTTTTTGTTTGGACTCATTCATAATGAGTTAAACACTTGAAAGAATTGTGTTGAGTTAGTTTATTATTAAATGTTATATTCTGATGATGAACAAATGCTTGCATTTTTGTCACCTTTAAACTGAATTAGGATTTTCGGCATTCACAAGGAGAGATGACTGTCAGTTGCTTGAAGGTGATGAGATCCTATTTATTACTTTACTTATCTCTAGGGATTAAGAACCATGTTGCATTAGTGATCCTGTTACCCATGGCAAGTTGTAAGCAACAGGATCACTAAGACAGAAGACCATAGACCTGCTCCTGATCAGTGAGGTAGCACTCTAATACTGCGCTTCACACTACCTAGCTTGATGGCACAAGTATTGAAAATATATTTCAGTTGACAGTGAACATAAAACCTAATGCATAGTAAGTTTTCAAACTCAATGCCAAATGTAATGAAAATCTAAAAATAATACAAACGCTATACCCACAATGAATCAATTACTTTCATCCTGGGGTCTATTCCATTCTACAAAAAAAAAATACACTTTATCTGCCAACGATTATGGATGCAAAATTATGAAAACCAGTATATTAAACTATTTTTTTTTTTACCTTCTGCTATCCTGTAATACTGCAGTAATAAAAAAAATAATAATGGATTACCCAAATGCCACATAGTGAGTCTTATTCTAACTGGATTTTGGAAATATGTGGTGTTTATCACTGAAAGGAGTTCTGCAATATACCACGCTCACAAGAACTTTAAATCATGAGTGTTCGTAGACTTACAACTTGAATAATCCTGTGATTGCTTCCCTATTTCCATTGTTTTCAAAGAGATTTAAGATTGGTAGACTGGCACAATTTTGAGTCAAAAATGAATGCCATAAGAAAGATCTAACTGCAGCATAATCTGTAAACATACAAGAGGATAGGGTCTCCGTCTTATCGCTCTGAAAATCCACAGGCCTTGTGTATGCAGGCTTTGGACTCCGAAGTGAGTCAAACATAATATATTATCAGCAGCTTCTGAAATGTTTTGATTAGCGTTTGAGTTGCTTTGTTTTCCCTTTTATTGCTCAAGGAGTTGTTTCACAGTAGCACTGAGCTGCTTTGAGTTCCTTTGCATTTGTGCTAACTTGTAAGAAATAGAAACGTAGCTCAGACAAGCAAAAGCCAATGTGCATATCTTCTGATGATGGTTACAGCATAGTTGCAAGTGTTACCTATCTAAGACAATTTTGCAATAAATAAAAAATATTTTTTTTAAAGTGCTATTATTAAAAAAGTGCAAAGTCAATTAATTTAAAATTGCTACAACATAACTGTTGTAAAAAAAATGGATATGTGCTACACTTTTACTTATTAATGCTATTGTTAGGTAGACCCAACCAACTCTCCATTGTAAATAGACTACAAATACTACCGATTTCTTGGTACAGAGAGGACAGTACTCTCAATTAACCACCTCAGCTCTGGAAGGTTTTACCCTCTTCATGACCTAACCATTTTTTGCTATTTAACACTGCGCTACTTTAATTGGTAATTGTGTGGTCATACAACACTGTACCCAAACAAAATTTGTATTTTTTTTCCACACAAATAGAGCTTTCTTTTGGTGGTATTTGGTCACCACTGGGTTTTTAATTTTTTTATTATATAAATTAAAAAAGACTTAACATTTTGAAAAAAACAATATTTTTTACTGTTCGCTAAAAAGCATATCCATTAAACAAATCAAATGTATTCATATATTTGGGTGAAAATGTATTCTGCTACATGTCCTTGGTAAAAAAAAAAACAATAAGCGTATATTCGTTTGCATGAAAATTATGTCTATAAACTATGGTAAATATATTGTAATTTTTATTATTTTATTTTTTTTATGCTTCTAATGACAGTGATTTGTCAGTGGGAACAGACTAACTGCCACTGACATTACCATTGACACTAATACAGTGATCAGTGCTCTAATACTCTACACTGTCACTGTACTAATGACACTGGCTGGGAAGGACCCTCTTTTCTGAATCCAAACAATCTTAATTTGGCATTCTGCTGCAATCTCTACCACATGCTAGAGGACATAGGTGACGACCTGGAGATGTAATGTATGGATAACATTTTGGGAGTTGTCCAGTATCTTGCAGCTAATAGGCATGGCATGTCACCTCCCAGTTATCCAAACACTGCTGCTCAAGGTCCACCTGTGTTCCCTGGCACATTCCCTAGGCCACCTTCCAGAACCCCTGTCCCTACCTACCATGGTGCTCCTGGGGCACCTCTACCCACATCTCTTCACTCCTTCATGGAGACACTAAGTCTCTCCTATGTTAACCCCCAACCCCAATCCCAATCCCAGTCCTAATCCCCAATGCATCTTTTTTTACATGGTGATAATTATCCCTTTTATGAAAATCTTTATTTAACGTTGATTTTTTTTTTTGTTGGCCTTGTATTTTTTTATAAAGTTTTTTAAAAAAGATTTTTTTTGGGAAATTTGTTTATTTTCCATTTTAAAAAATTATAAAACTTTGGCAATTTAATAAAAACATTTTTGCACAATTCATCTTGTTGTCATCATGTCTTCTTTCCTAGTGTAATGTGTGCTATTTACCTCCCACAGTAGAAATTATCACATCATCATTTCTTCTGTGTGGGGTAAAAATGTACAGTATATGTCCTCGTAATGGGATGTGTGCTTTTTGCCTCCCACAGAAGAAAATACCATGTCATACATTTTTCTTCTGTGTAGGATAAAAATACAGACTCCCATCCTAGTGGGATGTGTGCTCTTTTTCTCCCACAGTAGAAAATACCATATCACACATTTCATTTCTATGTGAGGTAAAAATGCAGATGCGCCCCTGGTGGGATATGTGCTTTTTACCTCCCACAGAAGAAAATAACACATCTCACATTTTTCTTCTGTTTGGGGTAAATATGCAGATGCCCCCCTTAGTGGGTTATGTGCTCTTTTTCTCCCACAGTAGAAAATACCACATCACACATATTTCTTCTGTTTGGGGTAAATATGCAGATGCCTCCCTTAGTGGGTTATGTGCTCTTTTTCTCCCACAGTAGAAAATACCACATCACACATATTTCTTCTGTTTGGGGTAAATATGCAGATGCCTCCCTTAGTGGGTTATGTGCTCTTTTTCTCCCACAGTAGAAAATACCACATCACACATTTTTCTTCTGTTTGGGGTAAATATGCAGATGCCTCCCTTAGTCGGTTATGTGCTCTTTTTCTCCCACAGTAGAAAATACCATGTCACATATTTTTCTTCTGTGTGGGGTAAAAATGTATATGTCCTCATAATGGGATCTGTGCTTTTTGCCTCCCACAGAAGAAAATACCACATCATACATTTTTCTTCTGTGTGGGTTAAAAATGCCAACTACCTTCCTAGTGGAATGTGTGCTTTTTACAACCCACAGTAGAAAATACCACATCACACAAATTTTCCTCTATGTGGGGTAAAAATGCAGATGCCCACCTGGTGGGATGTGTGTGTTTTACCTCCCACAGAAGAAAATACCACGTCACACATTTTTCTTCTGTCTGGGGTAAATGCAGATGCCCCTTTAGCAGGATCTGTGTGCTTTTTACCTCCCACAGAAGAAAAAGACAAAGCTATGCTGAGAGACAAAAGAGAACAAAACAACAAAAGATGCGTTTGAAAAACTTTATTTAAAGGTATTGGAAAATAAATATATATTTTTATTTTGAGATAATGTAAAGACTACATATATCAGATAACCTACATACCTGTATATTGATCCTGCTGGGACACTTCACCCTCTGCTGACACAAATGAATCCACAATTTGATTTGTGATAGTCATGACCCATGCCATGGAGCGTAGGTTAACCACTTGACCTCCGGAAGATTTACCCCACTCATGACCAGGTAATTTTTTGCGATACAGCACTGCGTTACTTTAACTGACAATTGTGCGGTTGTGCAATGCTGTTTCCAAATAAACTTTATGTCCTTTTTTTCCCATAAAAGAGCTTTCTTTTGGTGGTATTTGGTCACCTCTTCGGTTTTTATTTTTTACGCTATAAAAGAAAATTCAGACAATTTTGAAAAAAAAAGCATATTTCTTACTTTTTGCTATAAAACATATCCGATAAACAAATTGAAAAAATCTAATTTCTTCATCAATTTAGAGCAATATGTATTCTGCTACATATTTTTGGTAAACAAAATCCCAATAAGCGTATGTTGATTGGTTTGCGCAAAAGTTATAGCCTCTACAAACTATGGGATATTTAGATTTATTAATTTTTTTTACTAGTAATGGAGGCGATCAGTGACTTATAGCAGGGACAGCGATATTGCAGAGGACAATTTGGACACTAACTGACACTTTTGGGGACCAGTGACATTATTACAGTGATCAGTGCTAAAAAATATGTATTGTAACTTTACTAATGACACTTGGTGGGAAGGGGTTAACATCAGGGGCAATCAAAGGGTTAAATGTGTTCCTAGCCAGTGCTTGTATACTGTGTGAGAGGTGCATTTACTAGGGGAAGGCATTGATCCATCTTCCTGCTTTGCAGGAACGCAGGATCAATGCCTTCCCTCCTGACAGAACAGCGATCTGCCTTGTTTACATAGGCAAACCGCCAGTCTGCCTGTGTACTGAAAGATCGACGGGGGCCGTCGGACATCGAATCTGCGGTACCCGCCAGTCAGCTCCCACTGTGCTTGATTATACACAGCTCCCGCTGTGTATAATCATGCATGGCCTAGACCTGGAAGTATCGGATTATGTACTAGGTGTGTGATCCGGCGCAGCAGTGCCACCTTGCTGCCATATTAGTAAGTTATACTGGCAGCAAGTGGTTAATAAATTGTACAGGACTTAGTGGCACCGGTTCAGAGCTTCTCTGCTTATCACAAAGGAAAATATGGAGCACACAACAGAACAGAAATTTTTGATGGCATTCTCCACATTCAATTGCATGCAGGAAAGGAGTATGCACCACTTTGCAGTGCAGCTGCCAAATGCACACTCCACAACCCCACTGGCACGGCCCAGACAATAATTAAAGATCTTCTGTTTGTGGCCCACTATATGGATGCATTAGATGCTCTGCTAAAAACTTAATCTGGCATTAAGACTAGCAGAAGACTCAGCTCTGCAATGCATGGGAGATGTCTACATGGGGGGAATCTGAAGATGTCCTTCATATATACGATGCCACATCACAGATTCCCTGAAGATTCAGGAATCACCTTGGCTGCTGCAGACTCCAACATCAACTAGGATGAACTATAGGTGTGCATCTGATAATACCAAGAGGACAATTGAAAAGTACTTTTTCTAAATAAATAAACTATTTCAGACATGGGTGACTTTTTACCCTGACATGTTTGCACAAGTTATTTGAAAACCTCATCTTCTCCCAAAGTTCATTGGCAATCTCTTCCCACATCTCTGCAGTTGGTTCAGGCATGACAACATCACGCAAGTCCTCCCAAATTGCCTGCCAAGTTTCGCGTGTCACTTGTCACGTGTCACTTTGGCTATAGTGGATAAGGAAGTAACGGTGTAAGGATGCAAAAGACTTTCCGGTTGCAAGAAACCTTGAACAAAAAATACGATCATGAAAATTTGACTTGTAATTAAATATATATATATTTTCTTGCATAATAACATACACTATGTTACCAAAAGTATTGGGACGCCTGCCTTTATACGCACATGAATTTTAATGGCATCCCAGTCTTATGCCCCGTACACACAGTCGGACATTGATCGGACATTCCGACAACAAAACCTTAGAATTTTTTCCGACAGATGTTGGCTCAAACTTGTCTTGCATACACACGGTCACACAAAGTTGTCGGAAAATCAGATCATTCTGAACGCGGTGACGTAAAACACGTATGTCGGGACTATAAACGGGGCAGTGGCCAATAGCTTTCATCTCTTTATTTATTCTGAGCATGCGTGGCACTTTGTGTGTCGGATTTGTGTACACACAATCGGAAATTCCGACAGCGGATTTTGTTGTCGGAAAATTTTATAGCAAGCTCTCAAACTTTGTGTGTCGGAAAATCCAATGGAAAATGTGTGATGGAGCCCACACACGGTCGGAATTTCCGACAACAAGGTCCTATCACACATTTTCTGTCGGAAAATCCGACCGTATGTACGGGGCATTAGTCTGTAGGGTTCAATATTGAGTTGGCCCACCCTTTGCAGTTATAACCGCTTCAATTCTTCTGGGAAGGCTGTCCACAAGGTTTAGGAGTGTGTCTATGGGAATGTTTGGTCATTCTTCCAGAAGCGTATTTGTGAAGTTAGGCACTGATGTGGACAAGAAGGCCTGACTCGCAGTCTCCACTGTCTACACCCTACATTGGTGCCCAGACTGTATTTATTATCTTTTTCCAATGCATCATGGGCATTTGGGAGTTAATAATTTGCAGAGGGAGTGTTTCGTGAAAAAACGCTTGTTAACATTAATGCGTCTAAATACATCTATACGCTTGTGCAAAACGTAGCCATGTTTTCCTGCCAAGACTTTGGGCTCTGAGATGAACTCATGAAAACATCCAGTGTGCATGAGGGATAAAAATAATTGTTTTCAGTTAGCTATGTAGAGCTGTATTTGATTCAAACAGTTAATTACCAACTTTCAAAAGTTCCAACTAATTTTAAACAAAAGTTATCCACATATGGGTATGTGTAGTGAACACAGGTCCAGTGGGTCCAAGAAAAAAATATTTATTTAGTAAATGTGCTGCAAAGTTTAAAAATATATATTAAATCCAACTTTAAAATAGAAACAAAACTTTTTAGTCACATTTTGCAGCATTGGAAGCGAGGTACTTTAACATATCTAAAAAGAGAATGGTCCAGCTAAATTGAATTATGATCCCGCATCTAACATTTGCAAGCTGTGACACCTGGATTACATTACTTATGCTCAACAAGACTATTACTTGAAATGTTTGGATTGCATTGTTTAATCTTGTTTCGCAAATCCTCGAGGATAGATAATATATTAAGATCCCTTAACAGATTTTTTTTAAACCATTTTTTATTTCCTTAGCTTGTCTATAGGACAAAGTATCATAGAACCCTTGACCTTAATCTTTATTTGGTGTGAATATCATGGGTCTGTCTTAAAGTATGGCAGAAAAATAATGGCAGAGACATATGGATTGTTAAAACTCTGTCTATATTGGCTTTTAATGTGCATCCCCTTTAAGTAGGAATCCTGTGGTTTTCCTGATCTCTGTCCCACAGTTTAGTGAACATTTCTTAAAATGAGTTAGGAAGTGACTGAATAAAACTTAGAGTTCCTAAATAAAACTGTGAATCTACAAGGATTTCCATATGTACTAAATTTGGCCACTTTCCCAGATAACTGTCTTTTTGAATGCAGATATATTGTAACACACTTTTATTATTCAGCCTTTTTTTCACCTGGCAGGTGTTCATGTAGTATTACTTTAAAGGGGTATATACCTTGAACATATAATAAGTGAATAATGAAGGTTGGACAAAATTAATTTAATAGTTATCAAGTACATGTGTTCTCTTGGAGTCAACATATGCTATTAATTCAATTGAATTGTTTTAACTTGTAGGATGCCACAAAGTTAGATGCAACAAACTCTACTCCTTATGCTAGTTTATGTCTGTTGTATTTCTCCCTCTTTCAAGCTCTTCACATTTAAGGCAGGCTCAGCAGGTCAGGCTTTGTGGATTTTCCTAGTAATAAACAGTAAATTATTGTCTTTGGTTAGATCACAATCATCCCTTAAAGAAAAAATATGTACAGTACCTGAATACTTTAGGCTAAAGCTGAACTACGTTATAATCCTGACATGCATTTATTCAACTTTGTTCAATGCATTGTAAAGTGTATGTATAACCAAAACCTCTATTTTTTGTTTTGTATAGAAAAGGGGCGAGTTTAAGCCCTCATCAGGAGGGATGTGGTCTAGTCATGAAAGCATCTATGTGCAGCTCCCTCATTGATTCTGCAAACTGTGGGAATACTATAGCCAGAAATACTGGATATGGATGAATATCGTGTTTGGCAGGAGGGAGAACCCCCACTACCCCACAGCAGAGCCCTCAGTTCCCAGAGGGGGTTCTAAGATGGTGGACACAGCTGCATGTTGTGGAGCCTCCGGAGATGGTGGACTACAGCACTCCCAGGACTCTGGTAGTTGTGACATTTTCTGCTTCAGAGCACAGTAAGACATCATGCGCTCTCTCTTCCCAAGGCCCGATCCATAGCTTGCTCATTATCTCTCCCAGAGCTGTCTCTTGGTCTCAACTTATTATTAATAGGGACACACTCAAGGCTCTGTGCTGGGAGCTCTTCACAAAATCAGATTTAAACTTGGGTCTGAAGCTCTCAACAAAGTATAGCAAAGGTTAAAGCCAAAACCAGGGACATTTATGCTAGGGTCTCTTCTTTGGAAACTATGAAGAAACTGCCCTGCTCTGTAGGCTCTGAAAGGAATAAAAACATGTCAAATAGAAAAACTACTGTTACAACATGATGGTTGTAAGAACTGTATCTGCAGATATAGTATCACAATCAGAGGGCTTCCCGAGGCTATAATCACAAAAGATCTTAAACCCACCATCAGTGATATTTTTAAAGCTATTCTTAGTGATACCATGGAGCAGCCTATTGCCATTAATAGGGCTCACAGAGCTCTGGTCCCCAAGAGGAATAAGACTGATAAACCCCAGGATGTCATATGTAAGCTGCATAAATATTGAGACAAGCAGGTCATAATGCTGTAGATAAGTCAGGAGCCTTGCTATGACTTTAATGGGGCCCTGTTAAATTTTTTTCCAGGTCTATCCCCATGTACACTTATGATGAGTTGCAATTTGTATCCTCTCCTGGAAGTTCCGAGGCAGGAGTGTGTCCAGTATCGATGGGGATTCCTCTTCAGATCAATAGATAGTGGGGATGACATTACAGCAGCGTTGCATTTTATCTGGCCAGATTTTGCAAGGCACTGGATCTACCTGTCATTGAAATCAAGTTTGGATACAAATTGAGGATATCTCCCCACATCACTTTTGGAAGGTTCCTGTTTGGTGGCACAAAATAGATCACGGAGGGTGAGAGGAAGAGACAGATGAGACAAATGGCCTTCACAGGAGATCTAACAACTGGTGAAAAATAATCATACATCTGGGAAGTTATTGTTTGTGCTCGCTGCTGAATGAGCTCTTCAGGCACATGTTTAAAGGGGGTACTCTTCGCCACCAGTTCAGGAGAGAACTTAGGACAGTTATGTCCCTGGCAAGTTCTGACAGGATATCAATCTGTATTACTAAAGGGAGGGGAAAGGTTGTTGCACTTTTTCTCACCTTCTTGTCCTCTTTTCCTCTTATTCTTTTATAGCTCGTCAGTCAGATCAAAGGTGTCACGGACTCAATTTCCTACATTGTTTGAAAAGGTAAGGGAAAGCTGATTAGGGAGGGGTGAGTAATTTACGAACCAACACAAAGATTTATTAGATACCTTCCCTGAATTTGCATTGTTGATTTACTGCAGTAGTCCTCATGACATCCAGTAGGATCCTTTAATTGTTCATATCTGTTCAGAGTCATACTCATGACTTTTGTTTTCCCAGAAGATGCTTTGTAAGTGTTTTCACCCACAGTTCAGTTATCTACTGTTTCTTAAGGTTTTATATGTATTCTAAGTGAATATCTTCACATACTCATTGATACCCTTTTACCCTCACTAATGTTATCACCAGGTTGTGTGGCATTGTTTTCCTTACTGGAACTACACCCCTGCTGGAAGACACACCCGGATTATGCAAGGTGTCCTCATGGCGATATGTTTAGTTTTTTTATATATTGTGTATGTTGATATGTGTTTTGTTATTTGTTTGTAGAACCACCATTCCACTGAGTCTGCCCTTTCATATATTCAAGGCTTACTCTAATACCTTTATGGAATGGCTCTGTTACCCCCCCAAAAAATCAAAGTCTGTGGGCAGAACTTAGAGGACTAAAACCCACACTGAACTCTTGCCTAGGATTACCTCATGTACCTTATAACTAATGGTTCAACTCCCCTATCAAAAAGATGAAAAAGATAGTTACTGCTGTACAAGGCTCATGGGATTCAAATTAAGTCACAATGGGAAGACTCTGATGGGTGAAATCAAATGAAATGGTTACTTTTTCCATGGTATATGCCCCAAATATTGCTTTTGTAGATAAGTTTATTTGAGAGTTGATACATTTCTCTGCAGATGTCTTTTTGGTAGGAGACTATTTAAATGTAAGCCATTCCTGGACACTTCCTCTTGGAAATGAGCCTCATCTTTTCCACTTTTAAAGCACTTTAAATACTCCTTATAAAGTGACAGGTTATATAACTGTTGAAACTGGTGCATGGGCTGGAGAAGGATTTTACACACTATCCGATGGTGCCCCTGATATATTCCAGAACTGATCTGATGCTCCTAGACAATAAGTTCTAAGAAATGCTGCACATCCACCCGATTATGGTTTCTGATAATGTGGCAGTCTTGGTCTATTTGGAGTTTAAGGAAGTCCGGTCCAGAGAGTGGACAATGAGGCTAAATGAAAATCTGTTGTATGACATTGGCATAGAGGCTCAGGTGTGCATGAACATTTAAGCATATTTTCAAGAAAAGCCCTCTGCAGTCACATGCCTGATGAAGGGGTCCTGCATGACTCCAAGACATTGCACTCTCTTGCTTGTGATGTGATCATGCTTAAATAAAAAATGTTTGGACTGAAGACCCATGATGTGCTGGCAAATATATTCATTGTGCCTTTGCAGGGGTCACCAAGCATTCCCTGAGAGGCTCATAAAGCCATAATCAAGGGAGAATTCATCACCCTGGGCTCTAGCGTTAAAAGAACAAAGCTCATGTCCCGACTGGGAGTTGAAGCCGAAACACAAGAAACAGTTGTTTATTCAGACCAGTGCCCCCAGTTGGCCCAATTATGTGCATATGTGTGGGTGGGATCCGCCTTTTCTCTGACATTATCCTATATACAAAACAGGAGGAAGAGCTTGGGAGGAGCTGGGAAGAAGCTGTATCAGTCGCACTGATCTGAGGTCTGTAATTAGTTTAATAAGGATGCAGATTTGCAAAGGGGGACACGGTGACCTAGGGGGGATACAGGTAATAAATATTCACGTTGAGAATATGTGTGGATGGGGCTTTTGGGAGGGGCACTTGTGCTGGAAGGCAGGGGTTGGGGGGTGGATTTGTACTAGAAGAGGGATTTGTGTTTGGGCGCTTGTGTTAGGAAGGGGGATTAGGGTGGTAGGATTTATGCTAGAAGTGCATAGCAAAATTGTGTGGGTAGGGGGGACTTAGGGGAAGGAGTATATGTTCTGGAGAAGATCGGGGAGATTTGGGGGAGAGGATTTGTGCTGGGAGGGGGGATTTGTCCTGTTTGGGGGTTATGGAGATAAAGTAGGATTTTTGCTTGGAGGGATTTCAAAGGGGGAATTGAGGGGAGAAATGTTTGTGCGGAAACGGGTTGTGGATTATGTGCAAGGAGGGTGAATTAGGGGGTGGAAAATGATTTGTGCTGGGAAATGGATTTGGGGGAGGGAGGATTTTTGCTTGGGGATTTGAAAGGTTGAAATGGGGGGAGAAGGGTTTGTGCCGCTAATTGGGGTTGTGCTGGGAGGGATGGTTTGGGGGTGAATGTATATTTGTGCTGGAAGGGGGGATTGGGTAGATTTGTGTTTGAAATGAGGAGTGGATTTGTACATGGAAGGGGCGATTTGGAGAAAAGAGGATTTGTTCTGGTGGGGGGGTTGGAGGGGGAGAATTGGGGGCGAATTTGTGTTAGGGTGGGAGTTGTGCAGGGAAGGGGGATTTATGAAGGTGGAAGAATATTTGTGCTTGGAGGAGAGATTGGGGTGAGAGGAATTGTGCTAGAAGTGGAAAAAGGATTTATGCTGTGACGGGGAGGATTTGTGTTAGAAGAGGGGAGCATTTTTGCTGGGAGAATAAATGCGAGTTTGTAGTGCTGGGGGGCGATTATTTGTGCTAGGGGGATTTGGAGGGGGATTCGGGGGGGGGGGTGTACTGTAAAGGGCGTTGTGCTGGTATATAGGATTTGTGGGTGGAAGAGGATTTGTTTGGGAAGAGGGGTATGAGGAGGAAGAGTATTTATTCTGGAAGGGAGGATTGGGGAGGAAGAAATACGGTATTTGTGCTGGGAGGGAATTTGAAGGGGAACAGGATTTGTGCTGGGAGGGTA